>OX451740.1:827792065-828319565 GCA_948472305.1 Vicia faba | reverse complement strand
TAAGGGTTAAGTTGGTAATTTTTCTTACATCTCCCCCTCCTGGAGCCCAGGTATCATATAGACCTCCAAAATAAAAAGCCTTAAATACTAAAAGAAAAGCCCCTATACCTAACAAAATTAAGTGAATACCTAAAATAGTAGTCATTTTATTTCTATCTTTCCATACATAACCAAAGAATGGAAAAGATTCTTCAAGAGTCTCAGGTCCCAGAAGTGCATGATAAATACCGCCAAAGCCCAATACTGCAGAGGAAATTAAGTGAAGTACTCCAGACACAAAGTATGGAAAGGTGAAGTAATCTTATATTGAATTCGAATTCTATTTTTTTATACTAATAGAATTCGAATTTTTATTTTGAATATATTGACTTGAATATAGAATATATATTTCATTCGTATTCTAATCTATTTCCTATTCATTCAAGTCATAAATATTTCGTGATCTCAGATGTGTCGATATGAATGGTGACTCATTATTTGTGTGAAAAAGATCTTTGTACATGTCTACAAGAAAATTATGGAAAGACTTACTCGAAATCTCACTTATACGATTCCGTTGTGAAAGACACAGTTTTTTCCGAAGAATTCCCCACAGTTTTTTCCGAAGACTTCCCTTGGATCCATGCATAATATTCTGCCAAATAGATACAAATTTTTTAAATTGAGGACTCCTCCTTAGTATCGCAAATAGGTCTGAAAGAGTATCTAAAAATATGAAATTGATATATTTGTGCCCTGTCCAGGTAAGGAACAACGATATTATATACGGGCGTAATCGCTTCAATTTGGAGAGAATTGAAGAAATACTCTTTCTTTTTCTTTTTCTTTGAAAGTTTCTATACATCTGCCCTTTTCCAAGGAATTTTTTTAGAGGTTTTTTCCTCTTTGCGGATGGTATAAATTTTTCAGAATATAGAGTGTCAAGCAAACCCAAACCCATGTTTGAATCGAAATCAAGATACTGATGCAAGTTCTTCCTTTTTGAATCAGATAAATTAATAGGGGAAAGAGGTTGACAAGAAGTTCTTTCCAAATTCACTATTTCTTCCTACTACAGTACCAGCGTGAATATGATCTCCACCAGACATACGTAAGGCTTTAGCTAATACACGAAAGTGCATACCATGATTTTTTTGTCTATCGATAACTGCATGCATAGCACGGTGGATATGAAGAAGTAGACCATTATCGCGGCAATAGTGAGACAGGGTAGTATTTGCAGTGAATCCACCTGTTAAGTAGTCATGCATTACGATAGGAACGCCCAATTCTCTAGCAAATACAGCTCTTTTTAGCATTTCTTCACATGTACCCGCAGTAGCATTCAAATAATGTCCTTTGATTTCACCTGTTTCGGCCTGTGATTTATAAATTGCTTCGGCACAAAATAAGAAACGGTCTCTCCAACGCATAAATGGTTGGGAGTTCACATTTTCATCATCTTTGGTAAAATCAAGTCCCCCGCGGAGACATTCATAAACTGCTCTACCATAATTCTTAGCGGATAAACCCAATTTTGGTTTAATAGTACATCCCAATAGGGGACGTCCATACTTGTTCAATTTATCTCTCTCAACTTGGATTCCGTGAGGAGGACCTTGGAAAGTTTTAACATAAGCATTAGGGATTCGCAAATCTTCCAGACGTAGAGCGCGTAAAGCCTTGAACCCAAATACATTACCTACAATGGAGGTAAACATGTTAGTAACAGAACCTTCTTCAAAAAGGTCTAAGGGATAAGCTACATAAGCAATAAATTGATTATCTTCTCCAGGAACAGGCTCTATCTCGTAGCAGCGTCCTTTATAACGATCAAGGCTGGTAAGTCCATCGGTCCACACAGTTGTCCATGTACCAGTGGAAGATTCTGCAGCTACCGCTGCACCTGCTTCTTCAGCCGGAACTCCTGGTTGAGGAGTTACTCGGAATATTTCTATGGACGGGAAACGATATCTACAGCGGAATGGTATACAAAGTCAACAGATCTCAATAAAAAAAAGATATATAGGATTTATGGCTACACAAACCGTTGAGGGTAGTTCTAGATCTGGTCCAAGACGAACTGTTGTAGGAGATTTATTGAAACCATTGAATTCAGAATATGGTAAAGTAGCTCCGGGGTGGGGAACTACCCCTTTGATGGGGATTGCAATGGCCCTATTTGCGGTATTTCTCTCTATTATTTTAGAGATTTATAATTCGTCCCTTTTACTGGACCAAATTTCTATGAATTAGAGAATTAGATTCACAAGAACCAACTAACTAGCTTTTCAATCGAAAAGTCAAGTTTAGCATTTAAATCGTTAATTTTTAGCCCATTCCATTTTGATTTGGTAGTTCGACCGCGAAACTTCTTTGTTTCTGTATTTCCGGAATATGAGTGTGTGACTTGTTATAATGGATCCTATTGATAGTACAGAACAGAAAATGGATACGTCATCTTATCTTGATAGATGGCTTTCCCCCGTCAGATATTTATTCTAGTATCTGGAGCACGGAATATAGAAAATAAATAGATTCTAAAGTGTTAGAACTATGATTCATACTTCATATTTATATTGATATTTAGACCTCGCAACCGGACGAAAAAAAATGAAAGAATTATAAGAATTCATTTAGAAAAAGAAATGGAATTTTATTCTTTAAAACTGCCACCGCTTATCATTTCTTTGTCTTTTTTTTTTCATTCTATCTATTAATTGAATAAATGATGATCCAGCAGTTCTTACTCAGGGAATTTATGGACTTCGATTAAAGGTTTTTTGGGGAAATCATCGTGGTTCTGGTATGAATCTCAGGTTTTTAAATTGATTCTATAGGGTCTTAACAAGAAAATTCTTATTAATCATAAAAAAAAAACAGCAGTAAAATCTTATTACATACACAATACAAAAAAATGAAGTAAATAATAGAATATTCAAGAGGCCGGTAAGGATCAAGAGAAAAGACGAGTGAGCCGACTTGAAATTTTGACATTATAAACACTAAGAATAGCTTTTGGATTTCTATTTTTTTTTATCTTCAAAAAAGACTGGAATAATAGGATTAAGTGAAAAAGTTTAAGACTTTCTATTACACGTATCCGTTTTCCAAATAACCAGTATTTGAGTATTTTTGTTTGAGCCGTACGAGATGAAATTCTCATATACGGTTCTCAGGGGGGTCCCTTGGTTTACCTATCTCAATAAAGTCTATGATTGGTTCGAAGAACGTCTTGAGATTCAGGCGATTGCCGATGATATAACTAGTAAATATGTACCTCCTCATGTCAATATATTTTATTGTTTAGGAGGAATTACACTTACTTGTTTTTTAGTCCAAGTAGCGACGGGTTTCGCTATGACTTTTTATTATCGTCCAACCGTTATGGAGGCTTTTGCTTCTGTTCAATATATAATGACTGAGGCTAACTTTGGTTGGTTAATCCGATCAGTTCATCGATGGTCAGCAAGTATGATGGTCTTAATGATGATCTTGCACGTATTTCGCGTGTATCTCACTGGTGGTTTTAAAAAACCTCGTGAATTGACTTGGGTTACAGGTGTAGTTTTGGGTGTATTGACAGCATCCTTTGGTAGCAGCTATATTTCGATTCATTCTCTTTTTCCAAGGGTTTCATAATTGGACATTGAACCCTTTTCATATGATGGGAGTTGCTGGTGTATTGGGCGCTGCCCTACTATGCGCTATTCATGGCGCTACCGTAGAAAATACCTTATTTGAAGATGGTGATGGCGCAAATACATTCCGTGCTTTTAACCCAAACCAAGCAGAAGAGACTTATTCAATGGTTACTGCTAACCGCTTTTGGTCCCAAATCTTTGGGGTTGCTTTTTCCAATAAACGTTGGTTACATTTCTTTATGTTATTTGTACCAGTAACTGGTTTATGGATGAGTGCTCTTGGAGTAGTCGGTCTGGCCCTGAACCTGCGTGCCTATGACTTTGTTTCTCAAGAAATCCGCGCAGCAGAAGATCCTGAATTTGAGACTTTCTACACCAAAAATATTCTCTTAAACGAAGGTATTCGTGCGTGGATGGCGGCTCAAGATCAGCCTCATGAAAACCTTATATTCCCTGAGGAGGTTCTACCACGTGGAAACGCTCTTTAATGGAACTTTAGCTTTAACTGGTCGTGACCAAGAAACTACTGGTTTTGCTTGGTGGGCCGGGAATGCCCGACTTATCAATTTATCCGGTAAACTACTGGGGGCCCATGTAGCCCATGCCGGATTAATAGTATTCTGGGCCGGAGCAATGAACCTATTTGAAGTTGCTCATTTCGTACCCGAGAAGCCCATGTATGAACAAGGCTTAATTTTACTTCCCCATCTAGCTACTCTAGGTTGGGGGGTTGGTCCGGGAGGGGAAGTTATCGACACCTTTCCATACTTTGTGTCTGGAGTACTTCACTTAATTTCCTCTGCAGTATTGGGCTTTGGCGGTATTTATCATGCACTTCTGGGACCTGAGACTCTTGAAGAATCTTTTCCATTCTTTGGTTATGTATGGAAAGATAGAAATAAAATGACTACTATTTTAGGTATTCACTTAATTTTGTTAGGTATAGGGGCTTTTCTTTTAGTATTTAAGGCTTTTTATTTTGGAGGTCTATATGATACCTGGGCTCCAGGAGGGGGAGATGTAAGAAAAATTACCAACTTAACCCTTAGTCCAAGCATTATATTTGGTTATTTACTAAAATCGCCTTTTGGGGGAGAAGGTTGGATTGTTAGTGTAGACGATTTGGAAGATATAATTGGGGGACATGTATGGTTGGGTTCCATTTGTATACTTGGTGGAATCTGGCATATCTTAACCAAACCTTTTGCATGGGCTCGGCGTGCACTAGTATGGTCTGGAGAAGCTTACTTATCTTATAGTTTAGGTGCTTTAGCCGTTTTTGGTTTTATAGCTTGTTGCTTTGTCTGGTTTAATAATACTGCTTATCCTAGTGAGTTTTATGGTCCCACTGGACCGGAAGCTTCTCAAGCTCAAGCATTTACTTTTCTAGTTAGAGACCAACGTCTTGGAGCTAATGTAGGCTCCGCTCAAGGGCCTACCGGTTTAGGTAAATATCTAATGCGTTCTCCGACCGGAGAAGTCATTTTTGGAGGAGAAACTATGCATTTTTGGGATCTGCGTGCTCCCTGGTTAGAACCTCTAAGAGGTCCTAATGGTTTGGACTTGAGTAGACTGAAAAAAGACATACAGCCTTGGCAAGAACGTCGTTCCGCGGAATATATGACTCATGCTCCTTTAGGTTCTTTAAATTCCGTCGGTGGCGTAGCTACAGAGATTAATGCAGTCAATTATGTATCTCCTAGAAGTTGGTTAGCTACTTCTCATTTTGTTCTAGGATTCTTCCTATTCGTAGGTCATTTATGGCACGCGGGACGAGCTCGCGCAGCTGCCGCAGGATTTGAAAAAGGAATTGATAGAGATTTTGAACCTGTTCTTTCCATGACTCCTCTTAATTGAGACATGAAATCCAATGCTTGACGTAAGAATCACTTTGATTTTAGTATACATATTGGGTTGAGTCGAGCAGATCATATTGAAAAAATATTTTGTTTTTCAATTCATTTATATCTAATCTTTTTTCGGGCTCGGCTATATCACCACTTAGCCGAGCCCAAAAAACCGAGCCAACCTAAATCAAGAATCAATAAAATAAAAAAATCCATTCGCCAAGAAAAAGGAGAGAGGGGGATTCGAACCCTCGATAGTTATTTGTTTCAAACTATACCGGTTTTCAAGACCGGAGCTATCAACCACTCAGCCATCTCTCCAAAAGCTAATTTCTATTTTATCTTTATTTCACTCAAGAGAACATGACCATACAAATTCATACCCTGTTATCTATCTATGAGAAAGATATCTAGTGTGAATCTATTGGTCTAGTTCTCTATCCGTATATATTATATATACATGATCCAGCATGCTCTTTTGTGAAATAAAAAAAACTACCCCTCGATCCATGCCTCAATAAGGGGTGTTATCTAAAATCAATGGATTCATGAAAAAACCCTCCATAATGATAATGTGTTTTTTATTTCTTTTTTGAAAGGGGTCAAAAAAAAGGGGTTGGGGGATCAAATGGTATAGTTCTTTTGTTGGTCAATTAGAAGATTATAAACATGACTATTGCTTTTCAATTAGCTGTTTTTGCATTAATTGTTACTTCATCCATTTTATTAATTAGTGTACCTGTTGTATTTGCTTCTCCTGATGGTTGGTCAAGTAACAAAAATGTTGTATTTTCCGGTACATCATTATGGATTGGATTAGTATTTCTAGTGGGTATTCTTAATTCTCTCATCTCTTGAAACTATTCATTCTAGATCAAAAAACGAAATGACCCCTCCCCCCGAATTCTTTCGGGTTGTGAGGCACATTAAAATGGAATATATAAGACCCCACACAGAAAGAAAACTAAAACATTTATATTATTAATGGGAGGGGTCAAACTTCTTCTATTGGAAAAAGCTTATATCTTATCCTGAATATGATATATAGTAAAACGAAAATATTCATATTATTTTTTTAATATAGAATATACTAATTTGAATTCTATTCTAGAAAAAAATAAGAATAGAATATTAAGAATTCTTAATAGAAACGAATATTAATAGAAAATCGTATATTTCGAATAGAAAGATATAGATATTCCATAATCTATTATCTATAAAATATATATGGATTTCGACTTTTCTTGATCACTCCTAATAGATATCAAACACCGCTCTGCACAAATCGAATTGATATATCAAGTAAAAAGTACAATATAGAAAGTATAAAGTACAATAAAAATAAAAACGCGGATATAGTTTAATGGTATAATTTCTCTTTGCCAAGGAGAAGACGCGGGTTCAATTCCCGCTATCCGCCGTTGCTTATGTATTGAATAGTACATTTATCTATCTATTTCAAAAATAGAAAATAGTGAATTCCAATTTTTATCAAAAATGTTGCGGAGACAGGATTTGAACCCGTGAGCTCAAGGTTATGAGCCTTGCGAGCTACCAAGTTGCTCTACTCCACCATAAGAAGAACAAATGACAATGAATGGAAAACAGAGATTGAATGTACCCCTCCACCATATCTGTACAAATAGAATAAACCATTGATACAGAATGGTAAAGGGACCGTCCTATGATCGCGGATCATCAAAATGAATAAAAAAAATGAAGATAATTTTTTATTCTTACCAACTCGATCTTGTTGCACCGGGCAACAAACATTCGTGAACCATTTCACGAAGTACGTGTCCAGATAATCCAAAGTGTCGATAATTACCTCGTGGTCTTCCGGTCGCAAAACAACGTCGATGAAGACGTGTAGGTGCACTATTACGCGGTAGTACTTCCAACTTTCCCTGAATTTCCCATTTCTCACTTAACGATTGAGCTTTGCTCATTTCTTTTTTTGGAGATCGTCGAATCAAATGATATTTTTGTTCCAATTTTTGCCTCTTCTTCTCCCTCTCAATTACACTTTTCTTTGCCATGCTGATTCATTTCCTGTATCAATGATAGAAGTCGGATCCTAAGATGTCGAAAATTGAAGAAGGTGGTTCCCCTTCTTCATACAAAGAGATTCAATTTTTGCAGATACAATAAAGAATCAAATTAACCAAATTAACCAAATTTACCGGATGTAGAGGCAATCAAGAAAGCTGCATAAGTAAATATATAACCTACCGAAAAGTGGACTAATCCAACCAATCTTGCTTGGACAATGGAAAGAGCCACAGGTTTATCTCTCCATCGAATCAAATTCGCCAAAGGTGTGCGTTCATGAGCCCATGCTAAAGTTTCAATCAATTCCTGCCAATATCCGCGCCATGAGATTAAGAACATAAATCCAGTAGCCCAAACAAGATGTCCAAATAAGAACATCCACGCCCAGACGGATAAACTATTCATACCAAAGGGGTTATATCCATTGATAAGTTGTGAAGAATTTAACCATAGATAATCTCTTAACCATCCCATCAAATAGGTTGAAGATTCATTAAATTGTGAAACATTACCCTGCCATAATGTAATGTGCTTCTGTGATACGGTGGGAGAACTGACTTGTGTTTTGCGTTTGTTTTCGCAAATGTTTCGGTTGAGCAAGAGTCGCCACCGACTTTTTATTTTATCCTAAGGAAAGGTTTAAAAAGCACAGCAAAAACCTTTGAGATTTTTCTTGGGTTCGGGGAGTAGATTATAGAAGGGGAAGGTATTAGCACCCCTTCTATCCATGGTTATCCATGGGCTCTTAGGTACCTGCTTAGATCAACTTGCCTTGGTTTTCAATTGTTTGAAATGGTGCTTTGTGTGTGTGGTTTTGAAAATGTTTTGAAAAGATGCCTTGTATTAGGCTAACCTTGTAACAATTCTTTACTCGAATGTTTTACAAAAGGTGTTTTATCTTTTTAAAAAAAGATGTTTCAAGGGTTTGAAAAGTTGGTTTTGAAAGTGTTTGTGAAGTGGGTTTTGAGATTAGGCAAGTGTTTTCTTGGAAAGTTAGCAAGTACTTAAGAGTTTATCTACCCTAAAAATTTCCTCAAAGATTTTTATTATGTTTTAAACCTTTTGACAATTTTGTTCCACCATTGCATTTGGTGGACAATTTTGTCTTAGGAGATGAAAAGGGACAGGCGCGGGTCATCGTTTGGACCATAATTGCAACGGCGTTAAATATCTTTGAGCAATTCTCTTTAAGGGACTTTGATCATTTGTTTTTGTTTGTTTTGAAAAGTTTTATCGAGGGACTATGATCATTCAAATTATTTGCTTTGCCCAAAGAAATTCAACATACAACATGGCCCAATTATTTGAAGGCAACAAAGTGGAATACCCTAGGGGTGTAAGTGTGAGAAGTGTTGTTTATTTTCATGTTCATTTATCTTGTATTAGGTCAAACTATTTTTTATCGTTTTTTCGCATGCAAACCCTAATTCTAACATGGCATAATTAGAAAGCGTATAAAGTGCGAAATTTAAATTCCTACGCTATTACAACATAATAATATAGGGAGGGGGGTACAAATTTACAAATGGGGGATATTAGACAAGAATTTAAATCTAAATTATTACATCATTTTTGAATATTTGCAAGGTAAGTAAATTGCACAATTAAATAGAAATTAAATAAATATGCAAAATGCAAAAAGAAAGTTTTTATATGTATGAAAAAAATATTATTTATGCAAAGATAAAAATAAGAAAATAAAAAGATATTATTTTTGAGTATTTTCATATTTAGGGCAAAACCCTAGTTTTAATCAAAATGTATATTAATTAATTAATCCACATAATATTTATTATTTACATACAAGAATAAAATAAAATATGGTACATTTGAACAAAGGTCATTTTTTGTATTAAATATTAAAATAAAATATATATATTTTTTGGCATTTTTATTCTAAGTATAATAATATATATATATATATGTATATTTATATTATAAATATGTATTATATACAAAATAAGTATTTACTTAATATTTTAATAAAATAAATAAATAAATAAAAAGTATTTTTTATGTGAAATATTTTCAGAAGGTAAATAAAAATAAAAATGCAAATAGAAGTATTTTTTACATATTTTCTATTTATAACAATATATATCTATTTATATACAAACCAAAAAGAAAATTAAATAAAAACCAAATAAAATCAAAAAATGATGAGAAAAATATTTTCAAAATTTTAACATGCTGAGGAAAAATAAATGAATCAAATAAAAAAAGAAAATGTCAAAAATCATTAAAAATAAAGCAAATGGGCTTGGGGGTGCAAAACAGAAAAGATGGTGTGAATAAGAAAAAATGCTCAGGCCCAGCCCAAACCACTTCTTCTTCAACCTCTGAATCACAAAACGCGCGCCTGCAAGCTTGTGTTTGAAATCCTGATTCTTTGATTTTTTCAGCAAACTCCCAACACAAAAAATGTTAAGCATGAAGAGACGATTTTATACATATAAAGAACATGAACTATCTCTCTAAGATGAGGGAGAATTTCTCTCCCCCTCTTTTCTGACCTAACTTTTCTACCATTTTCAGAACTCAAATTCTCTCTACTCAGACAAAAGAAATGAAAAATAAAGCTATGTACATGTTCAGGGCTATGAGTAGGACCTTGTTTCTTTACAAACTTAAGACTAAATATGCATGATAAGAGAGATACGAATTCAAACTTTTACCTATTCAGTTGGACTTCTATCTGGAGAATGAGGAGCTTTCAGTGCAAGGTGATGATTGGAAAAGCTTCCTTGAGGTCCAGGGATGCTTTTTCAATGCTTACTTTGTCTTGAAACTCCTTGTATCGAGCTGTGGAACTTCAACTGCAAAAGGAAAAATTAAAAATGGTGGAAACTGTTAGAGTGCTTACAGGTCAGGTTTTAGGCCATGGTTAGTTTGCATATGTTGTATGGAAGGTGTATGAATTGATTTTGGTGAGAATGCTCGAGGGAAATGGGAGTTTGCACTCAAACTGCAGAGGCAACCCTGTTTTTGCAGTTTGAGGATGATTATGGCAATGGGAGTGTTTGAAAGGTCAAGGATTCGTGCAAAAGCTTGGTTGGGATGTACTGAGTGTGTTTGATATCCTTTGTGTTGTGTTTGTAAGCTGAGGTTCCAGTTCTCACAAGTTATGGACCTTTCTTCTTTTCTAAGCAACAAAATGCCACTTGATGTTCTAGGCATGTAGGGGGCCTCCTAATGGGCTGCATAATCTTCTCTTGATCAGAGCAATTTGTCCATAATCTTGTGCCATTCAGATTTAGCTTGTACTTGTTGGATTTCTAATTTGACATAAAGTGAACTTTTGCAAAAATGGATAGTTTACTTTTTCCAAATTGGGATTAATCCTTTAGACAAAGCTTGAACTCAAAGAACTTGGTCTTGGTACAAAGAATATGCATTAAATTTATGAGTGTAACTTGGTTTAGGGACCTGTAATCAAGGGCATGCTGGTTTTGAGAAGTTGCATAATCTTATGAACATGAAAAATGGCCAATTCACAAGTGAGTTTTTGCTATATTATGAAATTCGATTCTCCCTAACCATGAAGTTGTTTGAGAAGTTCTTGGACATTTTGGAAAGCTTGGAATGTGTACTACAATCCATCTTTGAAATGCAAATTGAAATTCCAAGTGGAAGGGTATGAAAAATGGCCTTGAAGTGGGGTAGAAAACCTTGTCAAAATAGGTTAAAATTCTACTAAGTTAAAAATGGTTTAGTGCCCTTATTCAAAAAATTATAACTTGAGATACAAGCTTCAAATGAGAAAACTTTGTGAATCAAAGTTGTAGATTATGCAACAATCTACAACTTTCATGTTTTGACTTTTGTTTGAATCAAAATGGATCATGGTGAAAAGATGGGGCAAAGTTGGGAAAAAATTAGGGTTTTTTCATAACTTAGAAAAATTCTAAGTTATGAAAAATTCCATTTTCAAACCCTAATTTGCAATTTGTGATTTCTTGGTGAACAAGTTTCATGATTTGGCATATTTTGATGAAAAATGAATCTTGACTCTTGATTTTGACCAAAAAGTCAAAGTTTGACTTTTCAGTATACAGTCAAAATTGATCAATTGACTGGGAAATTCAACTGTCAATCTTGTGTACTTGGGATCTTTTGAGTTTGATGAACATGTCAAGATAATTCCATGGGGTCCTTGAGTCCATATATGAGCTTAGTTTGCCATTGGCTAGGTCAAACAGTCAAAAATTGCCTTTGTACAGTCAAAACCCTAAAAATGACCATTTTGCCCTTTTGGTGATCTGATCAAATTTCTTGTGGAATTGTGATCCAAGCTTGATCAAATGGTTCATATGAGTTCATAATGTTGATGTGGATCAAATTTCATGAGATTTGACTGTCAATTGGCCACAGTTGACTTTTTCCCCAATACAGTTGATTTCTAGGTCAACTGTCCAATTGACTGGGCAAAACTTGGAATCAAGACTTGAAACTTGGTATGGATAATCTTGGGAGTCCAATATGAAGCATGAAAGTCATATTGGGCACTTTGGCTCAAAACAACTTTGTGCAAACACAAACCCTAATTTTGAGTCCACAGTGCAAGGGGAGGTCTTGAGCAGATGAAACCCTAACTGAGTCTTGAGCTTCAAGAGCCTTGTGAGGAGAGATCAATGAGAAATGGGAGGGCAAATTTTGGGGTACAACAGTTGCCCCTGTTCAATCTTCTTGAATCCGAAGAGTTAGATTGGCAGGCTTGCCTTTCGCGACTCGAGGGTAAAAGGAGATTGGACACTAGAGTGCCCGGAAATTTGCATTCGTCAAAGCACTGGATGCGGGAATGGGCTTAGAGATGCCATTTGGAGATGGGCTTAACGATGCCACCTGAGAGAGTGACAGAAACTCGTCGGGGATGGGCTTAAAGATGCCATCTGGAAGGGAATATTAGGAAATTGTCCAAGCTTTGGACCATTTCTGAATTGGGGGGGGTCCGAACAAGCAATAGGTTGACATCCGTTGTTGGGAGGAACCTGTAAGCTGTTTTCAGAAAGTTGCATCTGAACAAATTGATAGATTAACATCCGTTACTTGGGAAGAATCCATAAACTGTTTTCAGAAGTCTTGAGAAGAATCTGAACAAGCGATAGGTTAACATCCGTTTACTTGGAGAACCCGTGAACTGTTTTCAGAAGTCTTGAAGTTGAATTAGCAATAGAGTCGCATCCGTTGTTGGGAAGCATCCGGAAACTAATTTCAAAGGTTGCATCTGAACAAGCTGATAGATTAACATCCGTTACTTGGGAAGAATCCATAAACTGTTTTCAGAAGTCTTGAGAAGAATCTGAACAAGCGATAGGTTAACATCCGTTTACTTGGAGAACCCGTGAACTGTTTTCAGAAGTCTTGAAGCTGAATTAGCAATAGAGTCGCATCCGTTGTTGGGAAGCGTCCGGAAACTAATTTCAAAGGTTGCATCTGAACAAGCTGATAGATTAACATCCGTTACTTGGGAAGAATCCATAAACTGTCTTCAGAAGTCTTGAGAAGAATCTGAACAAGCGATAGGTTAACATCCGTTTACTTGGAGAACCCGTGAACTGTTTTCAGAAGTCTTGAAGATTTGAATGATTTTAGTCTGTCGACTGATCTTACCTAAAAAGGCAAAGAGTTAGTCGTATGCAATGCTATGATGCATGATATAATGTATATTTTGTGTTATGGATGTAAATGGATGTGCATGTAAGCTGGAGAGCTGTCTTGCATAGGATAAATGAATCCAGGACAGCGGAAGATAGAAGTATCCTGATTGCTGCCGGGGAAAATAAGTCCTGGGTTGTTGCCGGGGAACTTGGAGCTTGGGTTGTATACCAATCTTCTGGGGAATTCCCGGAGTCTTCTACTGGGGAGTACCAAACTAGTAGACTTAATGCTGGGGAGACTAGATTGAGAATCTTCAGCCAGGAGAGAAGTACCTCTGGAAATTTCACTGGGGAGCTCAAGATTTTTCTTCCTAAAAACTCTGTGGGGAGAAGGTTTAAAAGTCTGATTCTGCTGGGGATTGTCCATTTGAAGCTTTTGATCTGCTGGAGGTACTGAAGATTAAACTCTGAGGGAAAATGATTTCTGGAAGATTCTCTGGCTGGGGATTTTGCAAAGATAACCTCCTCCGGGGAATTTTGATGAACTCCGCCGGGGATGGGAAGAATTTTGGCGAGCGCGATCTCACCTGGTTGTTAGCTGAGGATAACCCAGTTATAAGCCTCTGTGAGGAATAACTTTGAATAAAACCCGGGAGGGGCGTCCGTACTCTGCGGGGAATACCTTTCAGAACCTTACTGGGGACAAGCTTCGAGGGTCTGCTGGAGAGAGACCTCAGGGTTTGCCAGGGATGTGGATTACAGGTCTTGAGGGATTTCCTTTGAAAAGGTGTCAAAATATCCATCTGTACTTTCATCCTATCAGTAATCCTTTTCTTAGGTTTTAATTAGGAATTGATCACGTTTCAAATGCATATGCCTATTTAACAAGACATTGGACGTTTCTCAAAATAAAGCGAATAGTGAAAGAAAAAGAAAAAGAAAAAGGGAAATGACACAAATTTTGGGAAGAGTATTTGTATTGATTTTCTTTGAGTATATTTGTACAAAGGAAACAATCATCCTAGTAAGAGGATCTTGCCGTAAATATTTGAAAAATTTATACAAAATAAAGATGGCTATGTGAAATAATTCCATGGGATTCCGTTCTGCTGTAGCTTTCACAACTCTGAACCTCTGTCCATTCAATGCTTCGTTTGACGATGGCTGGATTGATCAAACCTGGAACCGGTTGATGAAGAGACTGTCTTTGAAGTGATCCGACGAGACATAGTCATACGCTTTAATTCCCTAACTTTTGCCTGAATCGCCCTTTCGGGTTTTCGATCCACCGGGAAACCCCTTTTTGCCCAAGCCGCCCTTTCGGGTTTTCGACTTGCCGGGTGTACAGATTTTTTTGTTTTTATCCCTAACTTTTGCCTGAACCGCCCTTTCGGGTTTTCGGTTCACCGGGATGCCCATTTTTGCCCAAGCCGCCCTTTCGGGTTTTCGACTTGTCGGGTTACTTTATGCGTAGTATCTTTTGACTATGTCTGCGTTCGCAGGGTGTGGCAAATCGTCACCGTCCATGGTGGTCAGAATCATTGCACCACCAGAAAATATACTCTTGATCACAAATGGTCCTTCATATGTAGGAGTCCATTTGCCCCTGGGATCACTTTGCGGTAAGATAATCCGTTTGACTACTAGATCTCCGACTTGATACACTTGACGCCTAACTTTCTTGTTGAAAGCCTTGATCATCCGTTTTTGATACGTCTGACCATGGCATATAGCAGCAAGTCGCTTTTCGTCGATCAGATTGAGTTGATCAAGTCGGGTCTGCATCCAATCATCTTCATTCAAACCTGCATCTTTCATGATCCTTAGAGAAGGGATCTGAACTTCCATAGGCAAAACAGCCTCCATGCCATAAACCAGAGAAAATGGGGTTGCCCCAGTTGAAGTACGTGCCGTCGTGCGGTATCCATGCAGAGCAAACGGTAACATCTCATGCCAGTCTTTGTAAGTGACTGTCATTTTCTGAATAATCTTTTTAATGTTTTTGTTCGCAGCTTCAACAGCACCGTTCATCTTCGGCCGATAGGGAGATGAATTGTGATGATAAATCTTGAACTGTTCGCATAATGCAGTGATCATCGTATTGTTCAGATTTGTACCGTTGTCCGTGATGATCCTGTCTGGAACACCATACCGACATATGAGGTTATGTTTGATAAAGCGGGCAACCACATTTTTGGTGACAGAGGCGAAGGAAGCCGCTTCGACCCATTTAGTGAAGTAGTCAATGGCAACCAGGATGAAGCGATGTCCGTTGGAAGCCGTGGGCTTGATCTCTCCAATCATATCAATGCCCCACATTGCAAAGGGCCACGGAGCAGTCAGGACGTTGAGGGGAACCGGAGGGATATGAACTTTGTCAGCATAGACTTGACACTTGTGACAAGTACGGGAATGCTGATGGCAGTCAGCCTCCATGGTAGACCAGTAATAGCCTGCCCTTAGGATCTTCTTAGCCATTGTATGCCCGCTCAAGTGAGTGCCAAATGGTCCGCTGTGTATGTCGGTCATAATCAACTCTGCTTCAGCTTTATCCACACACCGGAGTAATATGCAATCATGGCTTCGTTTGTAAAGGATGCCGTTGCTCAGGAAGAACTTAGCAGCGAATTTCCTTAAGAACTTCTTGTCATTCACGGAAGCCCCTTCAGGATAATCTTGGGTCTCGAGATACCTTTTGATTTCATGGAACCAAGGTTGTTCCACTACTTCTTCGATATTAATCTCGTGACAATGCGCAGGTTCATCCATTCGCTCGATGGTGATTTGGGGAGCCTCGTTATCCCAGTTGAGTTTAAACATGGAGGACATTGTGGCTAGAGCATCTGCTAGCTGATTCTCTTCTCGCGGGAAGTGCTCGAAGGTAATTTGCTCGAAATGAGGCAACAATGTCAGAACATGTTCTTTGTATGGAATAAGATTGGGATGTTTGGTATCCCAATCTCCTTTGATCTGGCTGATGACCAAAGCCGAATCCCCGAATACGACCAAAGATTTGATCCCCAAGTCTATAGCAGCCTTGAGACCAAAGATGCAGGCTTCATACTCAGCCATGTTGTTTGTGCAGCTGAAGCAAAGTCGGGCTGTGAAAGGAGTGTGACAACCTTCCGGAGAAATGAGTACTGCGCCAATACCATTTCCAAGTGCATTTGAAGCACCATCAAAGTACAGGGTCCATCGGGATCCCTTTTCGGGTCCGTCATACGGTCCGTCACTTTCAATGTTGTCCAAATTCATGATGTCCTCGTCTGGGAAGTCAAATCTCATGGGTTGATAGTCTTCAATGGCCTGATGAGCCAGATGGTCAGCTAATACACTCCCTTTTATAGCTTTTTGGGTGGTGTACTGGATGTCATACTCAGTTAAGATCATTTGCCATCTAGCTATCCTTCCAGATAATGCGGGCTTTTCGAAGATATATTTGATAGGATCCATTTTGGATATCAACAAAGTAGTATGAGTCAGCATATACTGTCTTAGTCGGCGAGCAGCCCATACCAAAGCGCAGCAAGTTTTCTCGAGCAGTGAGTAGCGAGTCTCACAGTCGGTAAACTTTTTGCTAAGGTAATAAATAGCATGCTCTTTTCGACCAGACTCGTCATGCTGGCCCAGAACACACCCCATTGAATTATCCAAGACGGTCAAATACATGATCAAAGGTCTTCCTTCGACGGGTGGCATCAGAATAGGAGGTTCTAGCAAATATTCCTTGATTCTATCAAAAGCATCTTGACAATCGTCGTTCCATTCCACTACCTGATCTTTCTTCAAGAGTTTGAAAATTGGCTCACAGGTAGAGGTCAGATGTGAGATGAACCTGGCAATATAGTTTATGCGCCCCAAGAAACCTCTAACTTCCTTTTCAGTACGGGGAGCAGGCATATCTTGTATTGCCTTTACTTTCGCCGGGTCGACTTCAATGCCTTTGTTGCTTACAATGAATCCCAGGAGTTTACCGGACCTAACTCCAAAAGTGCATTTGCTTGGATTCAGCCTTAATTTGTATTCTTTCAATCTGGCAAACAGCTTTTCCAGATGTTCAAGGTGCTCTTCCTCTGTTTGCGACCGAGCTATCATATCGTCTACGTAAACTTCAATCTCATGATGTATCATGTCATGAAATAAAGCTACCATGGCGCGTTGATAAGTTGCCCCGGCGTTCTTTAGCCCGAACGGCATCACCTTGTAACAGAAAGTGCCCCATTGTGTGACAAAAGTTGTTTTCTCCATATCCTCGGGGGCCATTTTGATTTGATTATAGCCCGAGAACCCGTCCATGAAGGAAAACACCTTATGCTGAGCTGTATTGTCGATCAAGATGTCAATATGAGGTAGCGGGAAGTCATCCTTAGGGCTGGCCCTATTCAAATCCCGGTAGTCCACACACATTCTGACTTTGCCATCCTTTTTAGGCACTGGCACAATGTTAGCGACCCATTGAGGATAGGATGTAACAGCCAAAAAGCCAGCATTGAACTGCTTCATTACTTCTGCTTTGATCTTTTCGGACATGTCAGGCCTCATTCGGCGAACCTTTTGCTTGATCGGTGGACAGTCCTCTCTTGTGGGGAGACGGTGAACCACGATATCTGTGTCCAAACCTGGCATGTCTTCATAGGACCAAGCGAAGATTTCAACATACTCATTCAGTAACTGTACCAAGCGTTCCTTAACTTCTGGTTTCAGGTTGGCACCCACTTGCACCTCCTTCCGATTCTCCTCGGTTCCCAAGTTGACAGTTTCCAATGGCTCCTCATGCGGTAAGATGGCTCTTTCCTCTTGTTGCAGAAGTCTGGCTAGTTCCCCTGGTACTTCACAACCTTCGTCATCTTCATACTCGGCTAGATTGACCAGGTCTTCAGAGTTATTGAAAGATACAGCAGAATAGTCACCCATGGAATCCGGAGTGGATAGGTACCTGCATTGGTGAGTGGTGGGTGTGTGTAAGGGATAGCCATCCTTAAACAAAAATGCAAAAGGAAAGGAAATGAACACAAGCAGTTTATCAAATGAAAAACGTCCAATGAATCATTAAACATGGCATATGAATATGAAAAATAGTCAAAACCCTTACAAGTAGACCTACATGCCCCGGGCAAGGCAGGAGGTGAAAAAGATAGTGTACGGATTGTTTAAAAGTAAAATATTACAGACCAAAATAGGAAATATTCGATAGATAAATTACTGAGGAATAAAAGTGATGGGGACAAAGTCTTTTGCCTCCCAATTGCTCAACCCTCCTCCGACAGTTGGATAAACCCAATCTTCAATGTTGCTGTCCTTGTCTTCATCTTCCAAGGCATTGATTCTGTAAGGAGAAATTTTGACTGGCGCCCTCTCAATCTTTGACCGGCGCATAGCCTTCTGACCGGCAGCTGTGAAACCTAATCCAGACTTGTCAGCTTTATGCGGAAAATCGGGTAGCTGCCCCCACGCTGAGTTCTTCCCTTCTTTAACTGCAGCCCTTGCATCTTCCAGAGATGCCATCCTGGCCATCTGCCTTGGTGTCTCAGCTGTCAATTTCGCCACTGCTATCTCAGGAAACACTTCTTCGAAATGTTGAAACGGTGTCTCAATAAACTCCCCTTCAACTTCCACATACCGGAAAGAATTTAAATGGCTAATCATGTACTCTTCTTCGCCGTGGACAGTAATGATCTTTCCCTTGACAGGGTACTTCAGCATCTGATGCAGGGATGAGGTGACTGCCCCAGCATGGTGTATCCAAGGTCTACCCAGCAGGCAGGAGTATGATGGGCGGATGTCCATTACGTAAAAAGTGGATTTAAACACCTCAGTACCTATCTTGACAGGAATTTCAACTTCTCCATGGACCATTCTTTTCGACCCATCAAAAGCTCTGACGACAATATCACTTGGCTTCAATTCCAATCCTTCGCAATCTAGCCGGTCCAAGGCCTTCTTAGGCAGAACATTCAGTGATGAACCGGTATCAACCAGAACATGTGCAAGGGTGGTTCCGCGACACTCGATTGAAATATGCAACGCATCATTGTGGTTTCGGCCTTTAGGGGTCAGGTCGGCATCAGAAAAGCCTAGCCCATTGTCTGCAGTCAGGCTAGCCACGCAATGTTGAAATTGATCTGCAGAGGTTTCCTGGGGCACATGAGCTGCCTTTAGAAACCTAATCAAAGCTTGAGCGTGCGCTTCTGAGCAAAGTAACAGTGCCAGCATGGAGATCTTGGAGGGGGTTTGCCCCAACTGTTCCACCACATCGTAATCACTTCTCTTGATTATCCTCAAAATCTCGTCCATTTCTTTCTTGGAAGCTTCTGGAATTACCAAAGGTTGAGCCCTCGTCCTGACGGGTTCATCTTGTATTCCCTTTCCTTTATCGGCAATGGTAGGAGAGACAGCACTAGGAATGAAAATTTCTTCAATCAAAGGAGTTCTGGTGGAGAGCTTCACTGGTGCGGGGATGACTTCTTTAGCTGATGAGGGTCCAAAGACTGCTTTTGGAGGAGCAATCTCTGGAGAAAATATCCTCCCACTCCTGGTGATTTTGCTGGTGCCCGCAATATTACTAATGCTGGCTTCTTCATCATCTGAATCTTCTTCAATTATTTCAACTTGCTTGATACCATGGTAGTAGATGTCACCACCATAGTTCCAAGGTATCGACTTCTCGGAGACATAGGGAACAGGCCCCGGCATTGTTATCTTCAAAGGTATAGACTTTGCAGCTGGTGTAATCTTAACTGGCTTTTTGACGGCCTCGGAAAGATTGGCGTGAATGGTTATGATTGAGACATTTTCAACATGAACTGGAACGGCAAGAACTTTCTCGAACAAAATTTGTCGGCTATCCATGAGGCCTTGGATGCCTTTCTTCAATAGCGGACAATCAAACGGCAGAGAGTGGCAACAGTAACAATCTTCCTTACACCCCGGGAAGATCCCGGCCCTCAACAAATTCAACTTAACGGTTAACAGTGGAGTAGTCAGATCACTAACGTCAGCAACATACAGATCCTCTTCAATGGCATTAACATTCCGACCGTGCTTCGGCATAGGTGCAGATATCACATTGGGTTTTTCTGGAGCGTCAAACTCTACTTCCTTAGCCTCTATCAGGTCCTGAATCTTATGCTTGAGTGCCCAACAATCATTGGTGTCGTGTCCAACACTGTCTGAATGATAGGCGCACTTAGCATTGGCATGATAATGCGGGGAAGACGTATTCACATTCTTTGGCGCTTCCTTGATAGTGGCAAGATTTAATTTCAACAGATGGGGAAGCACCTGTGCTGGAGTCATATTAATACGGGTGAATTGCCGGTGTGGCCTTTCTACCCGTTGCTGATTTGGTCTGGTCTGGTTATAGCGAGGCTGCTCACTTGGAGTGTTTTGAATCATTACGGCCCCCACAGTCGGCCGACGCTCCACCTTCCCTGCTCTTTTTTGAGAATATACCATAGCTGTCTCCTTCTTAAACGGCTTCTTCTCAACACCTGCAGCAACACCCTTTTGAATCTTTCCTGACTTGATGCCAGCCTCAATTCTTTCGCCCGTTAAGATTAAATCAGTAAACCCCGCGGAAGAGTTACCAATCAAATGATTGAAAAATGGCCCAGATAGGGTCCCAAGAAACATATCAACGAGTTCACGATCGGTTAAAGGAGGCTGCACCCTGCCAGCCAAATCCCTCCACTTCTGTGCATATTCTTTGAATCCCTCACTTGTTCCTAGTGACATACCCTGAAGTTGGGTACGAGTAGGAGCAAGATCGGAATTATACTGGTATTGTTTGTAGAAAGCGGTGGCCAAATCTTCCCAACTTCTGACACTGGTTCCTTCTAACTGATAAAACCATTCCAACTGAGCCCCCGACAGGCTGTCTTGAAAGAAGTGAATCCAGAGGTTTTTATCTGCCGTATAGGGTTGAATTTTTCTCACATAAGACCTGAGATGCATTTTGGGACAGGATAGCCCGTCGTACCTCACAAACACTGGTACTTTGAACTTTGGTGGAATCACAATTCCGGCGACCAAGCCCATGTCCTCAAAATCCAAACCCGGTGCCCTTTGCAATTCCATGGCAGCCAATCTGTCTTCTAAACTTTTGTACTTGTCATCAGCTGGAGGATACTGCTGGTCGGAATAATCTTCCTCCTCTTCAATTTCTTCCTCTTCCGCATCAGACTCGGAAGGCACCACAACTTGATCCCTTTTACCAGTCCCTTCATCAGAAGTGGGAGGAAAATCGAGCACTCTCCGAGCTTCTCCGTTGAATCTTCTCCCCAAAGTGGCCACTCCAACCCTCTTCTTCTTCTTCTTCACTGGGTCCTTATTTTCCAGTTGAGTCTTGATATCCTCTTGACTCTTGACCAAGGTCATCAAGAGTTGCTGGAACTGTGCGTTCTGAGCCTGTAGGTCTTTGACTGTTTGTTCGAGATCCATCCTACTGAAATAAACAGCAGATAGATAAGGAACCCTGGAGTGAGACCTGCTTATGCACATGATGAATGGTATGCTTATGCATGCAATGCATTCAAGGGTTTAGGACATTCAAAATTGTTTCAGACCAAGAAGAACGCACGTCATATTAATAAGAAGAAATTTGTTAGTACATAAATGCCCCATGGGCCAAATATTACAAAATAAACTTCTCAAGGCAGAAAGACATTGCGCATCCTCTTTGGTGCGATGTAGGTATTGAGGGCCTCTTGCTCGTGGAGTCGGCGGGTAAGCTCTAGAACCTTTTTTTCACTGGCGTAATAGCTAGTTTCAAAAGTGTTCCGTTCCTCCTTGAGCTGAATCCAACTTTTCTGCATTTCCTCCCACGACGTAGGCATGTCGGGATGTAGGATGGTGTAGGGAATCTCTCCTTCCTTAACAGGCTCTTTAATCACCGGGAGAACATGAGGATAAGGCATTATAAGACTTTGGGCTCGGGCTCGTACCCACTTGAGATAGGGCTCAAGAGGGATGGAGTTCTTGTGTCCCAGAGTCTTACTATCAACTTTGTTGAGTCTTCCCCAAGCTCTGATGAACCTTTGACGAAGTCCTTGCGCATCGTTGTCGAAGTCAAAAACCAAGCCAGGAATCAACATGTCATGAGGGCCATCCCTCCGTGCGTATCCAAATTGTCTCAAAGCTAGGCAAGGGTTGTAGGTGATACCTCCTCTAATTCCAAGTAAAGGAACATTAGGAAATTCTCCGCAGCGATCGACGATGATGACATTTTCTCTGGACCGAGAACACCAATGCACATCAGAATGAGTGAGAGTCATCAATCGTTGGGACCACCTTATACCTTGATCATTCTTCAAGACAGATTGTGGAAGGTGCGAAATAAACCACCTTGCGAGGATAGGAGTACAGCACATGAGAACACCCCTCTTTCTCATTGTTCGTGTGTAAAATGAGTGAAGAATGTCCCCAAGTAATGTTGGTATCGGGTTTCTGGACAAGAAGATTTTGACGGCGTTGACATCTATCAATTGGTCAGAGTTTGGAAACAGAACCAACCCATAGATCAGGAGTGCCACAATTTCTTCAAAGGCTTGAAGATCCAATGAGTTCCAACATTCTTGTGCCTTTTCAAGCAAGAATTTTGCCAAGAATCCTTTGACGCCGCTTCTGGTTTCCCAATGCCCCTTGATTTCAGATGGTTGTAGATGTAGTGCTCGAGCAACATCTTCAGGCTTTGGTTCCTTCTCCGTACCGTTGAAGGGTAGTTGATTAAGGATAGGGATTCTTAGGAGTTGAGAAAACTCCTCCAAAGTGGGGACCAACTGATAATCAGGGAAAGTGAAGCAATGGTGAAGAGGGTCAAAGAACTGGAATAGCACTTTCATCATGTCTTCTTCAATGTTGGTGTTGACTAGGCTGAGCAATCTACCATGTCTTTCACTGAAGGATGAATTTTCCGGAATTCTTGAAGTGATCTCCTTGAGTTGAGGAGAGATTCTCACGAGGTTGACTTGAATGGTATTTCTGCGAGATATTTCCATGACCTACAAAACAGGAACAATGATGAAGATCCAAACCCCTGAAATGGTTAGTAAATGCATATGATGTTTCATGATGTTTATGATGTATGCACAAAACATATGTACAAGCAAATCACACCAAACCCTAGTTTCAGGCTTGCATGGGGTTCCATAGGTAAGTACCCTCTTGAGTGTAGTTGGCTTAAAACCTGTCCTATAAATAGTAACCGGGTTCTAAGGAGCTCAATATCACTGGATTGTTTTCATTGTTCATTGTTTTGGTTTAGCCACTTAACTAGCGACCAAAATATTCCAAGAAAACAACCCTCAATGAGTGTAGTATCGAGTATCTACCAACTTCGGACTGCACCAAAGCCGGTCATCTCACTACTCCTAATAAAAGGCCAAGATGGTCAAGTAAGGTTCTAGGTCATTAGTGCTTAGTGACATCACTCAGCGGCCCCGTACTCTCCTTGATTGAACTCAAGGGTTACCGGTACTCACAAATATGTCGCACTAATATAGCTATTGCTTAGACCGTGTCGGTATACCCCGCACAGTTTCCACAACGTATTGCTATCTATGAATGTTTCCCAAAATCCGGGTGGAGGATTGTAAACCCAAACAATGGAGCCAAAGAATAAAGCAAACAAATCAAACAATTAGTCATGCAAGAGGGTGATCTAAGCCCTAAGGTTACTCCACTTAAACTATTTCCCCAGCAGAGTCGCCAGTTCTGTGATACGGTGGGAGAACTGACTTGTGTTTTGCGTTTGTTTTCGCAAATGTTTCGGTTGAGCAAGAGTCGCCACCGACTTTTTATTTTATCCTAAGGAAAGGTTTAAAAAGCACAGCAAAAACCTTTGAGATTTTTCTTGGGTTCGGGGAGTAGATTATAGAAGGGGAAGGTATTAGCACCCCTTCTATCCATGGTTATCCATGGGCTCTTAGGTACCTGCTTAGATCAACTTGCCTTGGTTTTCAATTGTTTGAAATGGTGCTTTGTGTGTGTGGTTTTGAAAATGTTTTGAAAAGATGCCTTGTATTAGGCTAACCTTGTAACAATTCTTTACTCGAATGTTTTACAAAAGGTGTTTTATCTTTTTAAAAAAAGATGTTTCAAGGGTTTGAAAAGTTGGTTTTGAAAGTGTTTGTGAAGTGGGTTTTGAGATTAGGCAAGTGTTTTCTTGGAAAGTTAGCAAGTACTTAAGAGTTTATCTACCCTAAAAATTTCCTCAAAGATTTTTATTATGTTTTAAACCTTTTGACAATTTTGTTCCACCATTGCATTTGGTGGACAATTTTGTCTTAGGAGATGAAAAGGGACAGGCGCGGGTCATCGTTTGGACCATAATTGCAACGGCGTTAAATATCTTTGAGCAATTCTCTTTAAGGGACTTTGATCATTTGTTTTTGTTTGTTTTGAAAAGTTTTATCGAGGGACTATGATCATTCAAATTATTTGCTTTGCCCAAAGAAATTCAACATACAACATGGCCCAATTATTTGAAGGCAACAAAGTGGAATACCCTAGGGGTGTAAGTGTGAGAAGTGTTGTTTATTTTCATGTTCATTTATCTTGTATTAGGTCAAACTATTTTTTATCGTTTTTTCGCATGCAAACCCTAATTCTAACATGGCATAATTAGAAAGCGTATAAAGTGCGAAATTTAAATTCCTACGCTATTACAACATAATAATATAGGGAGGGGGGTACAAATTTACAAATGGGGGATATTAGACAAGAATTTAAATCTAAATTATTACATCATTTTTGAATATTTGCAAGGTAAGTAAATTGCACAATTAAATAGAAATTAAATAAATATGCAAAATGCAAAAAGAAAGTTTTTATATGTATGAAAAAAATATTATTTATGCAAAGATAAAAATAAGAAAATAAAAAGATATTATTTTTGAGTATTTTCATATTTAGGGCAAAACCCTAGTTTTAATCAAAATGTATATTAATTAATTAATCCACATAATATTTATTATTTACATACAAGAATAAAATAAAATATGGTACATTTGAACAAAGGTCATTTTTTGTATTAAATATTAAAATAAAATATATATATTTTTTGGCATTTTTATTCTAAGTATAATAATATATATATATATATGTATATTTATATTATAAATATGTATTATATACAAAATAAGTATTTACTTAATATTTTAATAAAATAAATAAATAAATAAAAAGTATTTTTTATGTGAAATATTTTCAGAAGGTAAATAAAAATAAAAATGCAAATAGAAGTATTTTTTACATATTTTCTATTTATAACAATATATATCTATTTATATACAAACCAAAAAGAAAATTAAATAAAAACCAAATAAAATCAAAAAATGATGAGAAAAATATTTTCAAAATTTTAACATGCTGAGGAAAAATAAATGAATCAAATAAAAAAAGAAAATGTCAAAAATCATTAAAAATAAAGCAAATGGGCTTGGGGGTGCAAAACAGAAAAGATGGTGTGAATAAGAAAAAATGCTCAGGCCCAGCCCAAACCACTTCTTCTTCAACCTCTGAATCACAAAACGCGCGCCTGCAAGCTTGTGTTTGAAATCCTGATTCTTTGATTTTTCAGCAAACTCCCAACACAAAAAATGTTAAGCATGAAGAGACGATTTTATACATATAAAGAACATGAACTATCTCTCTAAGATGAGGGAGAATTTCTCTCCCCCTCTTTTCTGACCTAACTTTTCTACCATTTTCAGAACTCAAATTCTCTCTACTCAGACAAAAGAAATGAAAAATAAAGCTATGTACATGTTCAGGGCTATGAGTAGGACCTTGTTTCTTTACAAACTTAAGACTAAATATGCATGATAAGAGAGATACGAATTCAAACTTTTACCTATTCAGTTGGACTTCTATCTGGAGAATGAGGAGCTTTCAGTGCAAGGTGATGATTGGAAAAGCTTCCTTGAGGTCCAGGGATGCTTTTTCAATGCTTACTTTGTCTTGAAACTCCTTGTATCGAGCTGTGGAACTTCAACTGCAAAAGGAAAAATTAAAAATGGTGGAAACTGTTAGAGTGCTTACAGGTCAGGTTTTAGGCCATGGTTAGTTTGCATATGTTGTATGGAAGGTGTATGAATTGATTTTGGTGAGAATGCTCGAGGGAAATGGGAGTTTGCACTCAAACTGCAGAGGCAACCCTGTTTTTGCAGTTTGAGGATGATTATGGCAATGGGAGTGTTTGAAAGGTCAAGGATTCGTGCAAAAGCTTGGTTGGGATGTACTGAGTGTGTTTGATATCCTTTGTGTTGTGTTTGTAAGCTGAGGTTCCAGTTCTCACAAGTTATGGACCTTTCTTCTTTTCTAAGCAACAAAATGCCACTTGATGTTCTAGGCATGTAGGGGGCCTCCTAATGGGCTGCATAATCTTCTCTTGATCAGAGCAATTTGTCCATAATCTTGTGCCATTCAGATTTAGCTTGTACTTGTTGGATTTCTAATTTGACATAAAGTGAACTTTTGCAAAAATGGATAGTTTACTTTTTCCAAATTGGGATTAATCCTTTAGACAAAGCTTGAACTCAAAGAACTTGGTCTTGGTACAAAGAATATGCATTAAATTTATGAGTGTAACTTGGTTTAGGGACCTGTAATCAAGGGCATGCTGGTTTTGAGAAGTTGCATAATCTTATGAACATGAAAAATGGCCAATTCACAAGTGAGTTTTTGCTATATTATGAAATTCGATTCTCCCTAACCATGAAGTTGTTTGAGAAGTTCTTGGACATTTTGGAAAGCTTGGAATGTGTACTACAATCCATCTTTGAAATGCAAATTGAAATTCCAAGTGGAAGGGTATGAAAAATGGCCTTGAAGTGGGGTAGAAAACCTTGTCAAAATAGGTTAAAATTCTACTAAGTTAAAAATGGTTTAGTGCCCTTATTCAAAAAATTATAACTTGAGATACAAGCTTCAAATGAGAAAACTTTGTGAATCAAAGTTGTAGATTATGCAACAATCTACAACTTTCATGTTTTGACTTTTGTTTGAATCAAAATGGATCATGGTGAAAAGATGGGGCAAAGTTGGGAAAAAATTAGGGTTTTTTCATAACTTAGAAAAATTCTAAGTTATGAAAAATTCCATTTTCAAACCCTAATTTGCAATTTGTGATTTCTTGGTGAACAAGTTTCATGATTTGGCATATTTTGATGAAAAATGAATCTTGACTCTTGATTTTGACCAAAAAGTCAAAGTTTGACTTTTCAGTATACAGTCAAAATTGATCAATTGACTGGGAAATTCAACTGTCAATCTTGTGTACTTGGGATCTTTTGAGTTTGATGAACATGTCAAGATAATTCCATGGGGTCCTTGAGTCCATATATGAGCTTAGTTTGCCATTGGCTAGGTCAAACAGTCAAAAATTGCCTTTGTACAGTCAAAACCCTAAAAATGACCATTTTGCCCTTTTGGTGATCTGATCAAATTTCTTGTGGAATTGTGATCCAAGCTTGATCAAATGGTTCATATGAGTTCATAATGTTGATGTGGATCAAATTTCATGAGATTTGACTGTCAATTGGCCACAGTTGACTTTTTCCCCAATACAGTTGATTTCTAGGTCAACTGTCCAATTGACTGGGCAAAACTTGGAATCAAGACTTGAAACTTGGTATGGATAATCTTGGGAGTCCAATATGAAGCATGAAAGTCATATTGGGCACTTTGGCTCAAAACAACTTTGTGCAAACACAAACCCTAATTTTGAGTCCACAGTGCAAGGGGAGGTCTTGAGCAGATGAAACCCTAACTGAGTCTTGAGCTTCAAGAGCCTTGTGAGGAGAGATCAATGAGAAATGGGAGGGCAAATTTTGGGGTACAACAGCTTCCAATGCCAATAAAAAGTAACCCATCCAATGGTATTTAACATCCAGAAAACAGCCAAATAAAATGCGTCCCAAGCAGAAATATCACAAGTACCACCTCGTCCCGGACCATCGCAAGGAAAACTATAACCAAAATCCTTTTTATCCGGCATTAACTTGGAACCACGTGCATCTAAAGCACCTTTTACTAAGATCAATGTAGTTGTATGTAAACCAAGAGCAATAGCATGATGAACCAAGAAGTCTCCAGGCCCTATTGTTAAGAATAGAGAATTACTATTCTCATTAATAGCATTTAACCAACCCGGCAACCATATGCTTCGCCCCGCATTGAGCGCCGGACTATTCGTTGA
Source organism: Vicia faba (assembly GCA_948472305.1). NCBI lineage: Eukaryota > Viridiplantae > Streptophyta > Magnoliopsida > Fabales > Fabaceae > Vicia > Vicia faba. Next base: position 828,291,250 of record OX451740.1, on the reverse strand, counting down.
AGATAAAAGTACATCGAAACCATATGAAGTTTTACCATGAGCAGATTGTATCCATTGGGCAAATATAGGTTCGATCAAGATTTGTTTCTCCGGAGTGCCAAAAGCAAGCATGACATCATTATGGACATAAAGTCCCAAAGTATGGAACCCCAGAAATAGGCTGGCCCAACTTAAATGGGATATGATAGCTTCTTTGTGCTCTAACATTCTTGCCAATACATTATCCTCATTCTGTTCGGGATTGTAATCTCTAATAAAAAAGATAGCTCCATGAGCAAAAGCCCCTGTCATAATAAATCCTGCAATGTATTGATGATGAGTATATAACGCAGCTTGAGTAGTAAAGTCTTGTGCTATAAACGCATAAGCAGGTAAAGAGTACATGTGTTGAGCTACCAAAGAAGTAATGACCCCTAACGAGGCTAGAGCAAGGCCTAATTGAAAATGAATTGAATTATTGATTGTGTCATAAAGACCCTTATGTCCACGCCCCAATCTACCCCCCGGAGGAATATGCGCTTCTAAAATATCTTTTATACTGTGCCCAATACCGAAGTTAGTTCTATACATATGACCAGCAATGAGAAAAAGAATTGCAATAGCTAAATGATGATGGGCCATATCGGTAAGCCATAAACTTTGCGTTTGAGGATGGAATCCCCCGAGAAGTGTTAGAATGGCAGTTCCCGCGCCTTGCGAAGTACTAAATAAATGATTACTAGAATCGGGGTTTTGAGCATAAAGATTCCACTGACCCGTCAAAAGTGGCCCTAATCCTTGAGGGTGGGGCAATACACTTAAGAAATTATTCCATCGAACATATTCTCCTCTGGATCCTGGAATAGCCACATGGACTAAATGCCCTGCCCAAGCTAAGGAACTGACTCCAAATAGTCCTGACAAATGATGATTGAGGCGCGATTCGGCATTTTTAAACCACGAAACGCTCGGTTTCCATTTTGGTTGTAGGTGTAACCAGCCCGCTAATAAGGATATGAAAGAAAGAAATAATAGAAAAATAGCTCCAGTATAAAGATCCTCATTAGTACGTAAACCAATTGTATACCACCACTGATAAACACCGGAATAGGCAATATTCACTGGGCCAAGAGCACCCCCTCGAGTAAAAGCTTCTACAGCCGGTTGACCAAAATGGGGATCCCAAATTGCATGAGCAATAGGTCTTACATGTAAAGGATCCTGTACCCATGCCTCAAAATTTCCTTGCCAAGCTACATGGAAGAGATTCCCGGAAGTCCACAGAAAAATTATTGCTAATTGTCCGAAATGAGAAGCAAAAATATTCTGATAAAGACGTTCCTCAGTAATATCATCATGACTCTCGAAGTCATGTGCGGTAGCAATACCAAACCAAATACGACGAGTAGTGGGGTCCTGAGCTAAGCCTTGGCTAAACCTTGGAAATCTTAATGCCATAATGCTTTTCAAATCCTCCTAGCCATTATCCTACTGCAATAATTCTTGCTAAGAAGAATGCCCACGTTGTGGCAATTCCACCCAGAAGGTAATGTGTTACTCCTACAGCACGTCCCTGTACAATGCTCAAGGCTCTAGGCTGAGTAGCAGGAGCAACTTTTAATTTATTATGAGCCCAAACGATGGATTCAATAAGTTCTTGCCAATAACCACGCCCGCTGAATAGAAACATTAAACTAAAAGCCCATACAAAATGGGCGCCTAAGAAAAAAAGACCATATGCCGATAATGAGGAACCATAAGACTGAATTACCTGGGATGCCTGCGCTCATAAGAAATCGCGAAGCCACCCATTAATGGTAATCGAACTCTGGGCAAAGTTTCCTCCTGTGATATGAGTTACTACTCCTTGATCATTTATACTTCCCCAAACATCTGACTGCATTTTCCAACTGAAATGGAATATTACTACAGAAATTGCATTGTACATCCAAAATAATCCTAGGAAGACATGATCCCAAGCGGATACTTGGCATGTCCCCCCTCTTCCAGGGCCATCACAAGGGAACCGAAAACCGAGATTTGCTTTATCCGGTATCAATCGTGAGCTACGAGCAAATAGAACACCTTTTAGGAGTATCAATACCGTTACATGAATAGTAAATGCATGAATATGATGTACCAAAAAATCTGCAGTTCCTAATGGAATAGGTAACAAAGCTACTTTACCGCCCACTGCCACTAAATCACCACCGCCCCAAGTCAAACTGGTGCTTGTTGTTGCACCAGGGGCTGTTGTGCCAGGTGCTAAAGCATGAGTATTTTGTATCCATTGAGCAAAGACAGGTTGTAATTGTATAGCGGTATCTGAAAACATATCTTGAGGGCGCCCTAAAGCACTCATGGTATCATTATGAATATACAACCCAAAACTGTGAAAGCCTAAAAATATACACACCCAATTGAGATGTGATATGATTGCATCACGATGTCTAAGAACACGATCTAATAGATCATTGTATCGAGTAGTTGGATCATAGTCTCTTACCATAAAAATGGCTGCATGTGCAGCAGCACCAACTATGAGAAAGCCCCCAATCCACATGTGATGTGTGAACAATGACAGTTGTGTACCATAGTCAGTAGCTAGGTATGGATAAGGAGGCATAGCATACATATGGTGAGCTACAATAATGGTCAAAGAGCCTAACATAGCTAGGTTAATAGATAATTGAGCATGCCATGACGTTGTTAGGATCTCATATAGACCTTTATGACCCTGGCCTGTAAATGGACCTTTATGGGCTTCTAAAATATCTGTTATACCATGACCAATACCCCAGTTAGTTCGATACATATGACCAGCAATGAGAAAAAGAATTGCAATAGCTAAATGATGATGTGCAATATCAGTCAGCCATAGACCACCAGTTAGTGGGTCTAATCCTCCACGAAAAGTAAGAAAGTCCGCGTATTTTGACCAATTCAAGGTAAAAAATGGGGTTGCTCCCTCAGCAAAACTTGGATAAAGTTGAGCCAAAAGATCCCGATTCAAGATAAATTCATGAGGAAGTGGGATCTCTTTGGGATCTACTCCAGCATTTAGAAATTGGTTAATTGGTAAAGATACATGTACTTGATGCCCCGCCCAAGAAAGAGACCCAAGTCCTAGTAGACCTGCCAAATGGTGATTCAACATGGATTCTACATCTTGAAACCAAGCCAATTTTGGAGCAGCTTTGTGATAATGAAACCAACCAGCAAAAAGCATTAAGGCTGCAAAGACCAACGCACCAATTGCAGTACAATAGAGTTGTAATTCACTAGTTATTCCAGATGCTCGCCAAATCTGAAAAAAAACCAGAGGTTATTTGTATTCCGCGGAAACCTCCGCCTACATCACCATTCAATATTTCTTGGCCCACTATTGGCCAAACCACCTGGGCACTAGGTCGAATGTGAGTAGGATCATTTAGCCAAGCTTCATAATTGGAAAAACGAGCACCATGGAAATACATGCCACTCAGCCAAAGAAAGATAATGGAGAGTTGGCCGAAATGAGCACTAAATACTTTTCGGGAAATTTCCTCTAAATCACTAGTATGGCTATCGAAATCATGAGCATCAGCATGTAGGTTCCAGATCCAAGTAGTAGTATCAGGTCCCTTAGCTATTGTTCTTGAGAAATGACCAGGTTTTGCCCATTGCTCGAAAGAAGTTTTTATGGGATCCCTATCTACCAAAATTTTGACTTCTGGATCTACCAAAATTTTGACTTTTGGTTCCGGCGAACGAATAATCATTGAGTCCTCCTCTTTCCGGACAACACATACAAAGAGACCCGCCAACAGAAAACATAATTAATGAACTTATGAGAGATGTTTATATTGAATATCTTTCTCTTCTATCTCCCATATATCTATTCTATATTTTCTTTAGTTATTCACTAGAACAATTATGATCCGGAAGTTAATCCAGGGCAAGTGTTCAGATCTATTATGACATAGCAGTGAGGTGCTCAACGGACCCTTTTATTTGACTGATGGGGGCAATAAACTATAAAAAATTCAATATATATAATGGATTCTCTCTATATTTTATTCTCTATTAAAGAATAAAATATAGAGAATAATATTAGAATTCGAATAAAAAAAATAAAATAATAAAAAGACTATTCTTATTCAAAACGCCCTGTGATCTTCAACCAATTCTGTGCCTCAATATAATTACCAGGGGTAAGGGCTATAGCTTGTTTCCAATATTCAGCAGCTTGATCAAACCAAGATTCTGAAATTTCAGAATCTCCCTGTCGAATGGCCTGTTCTCCGCGGTCGGAATAGGTGAGTAAAATCCTTCCCTTAGAACCGTACTTGAGAGTTTCCTGACTCATACGGCTCAACAGTCAATTCTTTTGATCTTCTATTTTTTCTGGAGTTAATAACAAGAAAAGAGGTTAATTACATGAGTTTTAAACTTGAATTTGGATTAATAATTCAATTTAACCCTTTGTTTTTAGTTTTATCTTTTTTCCTACCTTCTGAAGAATAAAGCATCGACATTCACACTAACGTTCTTATTCGAATTTTCTGAAAGGTAACTATCTCGATTTCATATATCATTTCATATATTTCATATATGATATATATATATTTCTATAGAATCCTTGAGAAAGACTTTTCTTCATAAGAAAAGAGTTACTCTCTTTGGGATCTGATACTACACCGCTGCTCAAAACCTTAGGGGATCCACTTTATTACATAAGTCGATTCCTAATCTATCATCATATAAGTAAGCAGTTCTTGTTGTATCGGCCAAAAACCTTGTGAATTGATCTTTACGGTGCTTCCTCTATCAATTAGATCTTTTATCCATAGAAAAAAGTATCTAGGCATATATATTCTATTTCTTCAGATTTTTACTTCTATGAAGTTTCTTTCTTTGCTACAGCTCATAAAAAGCGTTGTTTCGAACGGATATATATGTAGAAAGCCTATTTTTCTTTTTTTGTCTAGTATTTCTTACTATTAGTGGAGGTTCTTTTCTTTTTTCTTTCTATAGTGGAGATAGTCGCACGTAATGACAGATCACGGCCATATTGTTAAAAGCTTGAGGTAAGAAAGGGTTTCGTTCGAGTGCCCGAAAATAGTATTCCAAAGCTTTTGTATGTTCTCTGTTACTTGTGTGGATAAGACCTATGTTATAAAGTATATAACTTCGATCATAGGGATCAATTTCCAGTCGCATAGCCTCATAATAATTCTGTAAAGCTTCCGCATAATTTCCTTCAGATTGAGCCGACATCCGTTACGGTCGTCATTCGGTTCAAAGAATCTCCGTTCCAGAACCGTACGTGAGATTTTCATCTCATACGGCTCCTCCTTTATGTGGATAATGATAAACATCCATGGAATCCAATCAAAAAAGATTGCAATATTCTCATTATCAACTGAGCGGGACTAGTGTTTTTACACGAAATCTCTAGCCAACCTTTCTGTAAAGGATCTTTTATTAACATTTAGTAAGTTATTACTGGATAATATAGTAACTTCAACAATTTATTTGTCCTCAACGCCGCTTCATTTCCCGGAATTAGTCACTTCAACAGTCTTCGATGGTTATATGGGTATCCAAAATACGAACGAGATGGATGTTTATTGTCCTATCATGAAATTCAATAAATAAAAAAAATTCAATAAATAAAAAAAAAGAAATCGAATTAGATATTCAATTTCATTAATCTAACAAATATGGAAAAAATGCAGAAGCGTTCATATATTTTACATACGTTTGTATAGACGGTTTTTCTTCAATCCCTTCGCCAACTAAAAATGGAATTATATTCCCTGTCCTACCTATCCTTATCCAATCTAATTCAAGACCCAATCAGTAGACGGACACTACAGCAGTAGTAGAATGAAAAGACTTTCATTTCAAGATTGATCTATTCCTTTTCATTTCCCTACTCTAATTCATTTTTCCTTGAATCCGAGACGCAAAGATTTAAAGCATTTTAGAGAACAAATCTAGCGATGCGTAGAATTTTGAATCAAACAAGTCTCAAGAACTCTGTCCCTACACTTGCTTCCACATGGAAAAAATACTAAGTTTCTGTATCAACAAAATGGAAGAAACCCTTTTTGATTCTCTTGTCGATCAGGCGACACCCGGATTTGAACTGGGGAAAAAGGATTTGCAGTCCCCCGCCTTACCACTCGGCCATGCCGCCAAAATGATACAAAAAAATAGATCAGAATATCCTCCTCTCAAAAAAACCAACGTATACCTTTTCAGTCAAAAAAAAAATTAAAAATTTCAGGACAAATAGCAACTGTTAACTACAAATTCCGGAAGAATTCAGGAATCTGAATTTCTTAATGAGAAAAAAATCGAAATTGATACATAACAAATCAATATTATTATTATATATATTATTATATATATATATATATATTTTTTATAATCTTTATCTATTTCCATTATAACAGGAACTGTTAATATATGTCAACCCCATAATATCACTTTTCATTGTTACACATTATATAATTGGGTATTTTCTATGTAATTATGGATTACAGGGAATTTTCAATAAATTCTCGTACTTTCATTTTTTTGCCAATTTTTCATGAAATAGATTGATGAATGAATAGAAAAAAAATGAACACAACATATTATGTCCCGAACAAATAGGACTGCAATAACGTAATAGACATATATAGATAGCTATAGCTGAAGTTAGATCTATGCATGTTTCATAAATCCAAGTCTTTTTATGCACTGCAATCCTCTCATTCTAAAAAAAAAAAAGGGTCAAAATATCTCTCTTCTTTGTTAATTTTCATTCTTTTTTGAACACTTGAGCAAGGGAAATGGCTCTCCAACAAGACAATAGAGATCTCCAAACTCAAGAGGCTCAATTCATGAAAATGTTCCTAAACCTATTCAAGGGGCAGGAAGAGTTGAAAGCACTCCTCGCTGGAGACCTGGCCAAGAAAAGTCCTGAAGATAATAAGGACGAACAGTTGGAACAACTGCAAGCTGAAGTAGAAGCTATGAGAACCCAGATGCTAGGGTAGATGGCTCTAATCCAAGGCCTAGCCCAGGGACAAGAAGAGCTGAGAGCCATTATCAAGAAACTTCATCAAGACGACTACAGTCGTATGAAGCAAACACTTGAGGTTGGGGACCAAGTCATTGATCACCTCCCGAGAAGACAAGAGGTTGGTTTTGTGAAGAGTGGACTTTTCCAAATTGCTACCACATCACGGGTCCAACAACAACCTTGCCAAAAACAACGGGTTAATCAGAGTAAGCCGGATATACCCAAAAGGCAGTTTACCAAACTCAACATGTCACTGTCTCAAGCTTTGCAACACCTGTTGAGGATGAATCTGATTACGTTGATAGGACCTTATCCGAATCCCAAGACTTCTTCCCCTAACTACAATCCTGATGCAAGATGTGCATACCACTCCAACAGCCCGGGGCATGATACTGACGACTGTTGGAGATTGAAATACAAAATTCAAGACCTGATTGATGAAGGAGCATTGGAATTCACACAATATGGTCAACTAGAATGTTTCTGTCATTCCTCCAAGTCCCACCATTTGAAGTGACAAGTTATGACAATAGGGATTTTCGTTCATCATAATTTTCAATTTGTAATTTTCTTTTGATTGTTCGAACATTTATTTATGTCAAACTTTGTTACTTTATCAATGTATTGCATATGTCTGTTTTGAATCAATTCATTCGTATTCACTATATTTAAACTGCTTTCCTTTTTGTGATATTCAACTCTCGATCAAAAGCTCTGAGCCTTTACAGGGAGGATGACGAAAACGATACCATAATATATACAGTGTGCTTTTGAACAGACCTTGCTGACGATGTACAGGCGTTGTTTCAAATCCTAAACAATGGAGTAATAAGGAAGATAATCCCTAGTCAACCCCTTTGAGCCTAAGAAGTAGGATTTTTTCTTTTCACACAAATTAAAACCCTTAGTCATAACCTGGGGCAGAGTAGTTTTCTCAATTAATTCAGATGCGCATTCAGTCGCAACATTCTACTTCATACATAATGAATGGCATCGAAGACGTCTTTCTAAATCAGAAGATGGTGATGGTTCCGCATAATTATTAAGAAGAGGAAGTCATTATTGTTCAAAAGAAAAGCCCTATAAGCCAAAACCTATGAAGGAGACTTAAGGGAAAAACTGGGGCATCCCGCTGATTGTAACCATAAAAATAAATAGTTCAGGCAAAAGACAGTGATAGTAAATAAAGAGGTCCTACAAATCCTCGACAAAAAAGATGACTTCCTATTCAAAATAAACTGACAGTATCCGAACCATCACTGGAACATCAAGGACAATATTCTAGAACTCAACTAGGTTTCTAAACGCGTAATTAACTGAGCATAGGACTGAAGAACGTCACGAAGAGCGGGTGGGTACAAATAAATTTTGAGCCTTTATCCTTTGTTTCTTGAACCGTGAACCAGGCCACATTATAACCCTTAAAAGTCCTAGTTGAAGCATGGGTTGGTTCGAAAGCATACCGTTACAAAAGGTATCCTGACTCCTGTAAGGTTTACCATAAATCACGAGTTGATATCACTCTCTTGTGAAATTTGTTTTACTAAAAAATTGCATTTTCAAAAAACAAATTTCAAGACAGACATGAGCTTTGCATTCTTAAAATACCATTGTTTGCATATGACTATTTGTTCAACATCATAGAAATCCGCATGACGATTATCTAGTGAACAAAAACCTTCTCAATGAAAAGGATCACCTCAAGTGGAAAAACACTTCCAACCAAGGGGCACAGCATGATCATTATCCATCATTTGGGGCAGTCAAGTCAAGATTTAATGAATCTCTCAAAGATGTCAAATAGCCAGGGAAAGACCTCCATCTGAATCACTTGGAGCATTGGACATGGATTCCAGCAATGAATCTTGTATGATCAAACAAACATCTTTTGGCAGTGTGGCAACACTTACTACTTGGACAGTGACGATTCTCTGTACCTGGTGAACATGGACATAGTCGTAAAATTCTACGCATGAACAAAGACCCACTAGGTTGACTGGCCTAGGTAAAAATAAGGGCGTCTCGGCGAACCAAAAGGGTTCGGGCAAAAATTAGGGATAAAAACAAAAAATATGTACACCCGACAAGTCGAAAACCTAAAAAGGCGGCTTGAGCAAAAAAGGGTATCCCAGTGGACTGAAAATCTGAAAAGACAGTCCAGGAAAAAGTTAGGGATTAAAGCGTACGATTATGTCCCGTCATCTCGTCACTTGTCTAATCAGTAGAAGGCTTATTACCCTGATTTGCATTCACCAAGGACTCCAAGAGTCGGGATAATAGTCAAACCATCTACAAAATCCCCAGTTGATATTTTTTACAACAGGTATCGAGACAAGGGCATTCTACTACCAGGTCACCGCTATATTCTCAACTTACAACCTATTAATGTCAGGTGTTCTCATACCCTCGGCAGAGCAAAATCTCCGAATTACTGTTCCAACAAAAACTCCTCAGTGAAGTCGCCAACCTTCTCAGGATTCCCCAAGCGGATTACAGAGTTTCCCTTCCCCAATGGAAACATTCTGAATAAAGTAGATTCTCATCTAGAAACGGTTCAGATCCATCCATAAAGCCTCCACGGGTACTTTCTCCAGCAGTTACAGGGGCAGAAAAGTCCTGATGCGAAGTCATTACCGTATCCTCAACATACGACCCTGTGACATCTACACTCCCCACAAAGTAGAGGAAACTAAAGCTTTGACATCAGTTTCCCCAAATAGGAGCTACGTTCCCCAGAAAAGTTCCTTCAGAGAATCGACATCTATATTCCCCGACCGAATTTCATAATCGCAAGTGAGTCATAAAGTCATCCCCCAAGCAGAGTTTATTTCTCCAGATACAGAGGCTCAATCCCCGACAGAGTTCATCACTTCGGCTACAAAAATACATTTTCTAAGTTCATTCCCCATAGAGTTTATTCTCAAGCAGCATCTCCTCCCGACAGAATATTTACAAATCTCCAGCAACTGTCAGGGGTTTATTTTCTCAAACACGAGCATACCCCGATAGCATTTCATGAACATACATCATGACATACGCATACATATCATATACAGCATAATCTCATTTATTTTGAGAACATCATCTCACCCTGCATTTCATGCATCGCGTATAACTAACCCTGATATCTTTCCAGAAAAAGAGGATTAGCTTCAACAAATTCAACAGTTATGCAAGTCACATCTTCAGACGACTAACGAAAATTAGTTCCCGAAACTAAACGGGTCAACTAATCTACACTTTCATTTCGAAGAAACCCTACGACCTAGGTTCCTTCTCACAGCCTTACTATCTAGGCTTTCATTTCGAAGAAACCCTAGACCCAAGTTCCTTCTCACAGCCCTACTATCCAGGCTTTCATATCGAAGAAACCCAATGGCCCAGGTTCCTTCTCACAGCCCTACTATCCAGGCTTTCACTTAGAAGTAACCCTACTATCCAGGTTCCTACTCATAACCTTACTATCCAGGTTTCTTTTCTCTTACCTCCAGACGACAGTTTACAACATGGTAAAACCTGGACCAGACCAGTTTCGGTCAATTTCACCTTTCCCCAGTAAGTCGCGATGCAGCCTGTACACTGACCAGATATGAAATTCACCTCCGCTTCCTTAAGCAGGAGTTAATTCTACAATAGAGTAACGGACAACTGAAGCTCCTAAAATTCTATTTCTCCCAAGACAGATACCAACATTCCTCAGCAGATTCCTCCTCAACGATAGGAGCAGGGACTCTCATCAAAGGAATATCTCAGGAAATCAACATCCTCTAGATGGCATCTTTAAGCCCATCTACGACGGTACTCCGTCACATATTGGATGGAATCTTTAAGCCCATCTCCGACAATTCTCCAGCAACTTCCAAATGGCATCTATAAGCCCATTCCTGATATCACAAATCAAGTATCACTTCATGCGAGTGCAAATTTCTGGGCACTCTAGTGTTCAATCATCTTCCACGTTCAGATCACGAAAGGCAGACAGGCCAATCTACATCCTCAATTTTAATAAGATTGAACAGGGGAAGCTGTTGTACCCCAAAATTACCCCTCTCATTTTACTCAATACATACTCCTAGAGATCCTCAATTTGCTCAAGTTTGCCCAAGAGTTGACCAGACAATCCTAAGGCAGTGTCTCAAATTAGGGTTTCCATTTTCATCAAGATATGTGAACTACAAAGACCTCATATGCTCTCCATGGTCCTAATATATTCTCAAGACCCTCCATGTCAAATTTCAAGCACTACACAAGAAGTTTGCTCAGTCAACTGCTCAGATGCTTGAGAATCGACTATATTAGGTCAAAAGTCAACTGTGGCCCACATACAGTCAAACTTCAAGATTTTTGGTCAACATCAACATTTTGAAGTGATATCCATCATTTGATCAAGGGTTGATCATAATTCTTCCAGGAATGCCCTAAATTCACCAAAACCCAAAAGTTGCTAAATTAGGGTTTCTTAAGAAAAGTCAACCAAACTTTGACCAAGCATAACATCCACATACTTTATCAGAAATTTTCCATCCAAGGCTCATTTTGAAGAGGATGCAATTCCCTACAACTCATCTTAATCCCACAAGTTCAAAATATGAACTCATAAAAATATATGAATTTCTACATTATAGGTCCTTTTGAAAAGTCAACAAAAAACACCTTTTGGGTCAAAGCTTCTTACATGAACATGGAAGACCCAATTGAAATGATACCAAAAGGGTTCCTTAGGGGACATTCTAAGATTTCTAAAAAGTCCAAGAACACCTCTCTAGGGTTAAAATTGGAGGAGATATGCCTTGTCAAAGTTTACCTTTTTTGCAAAAATTGCCAAAAGTCAAATATGCTCAAAAGTGCATTTATTACCAAATGGGCTTAGCTTTTCATGATTGCACCTCACTTGTAGCATGGTCCACGACCCAAATGTTCACTCACATGTTATTTCCTTCATTATTTATTTTATTTTGATTTTTTATTTATTAAAAAATTGAATAAATCAAATAATTATTAAATAATATCAAATATATGTTTTTATATGGTTTTTGGATAGGATCTCAATCAAATTATTCTGAGATATCAAGACCAAATTGAGTCAAGCATGATTGGTACAAAAATGGGATAATTTGGCTCAATTTAGAAAGTTTGCATATGGCTAAAGAACCAAATCAAATCTTCTCAAAACTTCAAGATTCAATTTGTTTTGCAACTCTAATTCACTCAAGGGTATATAATAAACAAGAACAAAGCATAAAAAAAGGTTGGCAGGAGTGAAAAGGAAGAACAAAGTTCCAATTTTTTCAAAGAAAAGTGCAGATCCAATCTTGCTCCATAGGCCGTTTCAAGCGTTTCTGAAGATTTAGTCATATCCCTAGGCACTCACTGAACCTGTAGCAAGCATTTGCAAGGCCTGAAGCATCCAGAATCGCACGCTACAACTCATACAGTTTGCATTTTTTTTCAAAATCGATTAATGTAATTCTTGCATTGTTAGCACATTTGATTGACATATTTGTGATCATTGACATGTTTGCAAGCTTACTGAGTGGTTTGATTAACGTTTTGACACATATATGTGCCTTTGCCATTGTTAGGGTTTGCGTATGCATTTTAGGGGTTTATCCTACAGGTTAAATTGGGCCAGGAGAAGGGTACCATGAGGTTCACGAGATCAAAATGAATTGATCTATATAGTTAGAAATTATTTATTGTTTGTTTTGTGAATTTTGAAAGTTACAGGGGCTATGGCTACAGGCGTTGTCTGTGGGTATAAAGGGGATGTCTAAGACGACGGAGCCTTGGAGAAGAAGAATAGGTGGCAGGCCATCACTGGCCAGTATGAATCTGGCGCGCGCGTTTTAAAATTCTGGACATTAATTTTGTTTTTCTATATTACATTAATATGCCACTATTTGTACAACTAACGCATGTAACGCAGATGGCAAGTGTATACGCTGGGTAGTGGGAGGACCTGGGTTCGATCCCAGGTCCAGCCAATTTTGGCTATTTTTCTAACATTCCAACGCAGGATTCAGTGCGCCTCATACCTAGGTTTCAACCTTGCATCCTCCAGATCTGGCCATTAGATCTAGCCTTAAGGGAGATGCAACGCTCATATAGGTGCAGAGCATGATGAACCCTCAAGAGATGATCCCACTGGATCAGGCACTGGTAGGCTGGGCCAACAACCTTGGGCCGAGCAATTTCAGAATCATACCCCCAGATTGCTAACAATATACAGTCCCATTTTGAATTCTTTCTTATTTTTATTTCCTTTATTTAATTAGTTTGTTTAATTATTTTTTCCACAAAAATTAATTACATTTTTTATTATTAAATCAAAAAATCACAAAACACCAAAAATCATTTTTTTCATAAAATATTTATTTTCTTTAATTAATTAATTTAATTAGAAATTAGGTTAATTCAATTCTTTTTTGCAAATAAAACCAATTAGAAATTAGGGTTTAATTTGTATATAATTTAATTTTTTTCTCAAATAAAAATGCACTAAAAATATGTTTCTCTCAATTAGGGTTTTTAGGTTATTTTTAACCGTCCTCGCATTTAATTTGTCGCGCACATTTTAATTATTTTTTCATCATTTGTGTAATTGCCAATGGTTTTTAATAGCTTCAAAAATTAGGAATTTCATTTACTGTTTAATCCCCAGTTTTTGGTTATGTAATTAATCCCCATCCCCGAAGCCTTGTAATAGCTAGGTTTATGTTCTCGCACTTTAAATTCCTGCAAATCTTTAATTGTCTAGATGCATGGCTAATAGGATTGTATGGAAAGATTGTTTGAAAATTAAAACTGTAGATCACCTAATGTGCAAAGACCTAATTAATTGAAAAAATCACGTGCACATATTTCACTCCTAGGGTTTTCCTCACTTCGGTTGCCTTCAGTAAAATAGTCATTTAAGCATAGGAGAATTTAGTGGTTGCCCTCCTGTCTAAAAGATCAAATGTCCCATTCGAATGTTGCCTCAGAAATGTTGCCCTGGAAATGTTGCCTCAGAAAGATCTTAAGACTCTAGGGTTACTACTAAGGTTTCCTACCCATTGCTCTGGTGACTGTACTTGTCCATTTTGAACGTCCCTTACAAACTCCAACGACGGGGCTACCTACTCTTTAATAGTAGGATAGCGTTTTCTAAAGGAAATGAGAACAAACAAACTTGTTTCGAGTAGGTAGAATCTTAAGTACTTGCTCAACAAAACTTTTCACACAAACACCTTTCAAAATAACTTTTCAAAACAAACTTCGTCACACCCTTGAGGACTGATACAAGGGTTATCACGAAGTAAACTTTTTTTCAAAACAAGCACACACAAGAAATTTTAAAAAGATGAGCAAGTACCTAAGAGCGCATGGAAAACCATGGATAGAAAGGGTGCTAACACCTTCCGTTTCTATAATCTACCCCCTGTACTCAGAAATATTCTCGAAAAAGGTTTTTTCTGTTCTTTTTCCTTTTCCTGATTGGATGAAATAAAAGTCGATGACGATTCTTGCTTACCGCGACATTTTGCAAACAAAAAACGCAAAATGCAAACCAGTATTAACAGTCGGTTCTGTCACCGTATCACACCCTCTAAGGGCCTTCATTGGTGGAGAAGCAGAATGATAAACCTCATCATTAATAACGGGGAAATCATGCACCGCAGGAGGTGCAAAAATAGTAGCAAGTTGAACTAGTGGAATGACTTGAGCAGTAGGGTTTTATCCTTCTGGAATGTAACCTTCTGGAATTCCCCGCGGATAACCATGAGGCATACGATGTTGAGAAACAGTAACAACTGGAGTAACAAAGATGAGAACTGATGGAACTTTAGAAATAACGGTCGTCTATTATGGTTGAGTGACATGAGGAGAAGGAGGTGGAAGAAGAGGTAATGGCTGATTCTAAGCAGCCACCATTGATTCCACCAAAGAAGTAAGGTTGGCCATACCAGTCCTCAAATAAGTCACTTCCTTGCGAAGCTCGCGATTCTTTTGTTCAAGGTTCTCTATCTTCTCTCCAGAATTAGCCCGAGTGTTGTAGTGATGCGACAAATTGCTGACTGAACGAGGAAGAGAAACAAGTAAGACACCTGAGAAAGTTATGAAAAATGAAAAAATATGTGTGACATGATGCATGATATGCAATGCACATGATTTATTTTGTTTATTTTAGTTTTTTTAAGGAACTTAAAGAACTCTAAACAATTGCAGATATTAAAGACGTAACAAATTTTAAAATACTGCATAATCTCATTCAATAAATTTGGAGGGGATTACAACTTTTAGTACAAGTTTCAATAATACTAAATTCAAGAAAAATAGAATCTAAAAAAACCTAAGGAGCCAAGGCTAATGAAGATATCTCGACACACTGACGCTTCCCTTTGAGTCTCGCAATCTCAGCCTTCAACTGCTTATTCTCTTCTACAAACTTGTTGATAAATTCTTTCCATATTCCAGGATTGGGAAATAGGTGAGAGTGATCTGCTTACTGGGACTTTGCTCAATTCTATAGGAAAATAAATCCTTTTTCTTCTCCATCATCTCCATAACGTATCGCTCAAGAATCTCAATCAAGTTATCCTTCTCCTTTAATTATGTTCAATAGGATACTTCCAAAGTCATGTACTTATTCTCCCATGCTTCCTTCTCTTGCTGCATCCTAACCAAGGCAAGTTGAAGTTCTTCCACATCATCTAAGAGAGGAGGAGTGGTCATCATGAACATGTCAGCTAAAGGTTCTTCGCGAGGATAAGGCATATTCAACTGAATTACACTTGCTTTTACCCACCGAAGGTGAGGCTATAAGGAAATAACTCCTCTTCGTCCTAAGTTATTTCTTCCCTTTCTATGAATATGGTGCCAAGCTTTTTCAATCTCTTATTTTTCTACTTTGTGATCTTCTCCTTCTTTGAGAAAGAAACCACTAACATGAATGCTATCTGGCTTATCCCTCATTAGATACCCATGTTGACAATGCACAATAACAGGGTTGTAGTTAATACCTCCTTTTGTACCAAGAAGAGGTACATTGAGAAAACTACCATGACTATCAATAATCTCCAAGCTATAGTAAGCTTGATGATACAAAACAATATCGGAATGAGTGAGAGCCATAATATTTTTTGACCAAAGAGGTTCCTTCCTGAGACCCCAAAAAGCGGAAGACTGAGGTATGTGAGAAATAAACCACTGGTATAACAATAATGTGCAATAGATGATCATCCCTTCTTGGTAGAAATTTCGGAGATTGATGGAATAATAAGTATCTCCTAGCAGCATAGGGATTGGTTTCCCAATCAGAAAGATCCTAATCGCATTAACATCAACAAATTTGTCTACGTTAGGAAATAAGAATAAACCATAGGCAAGAAAAGAGAAGATAGACTCGAAAGCAATTGTAATCTTTATCTCAACAAAGTAACAAGCTTTCTCCAACAAAAAATGAGCAGGTAAACCTATAATTCCTCCTTTGGTATTCATGTTATTCTCAATCTCAGACTTCCTCAAGTGAGTAACTGCTACAATATCATGAGACTTTGGCTCTCATTCCAAACCATAGAAGAGAAGATGATCAGTAATAGATAGACCAAGTAAATAATAATACTCTTCCAATATGGGCATCAGCTGATAATCAGGAAACGTAAAACACTAGTATAACGAATCATAGAACTGGATCAACGTAGAAAGAATACCATCCTTCATATTGAGCTTCATAAGAGGCACGATGGCTCCATACTTCTTCCGGAAATCTGTAGGACTTTCAATCTTAGAAATCAAACTCCTCAGTTCCTCTATCTTAGGATCCTTGAAATTGTACTTCCGAGTATTTCTTCTTCCAAAATCCATGGTAAAAAGAGTACCTGAGATATTTGAAAAGATTAACCTTAAGTTCCTTGAAAAAATGTTAAAATAATGCTCATGGGTGCATGAGTGCATGATGATGCAACAATCACACACTAGATCACATACATGGGGGTTCATAGGTTTGACGTCATGAGCCTGAAGTCAAAGGTACTACCCACAAGGTAAGGACTACTGGTTTATCACTTACCAAACAAGGTCCTAAGGAAATCCCATAGTCTACATTCCTCCTTCAGATATTACCAACGTCCCTATTTGCTCGACAATTAGCAATATTCTCAAGAGAAACTCGTTTGAGTGTAGCACCGCGTAATAACTACTTTTGGATTGCTCCGTCATAAGGTCCTAAGGGTTCTATGCCTTCTAAGCTTCGCTCGCTCCCAGGTAAAAAGCATTAATGTCTTCCCGGTTTCTCGGTAAACAAATACTACAATCAAAGGGGCCTCCACTGAGCGGGGGATCTCATGTCTCCTTTTTCAGGATTACTCCCTCAAACTTAACATGACTATACCACCCATCCTATCTTAAGTTTTCCCAAGTCCGAGTATATGAATTATAAGAGATTACCAAGCACCCTGAAAACCATAAAAATCCAGACAAACATGCATATATACAAAAAATAATATCACATGCACAAATAAACAAAGATAGGTTCAACCCACTTAGAGATATTTCTCCAGTAAAGTCACCAATTTTCTGTAGCGACATAAATGTTGAGACTAAGTCATTGGATTGACTTAACTCGTAAAATATCAATGAAGTCGCCACCGCACTTTATTTTATACAAAGGACTAGGAAAAGAGCGATTAAAACCTAAAGTAAAATAAAGATTAAGGTACAGGGGTTGGTTTTGAAAAGTGAAGGTATTAGCACCCTAAACATCTATGGTACTCTGCAGGAACATCTTTGAAAATCTGTGTATTTTGGCTATAAAAGGTGTATACAAAAATAGACGATGGAGATGGGAAAAGAAGTGGTTTTTACAATTTTTTTCATCTGCCGCGGTTGTGAACCTTTTGTGCCTACATACCCCCTTCGTGAAATAGAGGATCAGGGTACCCATAGTTCACCTCAACAGGTGTTTTGGTTTGTTGTGTATTTTTTATGAACAATGTTGGCGAAGCATGTCCTTTTGGAAAGTTTTCAAAATAAAAAGCCCCGAATGGAAAAGGAAGTTTGATTGGTTTGTATTTTTTTTACCTTGAATAATTATTTGATGATTTAAATCACATTAAAGACTATGACATGAGAGACTTTTGATGGTCGAGTCAGACGCCTCATATCCAAAGTGCTCCATATGTGCTTAAGGGTCATGACACATGGTTCACCTCTTTATTGTTAAGTATTTTGAAGTTGATGAAGAAAAATAAGTTTTAGTTTTAAAGATGCAAAAGGAGAAAGACTAATCAAAAGGGGATCTCAATCTTACAAATTGTCATACTTATGGACCTAAAGTTAGGATAAGGGGAAGATTTTGAAAATTAAAGAAGAATGAGAGGAGATGAAGAGACTATCGTATGTTTACAAAGTAATAGCTAAGGTAAGGAAATGTCTAACCAACAAGAAGCCAAAACTTGACATAATAAAGTCAATGTAGAATTCCTATCCTTTGCATTAAAGCCACAAGCGCATCGTAGACCAAGAGCATATCAATCATCGTGCGAAAATAAATCATAAGTTTGGAATTATCAAAGAAATACAAGGTTTTAAAACCCAAAACAAGGTATCTAAGGTTGAGCCATGTGTCATACAGATCACTTAAGGCCAACATAATAACAGCTGAACACAGAATATTTCCCAATACACGGACAAAATAATAACAAAGCAACATAAGGTTTGAAGGTCTCAAGGTCTCCAAGTATCGAGGCTGATAATCCTAAGTCTAGGGAATCCAAAACTCCATAATGCCAAAGATAGTAACCAAATAGTCCACAAAAGAGTTAAGTATTTTAATGTTCAAGTTGATTATTAATTATCTTCAAAAGAAAAAGAAATCTCAAATGAGCAAAGATAAAAATGACATAAAATAAAACTCAAGTGAGTAAATGGCAAATAGTATGAGATGTACATGCTAACTATAAAAGTACATAAAATAAAGGAATAAAGTAAATACACAAAGTAAAATCAATGGTTAATGGTTGTTGTATATCAAAATTTTCCCTCCCATTTTATTCAACAAATGTCAATTGAGGTCCCCAAGTTGCTCAAGGAAGTCCAAGAGTTGCCCAGACAAACTCTCTCCTAAGGCAATGCACCTCAAAATTAGGGTTTCCATTTTCATCAAGATGGGTGAACCAAAAAGGTCTCAAATGCTTTCCAAGGTCCTAATATGTTCCCAATATCATCCATTTCAAGTTTCATACCTTGCACAAGAAGGTTGCTCAGTCAACTGCTCAGATGCTTGAGAATCAACTGAATTAGGTCAAAAGTCAAATGTGGCCCACATACAATCAAACTTCAAGATTTTTGGTCAACATCATCATTTTGAAGTTTTATCCATCATTTTATCAAATTTTGATCATGATTCCCCAAGGAATGGTCCAAAATCATCAAAACCCAAAAGTTGCTAAATTAGGGTTTTGTAGGAAAAGTCAACCCAACTTTGACCAAGCATAACTTCTTCATACTTTATCAGAAATTTTCCATCCAAAGCTCATTTGGAATAGGATGCAATTCCCTACAATTCATATTCAGCTCACAAGTTTAAAATATGCACTCACAAGAATATATGAATTTTGACATTATAGGTCCTTTTGAAAAGTCAACAAAAACACCTTTTGGGTCAAAGCTCCATACATGAACATGGAAGATCCAATTGAGGTGAGACCAAAAGGGTTGGTTAGGGGACATCCTAAGCTTTCTAAAAAGTCCAAGAACACCCTTCTAGGGTAAAAATTGAGAGAGTTGTGCATTGTCAAAGTTGGCAATTTTTGGAAAATTGTCAAAAGTCAACATTGATCAAATTTGCATTTTTTCCAAAGGGGCCCATGTTTTCTTGCTTGAAACATGTTTCTAATAGGACCCACTACCCCTAAGATTTTACACCTATTATTTTATTACTTTTATCATTTATTTTGATTTTTTTATTCATTTAAATCTAAATAGATCAAATTAAATGGTAAATTAATGAAAACAAATCAAATCTTGGAATTTTTGTGCACAGTTTGAGTCCATATACAGCTAGCATGCCAGCCAATTCATGCAAGGCTCATTAGGGTTGAAAAATATTGGATTGAAGCAAGTTTTGGAAAGAAATCATACATGAAGAAAATCAAATCAAATCTCCATTATTTCCCAAGATTCATGTCAATTTTGTTAACCTAATTCAATCTCCTACATATACACAACAATTCCAGACCATAAGCACAAGGATTGGAGGCGTGAAACAGCAAGAACAGAATTGAAATTTTGGATAAAAGTGTGAGATCAAAATCCACTCTAGAGCCATCCTCACGGGGATTTAAAGATTCTAATCTATTCCAGGACATCCCAGGAAGCTATTCCACCCATCCGCAGGCTTCAAAAAGCCAGGAATCCTGCCCACCATCAACCACGATTTGCCCAAAAACTCGATTATGATTTCCTTGATTTTGGTAGAATTAGCATGTTTTGATTATATATTCTAGTTCATCATCTTGTTTGCAAGCTATTGGCACCATTTAATTGCATTTACAGCGCAGGAATCACAATATGCCATTGCTAGGGTTTACGAGTTTGTTTTAGGGGTTTTCAATGCAGGAACAATTGGTTCTCATATTGGGTACCATGATGATCAGGGCTTCAAGCCCAGTTGATTCATGGTCACCAATTTCATTTATCTTGCTTGTATGCAATTTTTGAGATGAACAGATTTATACGAACATACGTCCGTAGGTAAAAGTGTTTTACCTAAAGCAACGGTCCAAGGAAGAAGATGATGCGTGGTAGCCCATGAATGGCTGATTTGAATTTTGCGCGCATTTTATAAATCCTTTTTTTGTTTTGCTTGTTATGCTTTGTTTCTATTATATGAACAAAATAACATGGTAGCGCAACTGGCAATGCGTCATTGGAGGCGAGTATAAGGACCTGGGTTCGATCCCAGGTCCCAACAATTGCTTTCTATTGTTTTTTCTCATGTGATCAGTCGTACCACACTCCCAACCATCCACCATGTAACTCAAGATCTGACCATCAGATTCATCTCCAGCCAAGATCCAACGCCTGCAATGAAGGAGTATGATGCACCTCAAAGTCAACGTTACACCAGATCCAGCACTGACTGGGCTTGGAAGCTTAATGGTCCAAGGCATTCAGATTCATACCCCCAGAATTGCTAACAGCAGGCCCAATTCTCAATTCTTCTTTTATTATTTTGTTTTCTTTATTCTTTTTTATTTATTTTATTTTTTTTAAATCAGTTTTTTTTTATAAAATCATAAAATCAATAAGTCATAAAAATTAGAATTAGTTTTTTTTTTTATTTTATCAAATTTAATTTAATTAATTAACTTAATTTAATTTTGGGTAATTAACTTATTTTTTCACAATTAAAAATCAATTAGAAAACTAGGTTTAAATTCTCGATTTAATGATTTTCCTTTTTTTAAACAAAAACACAAAAAAATAGGCTAATTTAATTATTCTTCTTAATTCAAGTTAATTAGTAATTAGGTTCTTTTTTTAATTCAATTATTACTTACATTCTTAAATAACAAAAAATGACAAAAAATGATTTTTCTTTAATCAATTGCAATTAGGTTTAGTAAAGGGTCAAAACCCTAATTTATCTCGCATTTAATTTACCGCGTGTTTTTAATTTTCTTTCTTATTATTATTGTAACTGTTTCAAGGTTGTAATAGTTTAATTAGGGTTTTAAAATTCCGTACTTTTTTTCCCGTCAAGGCAATTATGTAACTGTCAAAGCCATGTAATAGCTAGGTTTATTTCCGCTTTTACTTTCAGCAAATTATTAACTGTTAGATGTATTAATAGGATTGTATGGCAAGAATGCATGAAGAATTAAAACAGCTAGAAAACCCTAATGTGCAAAGATTAAAATAACTGAAACAAATCACTCGCACATGTTCACTCCTAGGGTTTACCTCACTTCGGTTGCCTTCGGTAAACAATCATTAAGCATAGGAGATTTTAGAGGTCGCCCTCCAGTCTAAAGAGATCAAATTGTCCCGTTCGAATGTGGCCTCGGAAATGTTGCCTCCGAAATGTTGCCTCCGAAATGATCTTAAGACTCTGGGGTTACTACTAAGGTTTTCTAAATATTGCTTTAGTGATTGTATTTGTCCCTATCGAATGTCCCTTACAAACTCCAATGACGGTGCTACCTACTCCTTAATAGTGGAATAGCACTGTCTAAAGGAAATAGAACAAAGACAATTTTTTTTACGAGTAGGTAGATGCTAGTAGGTACTTGCTCAATAAAAAACTTTTCACACCAACACTTTTCAAAAAAAAATTTCAAAACAAACTTTGTCACATCCTTGAGGACTGATACAAGGGTTATCACGAAGTAAAAAATTTTCAAGACAAACACGCACAATCAATTTGAAAAATGAGCAAGTACCTAAGAGCCCGTAGATAACTATAGATAGAAAGGGTGCTAACACCTTCCCTTTCTATAATCTACCCCCGTACTCAGAATATCTCGAAAAAAAGGTTTTTTTGGTTCTTTTCCCTTTTCCATGATTGGACGAAATAAAAGTCAGTGGCGACTCTTGCTTACCGCGACATTTTGCAAACAAAAAATGAAAAACGCAAAATGCAAACCAGTATTAAACAGTCGGTTCTGCCACCGTATCAAAAAACAGGCGACTCTGCAGGGGAGTTATAAAGTGGGGTAAACCTTAGGATCTAGGTCATATTTAATTGCTTTCTCTTAATTGTCTTGCTTGCTTTATATTTATGGGAACTGTTTGGGTTATTTGATCCTACACCCAGATCGGGGAAACACCTTTTAGGTAAGTAGCAATAAACTGTGAGGGAATTATGTTGGGGTATACCGGCACGGTTGAAGCAGTAGTTACGTTGATGTGGCACTTTGGTTGGTATCAGTAACCTTTGAGTCAATCAGGGAGAGTACGGGGCCGCCGTGTGGTGTCGTGAAGCATCAACTGACCTTAGAACCTTTAATTGCCCAACTTGGCCATTAGGAAGTAGTGAGATATCCGGCCTCGGTGTAGAGTTGAGAACTGGTTGATACTCGATACTACACTCATTGAGATCAGACTTTCGGGATATTTCGGCTGCAAGAAAAGATTGCGTGAGCTGAGACAATGCCGATAAAGGATGGTCAGTGATATTGAGATCATCTAGAACCAGTTTACTATTTCTAAGACAGGTTTGAAACCAACTAACTTCAAGAGGGTATTACCTTTGACCTCATACAAGCCCTAAACCTAAGTACTTTGTGTGATTTAACTATGCTTGCTATACCTGTGTTTGTTATACCTATGTTTTATCATGACATCTTGCATCATAACATAGCATCCATTATTATTGTACTAACCATTTCAAAGAACAAGGGAATTTATCTTTGCCCTATTTTGCAGATCAAGGCTTCTGTACGTAGAAACACTATCTGAATCAGCTTTGTGAAGATACCTTCCCAACTCAAAGAGCTAGTATCAAGGGTTTCTGAAACTTCTGTGTTCACCAAGAGACATGGTCAACTTCTCGACCTAGTTACTTCAAACTTTGATGAAAAGATGATGAGTGTACTTTTTCAGTTCTTTGATCCCAAGCACCACTGCTTCACCTTTCCGGACTATCAGTTGGTACCTACCTTGGAAGAATTCTCTCAGTTGTTGGATATACCCATTCTTGAGCAGTTACCTTTCACAGCTTTAGAAGAAGCTCCTAAGCCAGAAGTCATTGCCTTAGCTTTGCACCTGAAATGGGCCGACGTGGTAGCCAATTGGGAAACAAGAAGTGGAGTCAAGGGTTTTCTAGCTAAGTTTCTGATAAACAAAGCCCAACTATTTTGGGATGATGCGGATTTTCAGGCTTTCGAGGAGGTCTTGCCTCTTCTAATCTATGGGTTGGTCCTATTCCCTAATCCGGGATCATTCGTAGATGTGAATGCTATCAATATCTTTCTCTCTCACAACCCAGTGCCTACTTTGCTCGGAGATATTTTGCACGCTCTCCATACTCGTACCATGAAGAGAAGAGGGATTCTTATGTTCTGTATGCCACTGCTGTCGAGGTGGTTTATTTTTCACCTCCCTAAGTCGGTACTAAAGAATGAAGAAGGTTTGGGTTGGTTGCAAAGGATAATGTCGCTCGCTCATATAGATATTCTTTGGTGTTCTCGAGCTATAGAAAATACTGCTATTATTGATCGCTGCGGAGAGTACCCTAATGTCCCGCTACTTGGCATCATAGGGGGTATAACCTACAACCCTTGTTTAGCCCTACGACAATTTGGTTATGCTCGAAGGGATGGTCCCCATGAGTTACTTATCGATGGTATTGTATTCAACTATGAGGATGATGTCAAGGAGTATCGCCGGAGATTTATACGAGCCTGAGGCATGGTAAACAGATCTGACACCAAGGCTTTGGGACCAAAGACTTCCATTCCCATGGAACCTTACCTACAATGGGTACGAGTCCGTTCCCAGCAGCTTATGATGCCCTATGTGGATGTTTTGCCAGTGGTTGTGGAACCCACTATAGAGGAGGGTATTCCTTACAAAGTTCTCTATCCCTATATGCCCACTGATCCTGGAGAATTACAGAGGTCTTGGATTCAGTTAATGAAGGAGCGAGATACTTATAAGGATCAATTCCATGCTCAGGAGAGGAAGGTCTTAGAGCTCACAAAGCAGTTGCATGAAGAAAGAGGACTCGATGACTATCCCGACACAAAGAGGAAGCATCCATAGGAATTTTAATGTCTTTTATAGTTTCAGAGTTTTTTTTTAAATTGTAACGCCTAAAAGGCATTTGAACTTCAAATTCAGATAATAAAGTTTTTGTTTATTGTGGTTTGCAAATTTAAATTTCTCGAAGTCTTTGAAATCATTGCATTCGCATCCCATCCATAGCACATCATTACAGGTACCATTACAAGTTTCTCATCTTCTTCGTTGTTTATTTCAGAAGAAATGTCTTCTGAACAAAGTATCAAGGACCTTCAAGCACAAAATGCCCAGTTCCAACAAATGTTCATCAGTCTGGCAAAAGGGCAAGAGGATATGAAAGCCCTCATTCTGAAAGAGAAGAAGAAGAATAAGAAGGTTGTCGGTATTCTGAATATGGGCAGAAGGTTTGGAGAGCGGTTGAAGCGACAAACTGATCTGACTTCTTCATCCAAGGAAGGGGAGAACCAAGAAGGGGAGAAGGACCCTAGTCCTGCAGTCTCTGACAATGATACTGATTATAACGATGAGCAATATCCTCTTGCTGAGGATAGATACAAATAGTTGGAAGATTGTCTGAGTGCCATGGAAGTTCAGAGGATACCTGGATTGGATTTTGAAGAATTGGGTTTGGTGTCGGGAGTGGTCATCCCGCAGAAGTTCAAAGCTCCAGTTTTTTCCAAGTTTGATGGGGTGTCCTTCCCAAAACTCCATCTTCGTTCTTATGTCAGGAAGATCCAGCCCCACACAGCTGATAGAAATCTGTGGGTTCACTTCTTTCAAGATAGTCTGTCAAGGACTCAGCTTGAGTGGTTCTACCAGCTAGAGGGAGCAAATATCCGAAAATGGGAAGATCTGGCTGCTTCTTTCTACAAGCAGTATCAGTATAATGTCGACCTTGCTCCCACTCGTACTCAACTCCAGAGTATGTCCATGGGTGTAGGTGAAGGTTTTAAAGATTATGCCCAAAAATGGAGAGACTTGGCTGGGAGAGTTCAACCCCCATTGTCTGATAGGGAGTTGGTTGATATGTTTCTGGGGACACTATATGGTCCATTTTTCAATCATTTGATCGACAGTTCATAAGCTGGTTTCACTGAGCTGATCCTAACTGGGGAAATAGTAGAAGCTAGAATACGAAGCGGAAAAATACAAAAGGATGCCTCGTCAAGTTCAGTAAAGAAGCCTTTTGCTGGTAAGAAGGAAGCCAGTGCCGTCTATAGCCCGAGGGGTCAGAACAGGGCTGAACAATGTCAGACGGTAAGTGCCGTGATGATACCTAGACCTGCAGTTGCTCCATAACGCAACAATCAACAAAGGGTGATAAGACCACAACGACAGTTTACCCGCATCAACATGACATTGGCTGAAGTTTTACCTCATCTGATGAGATCTAACTTGGCAACTTTGAGAGAGGCTCCCAAGAATCCAAATACTACATCTCCCCGGTATAATTTGAATGCCCGGTGTGCTTACCAATCTGAGAGTCCTAGCCATGATACAAATGACTGTTGGGCTTTGAGAAACAAAATATAAAACTTGGTTGAAGTTAAGGAGATAGATTTTGATGCTCCGGAGAGGCCAAATGTCATAACTGCTCCCATGCCTAAACATGGTCGTGGAGTTAATGCTATTAATACTGATTTGTTTGTTACCTCTGTTGATGAAGTTTCTACTCCTCTCATGATTGTCAAGAAGAATTTGTTGTTGGCCGGTTTATTTCTGGGTTGTGGTAAAGGTTGCCACATGTGTTCACTTCTACCTTCTGGTTGTTGTTTGCTGAAGTTAGGTGTTCAACGCCTGATAGATAGAAAAGAGATTTTGTTTAAGAAGACTATGATTCCGGTTGTTCCAATTAAAGACATTGCCATTATAACCATTTCCTCCAATCCTTCCAAGGTTTCCTCGAGAAGACCTGTTAGGATTACATCCGCTCCAAGAATTGCTCCACTAATAATCATTGTTCCTGGTCTTGTCCTGTATGTCTCTGATAAAGCTGTCCCCTGGAATTATGGTGTCGATGTGTACTATCATGGCATCAAACAAGATCTAAAAGATGAAGAAGCTGATCCTGATATCGATAACATTGTCGGAACCATTAAAATCACCCGAAGTGGAAGGGTCTTCTCTCCTGAGATTTCCCCTAAGACTGTTAACAAGCCTATTGTCATTACATTTTTTGTTCCTGATAGTACATCAACTACTATTCCTGTTCTTACCTCAGTCGACGAATAATTTGATACCTGCGGCAAAGAGGTTAGAGGTGAGCTTGCCCAGACGGAGGCGCCTAAGAAAATTGTTGTGGAAGCCTCTAAGCAAGAAATTGAGGAGATACTAAAAATCATTAAGAAGAGCGACTACAATGTGGTCGAGCAGCTGGGGCAGACCCCATCAAAGATATCCATGTTGTCTCTACTATTGTGTTCTAAAGCCCATGTGAAGGCTTTGATTGAATTTCTCAAGACTGTGCATGTGCCGCAAGAAACTTCAGCTGATCAATTCAAAGACTGTGTGGCCAGCCTGACTACTGATAATGGGTTGGGCTTTTCAGATGCGGATTTGACTCTGAAAGGAAGAAAGCATAATTATGCTCTACATGTCTCGATTGAATGCAGGGGAACCACTATGGCTCATGTGCTGGTAGATACTGGGTCTTTACTGATTGTTCTGCCGAAGAAGGCGTTGGACCGGTTGGATTGAGAGGGTTTAACTCTAAATCCTAGTAACATTGTGGTAAGGGCTTTTGACGGATCGAAGAGAATGGTGCACGGGGAAGTGGACATCCCTGTCAAAGTAGGTTCTCAGACTTTTGGGTCCACCTTCTATGTGATGGATATCAGGCCATCACACTCTTATTTTCTGGGACGTCCTTGGATCCATGAGGCTGGGGCAGTCACCTCCACACTCCACCAAATGCTGAAGTATCCGATGAAAGGAAAGATTGTCACAGTGCGGGGTGAAGAAGAATATATGGTGAGTCACCTCAACTCCTTCCGCTATGTAGAGATGGACGGGGAATTCATAGAAACTCCTTGTCAGAATTTTGAAGAGGTCCCTCAGATCTTGGCATCGACTGAAACTACTAACAACAAACCTCCTTTGAAGATGGTTTCTCTCAAGGACGCCAGGGTTTTGATTGAAGAAGGTGGGTGTGCCAATTGGGGTAAGCTCCCTGATTTCACTCATAAAACTGACAAATTTGGTTTGGGCTTTACTACAGGGGCTCAAAGGGCTATTAGACGGGCTCGGACTGGAGGACCTCCCCTACGCATCAGCAATCGTGGGATTAACGCCATTGAAGACAATGAAGAGGAATCAGACATTGACACTTGGATCTACCCGACTAACAACGGTGGGCCGAGTAACTGGACGACTAGGGACTTCATGCCTGTTTCTTTTATTCCGCGGTAATTGACTTATTTGTTTTAAGATTTGTAATAAACAATGTGAAACTTTACGGCTTGGTGCCTTGTCCGAGGAACCTTGGCTTTGCTTGTGAGGGCTATTGTTTGACATTTCATAACCATTAATAAAGCATTGGACGTTTCTTGCATACAAATTTTGCGCTCTCTATTTTTTTCTTTCTGTTTTTCACTTTATCAAAACAACTATTCTCTTACACACACTCACGTATCATAATGCAGATCCCTATCCACTCTGGATCCCATTGATAACAGCTCTGCTATTTCCAGTTATGACTTCAAAAATCCGATCAACCAAGCCGAGGACGAAGGTGAGGATGATTGTGAGGTGCCTGGAGAACTTGTTAGGCTATTACAGCAGGAAGAGAGGGCCATACAGCCTCATGAAGAGCCGGTTGAGAAAATAAACTTGGGTACTAAGAAAGAGAAAAAAGAGGTTAAAATAGGTGCAAATCTGGAGCTTAGCGTCAAACAGAGGTTGATACAGATGTTGCACGACTATGTTGAAATCTTCGCCTAGTCCTACGAAGACATGCCCAATTTAGACACTAATATTGTGGTACACTGCCTGCCAACTAAAGAAGACTGTCCTCCGGTTAAGCAGAAGGTTTGTTGTATGTGCCCTGAAATTTCAGAGAAAATCAAGGCAGAGGTCATGAAACAATTCGATGCAGGATTCTTAGTTGTCACTTCGTATCCACAGTGGGTTTCTAACATTGTTCTGGTACCCAAAAAGGACGGTAAGGTAAGGATGTGAGTTGATTATAGAGATTTGAACAGGGCAAGCCCCAAGGATGACTTCCCACTTCCTCACATCGATGTTTTGGTCGACAACACCGCGCAACACAAAATCTTCTCTTTCATGGATGGTTTCTCTGGCTACAACCAGATCAAGATGGCTCCTAAAGACATGGAGAAGACAACCTTCGTTACACAGTGGGGAACTTTCTGCTACAAAGTGATTCCTTTTGGGTTGAAGAATGCTGGGGAAACCTATCAGCGCGCCATGGTCGCTTTGTTTCACGATATGATCCACCATGAGATAGAAGTTTATGTTGATGACATGATAGCCAGGTCTCAGACTAAGGAAGAGCACCTTGATCATCTCCAGAAGTTGTTCGACAGGTTGAAGACATATAAGCCGAGGTTGAATCCGAACAAGTGTACCTTCGGGGTAAGGTCTGGCAAGCTTCTGGGTTTCGTCATTACTGATAAGGGTATTCAGGTAGACCATGCGAAGGTAAAAGCCATAAAAGAGATGCCAGTTCCCCGTACAGAGAAGGAAGTTAGAGGTTTCCTAGGACGTCTGAATTACATCGCCAGGTTCATTTCACATCTGACTGCTACTTGTGATCCAATCTTCAAGCTTCTGAAGAAAGATCAAGTGGAAAAGTGGAATGATGAATGCCAGATTGCTTTCGAAAGGATCAAAGAATACCTTCAAGAACCGCCAATTCTGATACCTCCAGTTGAAGGAAGACCTTTTATATTATAATTGATAGTGCTAGACAATTCAATGGGGTGTGTATTGGGGTAGCATGATGAGTCTGGCCGAAAAGAGCACGCCATTTACTACCTTAGCAAAAAGTTTACCGACTGTGAGACACGATACTCATTGCTCGAGAAAACTTGTTGCGCTTTGGAATGGGTTGCTCGCCGGCTGAGACAGTATATGCTGACTCACACAACCTTGTTGATATCAAAGATGGATTCGATCAAGTATATTTTCGAGAAACCCGCTCTCTTCGGAAGGATAGCAAGGTGGCAAATGATCTTAACCGAATACGACATACAATATACAACCCAAAAAGAAATCAAGGGGAGTGTATTGGCTGATCATTTGGCTCATCAGGCCGTGGATGACTACCAGTCCATGAATTTTGAGTTCCCTGATGATAATATCATGTTATTGACTGACTACGAAGATCTTAGACCGGATGAAGGACCTGAGGAAGGATCCTGATGGTCTATGTATTTTAATGGAGCCTCAAACGCAATGGGTAACAACATTGGCGCTTTAATCATATCTCCCAAGGGCTGTCATACTCTGTTCACCGCCCGGTTATGTTTCAACTGCACCAACAACATGGCGGAGTATGAAGAATGTATCATGGGTCTTCGAGCTGCTATTGACCTGAGGATTAAGTTCTTAATTGTATTCGGGGATTCCGCTCTGGTGATAAGTCAGATCAAAGGCGAGTGGGATACGAAGCACCCGAATCTCATTCCTTACAGAGAGTATGTACTGACATTGCTCCGCACTTTTAGGAGGTAACCTTCGAACATTTACCACGAGAGGAGAACTAGTTAGCGGATGCACTAGCTACCATGTCTTCTATGTTCAAGGTTAGGTGGGAAAATGAAGATCCCCAGATTATCATTGAGAGGTTGGATGAACCAGCACACTGTTGCGAGATCGATACCAAAGAAGTGGCAGACAAACCCTAGTTTCATAAAGTCAAAAGGTATCTCGAGGCTCAGGAATATCCCGAAGGGGCATCTGTCAATTATAAGAAGTTTATGAGAAGGTTCGCCGCAAAGTTCTTCCTCATTAATGGGATCCTCTATAAACGCAATCATGACTCCACACTACTACGGTGTGTAGACAAGAGCAAAGCAGATAGGATCTTGACAGATCTACATGAAGGCACTTGCGGATCCCATTCTAGTGGACATACCATGGCTAAGAAGATCCTACGAGTAGGATAGTTACTGTCCACTATGGAAGCCAATTGTTATCAACACTCTAGAACTTTTCATAAGTTCCAAATCTACGCTGATAAGGTGCATGTGCCTCTGGTCCCCTTAAATGTCTCGACAGCTCCGTGGCCCTTTGCAATGTGGGGCATCGACATGATTTGCAAGATCAGACCTACCGCTTCCAACGGACATCGCTTCATCCTAGTAGCCATTGATTATTTCACGAAGTGGGTTGAGGTAGCCTCTTTTGCTACAGTAACTAAGAACGTCGTAGCGCGATTTATCCGACATAATCTGATCTATCGATATGGTATACCAGAGAGGATTATTACTGACAATGGTACAAATCTGAACAACACAATGATCACTGAGCTTTGTAAACAGTTCAGGATACAACATCATAATTCTTCTCCCTACCGGCCAAAGATGAATGGCGCTATTGAAGCAGCTAACAAGAACATCAAGAAGATTGTACTAAAGATGACGGTGACATACAAAGACTGGCATGAGATGTTACCATTCACTCTTCATGGGTACCGTACCTCAGCACGGACGTCGACAGGGGCAACACCCTACTCTCTGGTATATGGCATGGAGGCAGTCCTACCCATAGAAGTCCAAATACCTTCTCTCAGGATTATGAAGGATACGGGTTTGAACGAAGACGACTGGATCCAAACCCGGCTTGATCAGTTAAATCTAATCTATGAAAAGAGGCTTACTGCTATCTGCCATTGTCATACGTACCAAAAGCGAATGATCAAGGCTTTTAACAAGAAAGTCAGGCGTCAAGAATATCAAGTCGGGGATCTGGTGATCAAACGCATCATACTGCCGCAAGGTGATCCCAGGGGAAAATGGACTCCCACATACGAAGGGCCATTTGTGGTTAGGAACATTTTCTCGGGAGGAGCTATGATTCTAACCACCATGGACGGTGACGACCTTCCTCACCCTGTCAATGTAGACATAGTGAAAAGATACTACGCATAATTAAAGACCCGCTAGGTCGACTGGCCTAGGCAAAAATAAGGGCTTCCCAGAAAACCAAAAGGGTTCGAGCAAAAGTAAGGGATGAAAATTAAAAAAATCTGTACACCCGGCAAGTCGAAAACCCGAAAGGGACTTGGGCAAAAAAGGGTAGCCCGGTGGATTGAAAACTCGAAAGGGAAGTCCAGGCAAAAGTTAGGGATTGAAGCGTATCACTATGTCTCATTAGATCATTTTGCGACCAAACTTCGCTATCGACTATCAAGCTCGGACGGCGCCAATCAATCTGATCAACCTTCGGCCAAGTAGCAAAGTGATGAGACGCTTGAAGATATAAAGGCAATAGCAGAGTTGGAACCCAATGGAGTCGTTTCACCTAGCTGTTTTTTCTTTCTTTTGCACAAATTGTAATTTCTTTCAGCGGCGTTCTCTTACTAGGACGTCAGCCTCCTTGTACAAAACGCCTATTACAGGCCAATTTCAAAATCAATACAAGTCATTTTTACAAAACTTCAGTTTGTTTCTTTTTTCTTTTTCTGTTTTGTTTTGCAAGAACGTCCAATGATTTATTTTTGATATATACATTTGAAAATGATTGTTGCTCATAAATATTTGGATAAGAAGCAAAAGACAATTACTCGTAATTCCAGAAACAAGGAAAATAAGAAGTACTGAACCCTACAGTCACTTTGCCTCGCAGGTATCAGGATAGAGTCAGCTTTGGAACATGATTTTTGATACATACACTCCCCACAGAGTAAAAGTACCCAGAGGCATTGATGTCAGCTTCCTTGAAACAGGACATAACTATCCCCAGCCGAGGTTCGTAATTGCGGGCGAGTCAACAAATTTCATCCCCCAAGAGGAGTCTATTTCTACAGATACATAAGCTCAATCTCCAACATAGCTCATCACTTCCAGTGACGGAATTTCATCCCCAGCTAAGTTTGCTCCTCCAGATCGGAAGGTCTACCAACAGAGTATCTCTTCCCCCAAAGTCTGGCCCCCGTAGAGTTACTCTCCAACATCTCTTCTCGGTAGAGTATTCGCAAATCTCCAGCAACCGTCATTGATTTATTTTCCCAGACACGAGCATATCCCGATTGCATTTCATAAACATACATTATGGCATACACATACATATCATATACAGTGTAATCTCATTTATTTTGAGAACATCATCTCACCCTACATTTCATGCATCACATATA
Organism: Vicia faba; assembly: GCA_948472305.1. NCBI lineage: Eukaryota > Viridiplantae > Streptophyta > Magnoliopsida > Fabales > Fabaceae > Vicia > Vicia faba. The sequence continues at coordinate 828,258,167 of OX451740.1, read as the reverse complement.
ACTAACCCTGATATCTTTTCAGGAAAAGACGATCAGCTTCGAGAATCCAGCAGTTATACAGATCACATCTGCAGACAACTAATGGAAACTCAGTTCCCGAAATCAAACGGGTAAACCAATCTACAATATCATAACAAACTTATAACCTTACCCCGGTTCATCCTGAAGTTTTACACAAACTTATAACCTTACCCCGGTTCATCCTGAAGTTTTACACAAACTTATAACCTTACCACGGTTCATCCTGAAGTTTTACACAAACTTATAACCTTACCCCGGTTCATCCTGAAGTTTTACACAAACCTATAACCTTACCCCGGTTCATTATGAAGTTTTACACAAACTTATCACAAAGTAACCTTACCCAAGTTCATTTGGAAGTTTTACACGAACGTATCATGAAGCAGCCCTACTATCCAGGCTTTTATATCGGAGTAACCCTACTATCCAGGTTCCTTCTCACAGCCCTACTATCTGGGATTTTCATATCGAAGTAACCCTACTATCCAGGTTCCTTCTTATAACCCTACTATCCAGGCTTTCGTATCGGAGTAACCCTACTATCCAGGTTCCTTCTTGTAGCCCTACTATCCAGGCTTTCATATCAAAGTAACCCTACTATCCAGGTTCCTTCTCACAGCCCTACTATCCGGGCTTTTCATATCAAAGTAACTCTACTATCCAGGTTCTTTCTCACAGCCCTACTATCCAGGCTTTCATATCGGAGTAACCCTACTATCCAGGTTCCTTCTCACAACCCTACTATCCAGACTTTCATATCAGAGTAACCCTACTATCCAGGTTCCTTCTCACAGCCCTACTATCCAGGCTTTCGTATTGGAGTAACCCTACTACCCAGGTTCCTTCTCGTAGCCCTACTATCCAGGCTTTCATATTGAAGCAACCCTACTATCCAGGTTCCTTCTCATAACCTTACTATCCAGATCCCTTCTCTCTTATCGCCATACAACAGTTCACAACACTGCAAGACCGGGACCTAATCAAACATGTTTGGCTTCGCATTTCCCCAGTAAATCGCAGTGCAACATATACCCCGACCAGATACACAATACACTTCTGCTTCCTCAAGCCAGTGTTATTCCCCAATAGAATAACGGACAATTGAAGCTCCTAAAACTCTATTTCTCCCAAGACAGGAAATCAACATCCCCTAGATGGCCTCTTTAAGCCCATCTCCTGCAATTCTCCGTCGCATCCAGGATGGCATCTTTAAGCCCATCTCCGACAATCTTCAATCCTCAACATCTAAATGGAATATGTAAGCCAATTCCCGATATCACAAATCAAGTGCCACTTCATGTGAGTGCAAATTTCTGGGCACTCTAGTGTTCAATCATCTTCCACCTTCAGATCACGAAAGGCAGCGTAGCCAATCTACATCCTCAGGTTTAAGAAGATTGAACAGGGGCAGCTGTTGTATCCCAAAATTTTCCCTCCCATTTTATTCAAAAAATGTCAATTTAGGTCCCCAATTTGCTCAAGGAAGTCCAAGAGTTTCCCAGACAAACTCTCTCCTAAGGCAGTGCACCTCAAAATTAGGGTTTCTATTTTAATCAAGATGGGTGAACCAAAATGGTCTTAAATGATTTCCAAGGTCCTAATATGTTCCCAAGGTCATCCATGTCAAGTTTCATACCTTGCACAAGAAGGTTGCTCAGTCAACTGCTCAGATGCTTGAGAATCAACTGTATTAGATCAAAAGTCAACTGTGGCCCACATACAGTCAAACATCAATATTTTTGGTCAACATCATCATTTTGAAGTGTTATCCATCATTTGATCAAAGGTTGATCATGATTCCCCAAGGAATGCTCCAAAATCATCAAAACCCAAAAGTTGTTAAATTAGGGTTTTGTAGGAAAAGTCAACCCAACTTTGACCAAGCATAACTTCTTCATACTTTATTAGAAATTTTCCATCCAAAGCTCATTTTGAAGAGGATGAAATTACCTACAATTCATCTTCAGCTCACAAGTTCAAAATATGCACTCACAAGAAGATATGAATTTTGACATTATAGGTCCTTTTGAAAAGTCAACAAAAACACCTTTTTGGTCAAAGCTTCATACCCGAACATGGAAGATCCAATTGAGATGAGACCAAAAAGGTTGGTTAGGGGACATCCTAAGCTTTCTAAAAAGTCCAAGAACACCCTCCTAGGAACAAAATTGAGAGAGTTGTGCATTGTCAAAGTTGGCAATTTTTTGAAAATTTTCCAAAGTTAACATTGATCAAATTTGCATTTTTTCCAAAGGGGACCATGTTTTCTTGCTTGAAACATGTTTCTAATAGGACCCACGAACCCTAATATTTTCCACCTATTATTTTATTACTTTTATCATTTATTTTGATTTTTTATTCATTTAAATATAAATAGATCAAATTAAATGGTAAAATAATGAAAACAAATCAAATCTTGGAATTTTTGTGCACATTTTGAGTCCATATATAGCTAGCATGCCATCCAATTCATGCAAGGCTCATTAGGGTTGAAAAAGATTTGATTGAAGCAAGTTTTAGAAAGAAATCATACATGAAGTAAATCAAATAAAATCTCCATTATTTCTCGATATTCGTGTCAATTTTGTTAACCTAATTCAGTCTCCTACATATACACAATAATTCCAGACTATAAGCACAAGGATTGGAGGCGTGAAACAACAAGAACAAAATTGACAATTTGGACAAAAAGTGTGAGATCAAAATCCACTCTAGAGCCATCCTCACGGAGATTTAAAGATTCCAATCTATTCCAGGACATCCCAGGAAGCTATTCCACCCATCCTCAGACTTCAAAACGCCAGGAATCGTGCCCACCATCAACCACGGTTTGCCTAAAAACTCGATTCTGATTTCCTTGATTTTGGCAGCATTAGCATGTTTTGATTATATATTATTGTTCATCATCTTGTTTGCAAGCTATTGGAACCATTTAATTGCATTTACAACGCATGAATCACAGTATGCCATTGCTAGGGTTTACGAGTTTGTTTTAGGGGTTTTTAATGCAGGAACAATTGGTTCTCATATTGGGTACCATGATGATCAGGGATTCAAGCCCAGTTGATTCATGGTCACCAATTTCATTTATCTTGCTTGTATGCAATTTTTGAGATGAAAGGTTTATAGCTACGGACAGACGTCCGTAGGTAAAAATGTTTTACCTAAAGCAACGGTCCAAGGAAGAAGATGATGCATGGCAACCCATGAATGGCTGATTTGAATTTTGCGCGCATTTTCTGAATCCTTTGTTTGTTTTGCTTATTATGCTTTGTTTCTATTATATGAACAAAATAACATGGTAGCGCAACTGGAAATGCGTCATTGGAGGTGAGTATAAGGACCTGGGTTCGATCCCAGGTCCCAACAATTGCTTTCTATTTTTTTCTCATGTGATCAGGTGTACCACATTCTCAACCATCCACCATGCAACTCAAGATCTGACCATCAGATTCATCTCCAGCCAAGATCCAACGCCTGCAATGAAGGAGTATGATGCACCTCAAAGTCAATGTTACACTAGATCCAGCGCTGACTGGGCTTGGAAGCTTAATGGGCCAAGGGATTCAGATTCATACCCCCAGAATTGCTAACAGCAGGCTCAATTCTCAATTCTTCTTTTATTATTTTGTTTTCTTTATTCATTTTTATTTATTTTATTTTTTTTAAAATCAGTTTTTTTTTATAAAATCATAAAAATCAACAAGTCATAAAAATTATAATTAGGTTTTTTTTTTATTTTATCAAATTTAATTTAATTAATTAGCTTAATTTAATTTAGGGTAACTTTAACTTATTTTTTTCACAATTAAAAATCAATTAGAAAACTAGGTTTAAATTCTCGATTTAATGATTTTCGCTTTTTTAAACAAAAACACAAAAAAAATAGGCTAATTTAATTATTCTTCTTAATTCAAGTTAATTAGTAATTAGGTTCTTTTTTTAATTCAATTATTACTTAATTTCTTAAATAACAAAAAATGACAAAAAATGATTTTTCTTTAATCAATTGCAATTAGGTTTAGTAAAGGGTAATAACCCTAATTTCTCTCGCATTTAATTTACCGCGCGTTTTTAATTTTCTTTCTTATTATTATTGTAACTGTTTCAAGGTTGTAAAGTTTAATTAGGGTTTTAAAATTTCGTACTTTTATTTCCCGTCAAGGCAATTACGTAACTGTCAAAGCCATTGTAATAGCTAGGTTTATTTCCGCTTCTACTTTCAGCAAATTATTAACTGTTAGATGTATTAATAGGATTGTATGGCAAGAATGCATGAAGAATTAAAATAGTTAGAAAACCCTAATGTGCAAAGATTAAAATAACTGAAACAAATCACTCGCACATGTTCACTCCTAGGGTTTACCTCACTTCGGTTGCCTTCGGTAAACAATCATTAAGCATAGGAGATTTTAGTGGTCGCCCTCCAGTCTAAAGAGATCAAATTGTCCCGTTCGAATGTTGCCTCGGAAATGTTGCCTCGGAAATGATCTTAAGACTCTAGGGTTACTACTAAGGTTTTCAAACTATTTCTTTAGTGATTGTATTTGTCCCTTTCGAATGTCCCTTACAAACTCCAACGACGGTGCTACCTACTCCTGAATAGTGGGATAGCGCTGTTTAAAGGAAATAGAACAAAGATAATCTTTTTTTCGAGTAGCTAGATGCTAGTAGGTACTTGCTCAATAAAAAAAATTTCACACCAACACTTTTCAAAACAAAATTTCAAAATAAACTTTGTCACATCCTTGAGGACTGATACAAGGGTTATCACGAAGTAAATCATTTTCAATACAAACACGCACAAGCAATTTGAAAAATGAGCAAGTACCTAAGAGCCCGTAGATAACTACGGATAGAAAGGGTTCTAACACCTTCCCTTTATATAATCTACCCCCCCCCATTACTCATAATATCTCGAAAAAAGGTTTTTTCTGTTCTTTTCCCTTTTCCATGATTGGATGAAATAAAAGTCGGTGGCGACTCTTGCTTACTGCGACATTTTGCAAATAAAAAACGCAAAATGTAAACCAGTATTAAATAGTCGGTTCTTCCACCGTATCATAATGGTTAATGAGTTAGAAGTCACAAAGTAGGATCAATAATGATTGAATGATAACTTTGGACCATGAGACAATGAAGACTTATTAGAGGATTGATAGATCAAAGCCTCCTAACAACAAGCTTCAAAGGTATGGACCCAAAGAAAACAAATCAACCATCCTTTGAAGTGGTGAAAAACACAAGAAGGGGGGGTTGAATTGTAAAACTGAAATCTAAAGCAATGAACACGATATTTTTATCCTGGTTCGTTTGATCTCAAACTACTCCAGTCCACCCGTCAAGGTGATTTCGCCTCTCTCCAACGAGGTCTTAATTCACTATATTCAACTGAATATTACAGACTGCTTTAACAACTGCTAAAGCCTTCTTGATTCAAACCACAACCCGGTTTGTCAAGGTAACACTTTCTTACAAAGAGATAAAACAATGTGTGTGGATGTTTTCTACAAAACTTTATCACAACTGTGATGTATACACAAATTGAAGCTTAGAAACTAGATTGCTAAACAGTAATGAGATATCAGAGTGTGTGGTTTAGCAAAACTCAGAGAACGAAGATTATGGTTCAGCTTTTGTGCGTGTAGAGATTTTGAGAGCATTAACCATTTCAATCTTCAAAGCCTTGTTTATATAGCATTGAGATGATGAACGTTGGATGCAATATTCTTGATTCAATGCTAATAACAAACTTTCCTTATTGAGCAGATCTTGTCTGGAATGAAGCCGTTGGAATTAATTTGCTTTCAATGCACAGTACCGTTGCTTACTTAATGCAAGTTCTGGCTTGGCTCATTCTGATTCTGCTTCGCTGCTGATGAACTATTGTGTTTCTGTATCAGAGTATTGAGCGCAGTCTTGTTCATAAGGCTTCAGCATGTACGAGAGTTGATCATCTGATTTTGACGTTCTGATGTAGCAACTTCTGATGCTGGTGTCTGAAATCAAGTTCTGGTGCTGAATAGACGTGATCTTGCTTATATCAATCAGAGTATCTGCAAGTCAGAACATAATAATTTTAGGCAGCAGATAGTTCATTCATGAAACTTATAAATACTATGTCTTTTCACTTTGTTATCATCAAAACTCAAATATAGGGTAGTAGATTCAAACATTGTTCTAACAATCTCCCCCTTTTTGATGATGACAAAAACTAGATATTTTAAATGAAAAATAACGTGAAAAGGTATCTGGAAAATGTATCAAAGTTAAGAAGTACGGAGAAGTCAGAGTTAAGAGATACTCCCCCTGAGTTGATTACTTCCCTTTGATTATACGTGTTCTTCAGGATCAGATCTTTTTTCTTTCTTTGAACATCAGATTATCAGAGTCTTTGACTTATCAGAAGCTTTATGTCAGAGCAGAGCTTCAGAGCTTTTCTTGTCAGAGCTTTGCTTTGGATCAGAACTTCATATTGATCAGAGCAACTTCATATTGATCAGAGCTTCGTCATATTGATCAGAGCTTCTAGTCTTCAGAGTGTCCTTGTGCCTGTAGACTTTAAACAGAACAGAAAAACATTTCAAGTAATAGAGTTAGAATGTTTGAGAATTTCTGTCTAGTTAGCCGTTATTGATTTAAATATCATTCTTGTTCTCCCCCTTTTTGTCAGCAATCAAAAAGTGTTGGTGATGTGCTAAAATAATTAAGATCAGAAAAACTAATCATATTAATAGTTCAGAATCAGAGCAAGAAAATATTACAAAACCTAATCAAAACAGTACATCAGAAAATCAAGAAAAACATGAAAAAGGTCATGCATGAAAAAGATTTAAGGTTGAGGAGGCAAGCGTGTGAACAGGCTCTCCAGCATGGCTTGAATCCTTTCAGAAGTCTCATTCTGTTTATGAACCATGCTGACAACAGTGTCAATCTTGATGTCCTGCACATCCATTCTCTCTTTCATCTTCTGATCGTTTTCATCCATCCGCTGCTGCAGACGCATGTCATTCAGCCTTAGTTCTTCCAGAGTCTGCCTGTCCAAGGCAGCTTGAGAAGCATCAGAAGGAGGAGGCTTCTCAGAACTTTCAGCAACGTCCGCTGCTTGACTTTCATCCTGAATGGTCTTGTCTTCTTCTGATGGTTGCACCTTTGCAGCTTGCTGTTTCTCAGACCAAGGTTCACTGTCCAGAGGGAGCACGTCCTCTTTCAGAAGCATACTTCCAACTTCATTCAGAAGCTTGCTGAAATTTTGTTGTGCCTGCTCATAGTTGATATCCTGCAACTTGAGGGCTTCAGCACGTACCCAAAGTCTGAACTGTGACCAGAGCTGATCAGAAGCAGCTGGGTCAATCATCCCAGGACAGACTTGCTTCAAAGAAGCAATCCATTGCAGCACACCTGTTTCAAAATTCAAAATACCAGAGCCAACATCTGGTTGCTTTGGTTTTGGGATGGTAATTTTGTGTTTTAGATCAGCAAGACGGTCAAGACTGGTTAAGTCAATGAAAGTCCTGCTGGGGTTTTCAGAGGTTTTCTGAGCAGCTGTTTGTTTAGGAGAAGGGGTATCAGAGTCAGATATTTCGATTGGAGTGGGTGGTGTTTTGGGAGTCTTTGGTGGTGTCGATTCTGATGAGGATGGTAACTGGGGCATGATAACAGTGGTTCCACATGGCAACTGAATTGCCAGCGGTGATGGTTGAGGTGAGTGAGGGTCAGATTGAAGTGGTGAAGGTGGATTAATTTCTGGTTGGGGAGAGGGAGGTGGAATCTCTGATTGCTCAGGGATCAGAGGTTCTTCTGAGAGTGGTTGTTGTTGTTGTTCTGGTTGTGGAGGAGGAAGATTTTGTGGTTCAGAGTTTGGTTGAGCAGAGGCATGTTGACGCTCAATATCAGCCAGCACTTGGTCAAGTGCTGTTGTTGTTGAAATTGTTGGTTGTTTGGGTTGTTTGGTTCTAGGTCTTCTGAGTTTTAATGCCTCAGAAGGGTCTTCTTCTTGTATGGTTTCATCTATGGTAGGGATTGGGATTGATATTCTATGAGAGGTTTGAGGAGGGATAGATGCTGGAATAGTAAAAGAATTTGAAATGGGGGCAGCAGATGAAATACCTCTTTTCTTTGGAGTCTGCTGAGATGATCCTTCTGATGGTGCTTTCCTCTTCTTTGTCTTCTTCAGAGTCACTTCTGGTTGGGGTTGACGCAGATCTCTGATGTTCAGCTTTGGATCTGTATCATCTGCCTTGTACGCATCTGGGTACCTGAGAAACATCTCTGGTTTGGATTCCATTTCAAAAAATATCGGAAAATCACTCAGAGGCACTCTTCTGCTGGAGATATCAGCAGTGGAAGTAGCTCTGGGTTCCTTCTGAATATTTTCTATCAGCTTCATCTTTTTCAGATTCTTTGCGTTCAGAGGTTTCCCAATTGTTGGTTCAATAGTGCTCAGCTCTTGAGCTTCTATCAGATGTTCAATCAGCCTATTCTCTGTCAGAATATCTGATATCAGCCTTCCAAACGGTATCCAGTCCCTCTTGGTTCTTTCTTCTTCCCTTGTTTCTTTCACACTGGTTTTGAGATGGTTGAACAGGAAGTGAGCCAGATTGATCTTTATCTTCTGATCATTAAAGTAGATCAGAAACTGCTGATCCACATTTATATAATCAGGAGAACTTGTTGGTTTCCTGTGATTGAAGCACCCCAGAACAATCTTAGCCCATACTCTGCAATGATCCTTCAGATCCTTAATCTTGCTGCTGGGCATCCCAAGAGTGAAAATCCTGTTAGCTACCACACCTATATCAGCACATCTTTCAGCCATGTCCACACAACGGACGCCACCACCACTTTGACCGATTAGCCTTGCAATGAGATCTTCAGAAATCACAATCTTCTTCCCCATAACAGAGGAGATGACAAGATGTTTTGAAACCTTGGCGTGAATCCAAAATTCCTTAACCAGCGCTGGGAATGTTGGTCCAACCAACCTATCGAAATACCTTTCCCACTTTTGAGCCCTAACTTCTTCAGTTAGGTCAAAACCATTTTCCTTCAAGCTTTCAAAATCAATGATTAACTCAGAGAGCACTTCAAGGTTCTTCACCGGAGTGAGGAGAGTTCTGAGTGGCACTTGATATTGCTCAGATGATGCTTTCTTCTGATTACCTGCAGAAATGCTGCTGGAGGATGCCATTGTTCACACTAAAAAGGGTTTTGAGAATGAATTGAGGAAAAAGGTTTGCAAGAGATGAACTCAGAAATATGCAGAAAATGCTTGAGTGTTAGTGAGAAAGCGTAAAGAATAAGAATAAGAGATTAATGTGCTTAAATAGAGTTTTCAAAATTATTTTGAAAAGATAAACGTTTTTAAGAGAGAGAAAAATCATGATTGCCATTTAAAAGCATGATTACTTTTCATTAAATGCTTGCTGATTTTGGGGGATTTAAGAAAGATACTTAAAACGGTTACCAGACATGTGTCTCAATGCACCCAATCAGCGCTTTGCCTTCTCAGAAGCGTGCACGCGTTCTGCTTCAGAGATATGCTGATGATTGGATGACACTTGTTTGATGTAGTGATCAGCACGTCTGTCTTTGAGCTTAGACTCTCAGATCTTTAGACTTGCATCTGATACAATCTGCATGTTCTATTCTAAAAAATCTGGAAGTCTTCAAGCTGACTTTTCATCCAGAGCATTTGTGTGCTACATCCTGCTGCAGCTATGTACTCAGCTTCTGCTGTTGACAGAGCAATTGTTGATTGCCTTTTGCTGGACCAAGAGATCAGATTTTCTCCCAGAAACTGGCAGCTTCCAGAAGTACTTTTACGTTCCACTCTGTCTCCAGCAAAATCAGCATCACAGTAGCCTACTAAGCTGTAATCATTAGATTTTCTATAAAACAAACCCAGATTAGTAGTACCTTTCAGATACTTGAAAATTCGCTTAACAGCTGTTAAGTGAGATTCTCTAGGATCTGATTGGAATCTAGCACAGATACAAACACTGAATAATATGTCAGGTCTTGAAGCAGTCAGATAGAGGAGAGAACCAATCATACCTCTGTAGACTTTCTGTTCTACATTTTTGCTTACCTCTTCTCTTTCCAGAATGCACGTGGGATGCATTGGAATCTTTGATGGCTTACATTCTGAGAGGTCAAATTTCTTCAGAAGATCTCTGATGTATTTGCTCTGATGAATGTAAGTTCCTTCTGGAGTTTGATTGATCTGAATTCCTAGAAAGAATTTCAGTTCCCCCATGAGGCTCATCTCAAATTCTGCTGCATACACTTAGCAAATTTTCTTCCAAGAGAAGGATTAGTAGAACCAAAAATGATATCATCAACATAAATTTGATAGACTAAGATGTCACTCTTAACTGTTTTACAGAATAGAGTAGTGTCCACTTTCCCTCTGGTGAATTCATTTTCAAGCAGAAAGTTACTTAGCCTTTCATACCAAGCTCTGGGAGCTTGTTTCAGACCATACAGTGACTTCTTTAGTTTGAAAACATGTTCTGGATGTTTTGTATTTTCAAAACCTGGGGGTTGGTGAACATAAACTTCTTCTTCTATATAACCATTTAAGAATGCACTTTTGACATCCATCTGATACAGAGTGATGCCTCTATTAACAGCAAATGAAATTAAAAGTCTGATAGATTCTAACCTGGCGACTGGGGCAAAGGTTTCTGTATAGTCTATCCCCTCTTGCTGACTATAACCTTGTGCAACCATTCGTGCCTTGTTTCTGATGACTTCACCTTGTTCATTTAGCTTGTTTCTGAACACCCATCTTGTTCCAATGACGTTGAATCCTTTTGGTCTGGGAACGAGATCCCATACGTTGTTTCTGGTGAATTGATTCAGCTCTTCTTGCATTGCCAGAATCCAGTCATTATCCAGGAGTGCTTCATCAATAGAAGAAGGTTCAATCAGAGACACCAGTCCCATAAGAGTTTCTTCAGAGTTTTTGAAGCTTGCTCTTGTTCTGATTGGATCTTCCTTTCCTCCTAGGATAGTCTCTTCTGGGTGATCCAAGCTGCTTCTGGGTAATCTCTTCTGAGGTTGATCAGCAGCTGTTGTAGGATTTCTAGCAGTGCTCCTTTCAGACGTTGAAGGAATGTCTGTGTTGAGAGCTTCTGATGACTTGTCTTCAGAACCTGCAAATTCAATTTCTATACCTGCAAAAATTTCATTCTGCTTTGACTTTTCAGAGTCAAGCTTATCATCAAAATGAACACTGATTGATTCTTCCACAATCTGTGTTTCTGTATTGTATACTCTGTACCCTCTTGAGCGTTCAGAGTATCCTAACATAATACACTTCTGTGCCTTAGAGTCAAACTTGTTCAAATAATTCTTTGTATTTAATATAAAGCAAGTACATCCAAATGGATGAAAATATGAAATGTTGGGCTTTCTGTTCTTCCACAATTCATATGGAGTCTTTCCAGAATAGGTCTTATTGAGATTCTATTCTGAATGTAGCACGCTGTGTTTATTGCCTCTGCCCAGAAAGTCTTAGCAACGTTTGTCTCATTGATCATGGTTCTGGCCATTTCTTGCAATGTTCTGTTCTTTCGTTCTACAACTCCATTTTGTTGGGGAGTTCTAGGACAAGAGAAATCATGCAGAATGCCTTTGTCATTAAAGAATGACTCAAAATCTTTATTTTCAAATTCTCCACCATGATCACTTCTGACTTTAACGATTCTAAGATCCTTTTCATTCTGAACTTGGTTACAGAAGGTAACAAACACAGAATGTGACTCGTCCTTGTGTCTTAAGAACTTTACCCATGTCCATCTGCTATAGTCATCTACGATTACTAACCCATACTTCTTACCACTGACTGAAGCAGTTTTAACTGGTCCAAATAAGTCAATGTGCAGAAGTTCTAATGGCTTAGAGGTAGAAACAACATTTTTGGATTTAAAAGAAGGTTTTGCAAATTTGCCTTTCTGACATGCTTCACACAGAGCATCTGAATTGAACTTCAAATTAGGAAGTCCTCTGACCAGATTGAGTTTGTTAATCTGAGATATTCTTCTCATACTAACATGCCCCAATCTTCTGTGCCAGATCCACTGCTCGTTGTTAACAGACAGAAGACATTTTACATTCTGACTCTTTAGTTCAGAAAGTTTGATTTTGTAAATGTTGTTTTTCCTCTTTCCATTAAACAGGATAGTCCCATCTTTCTGACTAACAGCTTTACATGATTTTTGATTAAAGATTATATCATAACCGTTATCACTTAATTGACTTATGGATAACAGATTATGCATCAATCCATCTACTAGTAGAACATTATTAATAGAGGGAAGATTTCCATTACCTACAGTTCCAGAGCCAATTATCTTTCCCCTCTGATTGCCTCCAAAGCCAACGTGGCCTCCAGGCTTAAGTTCCAGGCTTTGGAACATATTCCTTCTTCCCGTCATGTGTCGTGAGCAGCCAGAGTCCAGGTACCATGACTGGTGTTTCTGACTTGCTGCTAAAGATATCTGCAACATGTATTATTTTATCCTTAGGTACCCAGATTTTCTTGGGTCCTGATTTGTTAGTTTTACCAAAACTCTGGTTGAATTTTGGTTTCACAGAGTGCTTACTGCTAGTATATTTGATATCATGTGTGTGACCATACACAAAGTGTGAATTCAGAGGAGTGTGTTTAATGGTTAAGTCCATGACATTCTTTGGTGTAGGAACCTTACCTTGGTATCCTATTCCTTTCCTTCCGTTTCTGCTAACTCCATAGATCATTGAAGCCATTCTGCTTCTATCTATGCTTTTAGCTAGGAACTTCTGGAAACTGTGATCATACTCCTTGATGATCTCATCAGCGTTGCTGGGAGTTTCAGAAATTGGTTCCTTCTGAGAGTTTTGTAAAGTGTTTTCTAATTTTGAAATCTTATTTCTCAGCTCAGAATTTTCCAATTTGAGACTCTCAGACTTATTAGAGTCAGATTCAAGATTCCTTTTCAGGTCTCTGAATTTAGCTCTAATTTGCTGATAACGTTCCAGAATCTCATTAAGGCTTTCAGCAAGTTCAGCCTTTGTAAAGTTAACAGCGAAGTTAGGAAATACCTCTTCTGTGTCTGATTCTGAGTCTGATTCAGAAGCTTCACTATCTTCTGAAATGTTTGCCATGAGAGCTATGTTTGCCCTTTCATCATCTGATTCTGAGTCAGCTTCAGACGAGTCAGAGTCATCCCATGTAGCCATGAGACTTTTCTTCTTCTCTCTTCCAAAATTCTTTTTGGGCTTTTCCCTCTGAAGCTTTGGGCAGTCACTCTTGTAGTGTCCTTGCTCGTTGCACTCATAGCAGATGATGTATTTGGTGTTTGGCTTCTTGCTACTGGAGGAGCCTTCAGATCTTCTGTATCCAGAGGAAGAATCTGTCCTTCTGTATCTGGAAGAAGACTCGTTCTGATCAGATCTTCTGGGATTCCTGAACTTCCTTTGTCTTTGCTTCCACAGTTGATTTACTCTTCTGGAGAGAAGGGAAAGTTCGTCTTCTTCTGATGAGGATCCATCAGATGTTTCTTCAACTGCCTGCAAAACTTTAGACTCAAATTTTTTGTTAGATTTTAATGCTAAAGGCTTACCTTGCTTCTGAGGCTCATCAGCTTCTAGCTCTATCTCATGACTTCTGAGGGAGCTGATAAGTTCCTCCAGAGTGATTTTGTTGAGATCTTTAGCTAGCTTCAGAGCAGTAACCATAGGCCTCCACTGCTTGGGTAAACTTCTGATTATTTTCTTGACATGGTCAGCAGTAGAGTATCCTTTGTCCAGAACTTTGAGACCAGCTACCAGAATCTGGAATCTAGAGAACATAGTTTCAATGGATTCAGATTCTTCCATTTTGAACGCCTCATACTTCTGAATGAGCGCCAGAGCTTTTGTTTCTTTGACTTGAACGTTGCCCTCATGCGTCATTCTGAGAGAATCAAAAATATTCTTTGCTGTGTCTCTGTTGGAGATCTTTTCATACTCAGTATAGGAAATGGCACTGAGGAGGATGGTTCTGGCCTTGTGGTGATTCTTGAAGTCACGCTTTTGTTGATCAGACATTGATTTTCTATCAATCTTCTGACCACTTGCATTCACAGGGTGCGTGTATCCATCTGTCACCATATCCCACAGATCAGCATCATGTGCTAGAAAGAAGCTTTCAATTCTGTCTTTCCAGTAATCAAAGTTTTCTCCATCAAAGACTGGAGGTTTGCCACTGAATCTGTCTCTGTCCTCATTGGTGTCATTGCTGATGTGAGAATTGTTTCCTGCCATTGTGTTTTTCTGACGCTGGATCTTGTACTGACACGGTTAAGTGTTTTAGCTCAGAACCAGGCGCTCTGATGCCAATTGAAGTGGTGAAAAACACAAGAAGGGGGGGTTGAATTGTAAAACTGAAATCTAAAGCAATGAACACGATATTTTTATCCTGGTTCGTTTGATCTCAAACTACTCCAGTCCACCCGTCAAGGTGATTTCGCCTCTCTCCAACGAGGTCTTAACTCACTATATTCAACTGAATATTACAGACTGCTTTAACAACTGCTAAAGCCTTCTTGATTCAAACCACAACCCGATTTGTCAAGGTAACACTTTCTTACAAAGAGATAAAACAATGTGTGTGGATGTTTTCTACAAAACTTTATCACAACTGTGATGTATACACAAATTGAAGCTTAGAAACTAGATTGCTAAACAGTAATGAGATATCAGAGTGTGTGGTTTAGCAAAACTCAGAGAACGAAGATTATGGTTCAGCTTTTGTGCGTGTAGAGATTTTGAGAGCATTAACCATTTCAATCTTCAAAGCCTTGTTTATATAGCATTGAGATGATGAACGTTGGATGCAATATTCTTGATTCAATGCTAATAACAAACTTTCCTTATTGAGCAGATCTTGTCTGGAATGAAGCCGTTGGAATTAATTTGCTTTCAATGCACAGTACCGTTGCTTACTTAATGCAAGTTCTGGCTTGGCTCATTCTGATTCTGCTTCGCTGCTGATGAACTATTGTGTTTCTGTATCAGAGTATTGAGCGCAGTCTTGTTCATCAGGCTTCAGCATGTACGAGAGTTGATCATCTGATTTTGACGTTCTGATGTAGCAACTTCTAATGCTGGTGTCTGAAATCAAGTTCTGATGCTGAATAGACGTGATCTTGCTTATATCAATCAGAGTATCTGCAAGTCAGAACATAATAATTTTAGGCAGCAGATAGTTCATTCATGAAACTTATAAATACTATGTCTTTTCACTTTGTTATCATCAAAACTCAAATATAGGGTAGTAGATTCAAACATTGTTCTAACATCCTTGGGATTTCAAACATACAATTTGGGCCACAAATGATCATTTTCTAATTCGGGACAAATTTAGCGCTATGTTAAGCAATCACAGACGGACTTATGTAGAAGTAGATACTATACGAGGTCAGTCTATAAAAATGTATGTATCGTACATGTTAGATATATGATAGAAACCATACTCCTAAAACATGTAGCACAATTAAAAACAAAAGTGATCAAGACCTAGGTCATGGGAGATACCTTTATGACGAACTTTCACCAATGCAAAGTACCTTGAATGATCGAAGGATCACCTAGAGATAGTTTGGAAAAGTTAAAAGTTTATTGACTATCCATAAGCTTAGATGAACTTAAAGTTCAAATGCCTTATCCAAATTGATTAAAAAAGAAAGTGGATAAAGAGGTAGACAAGAATTAAATCCCACATTTGAACCAAAAAATTTAATTAAGCTATCATTAAAATCATTCATCCATTTTGATGGAGTTGAACTCAAAACTCAAGATCCAATGATGTTGTCATACGGTGGCAAAACCGACTGTTTAATACTGGTTTGCATTTTGCGTTTTTTGTTCGCAAAATGTCGCGGTAAGCAAGAGTCGCCATCGACTTTTATTTCATCCAACCGGAAAGGAAAAAAGTATAGAAAAAATCCTTTTTCGAGATATTCTGAGTACGGGGGGTAGATTATAGAAAGGGAAGGTATTATCACCCTTTCCATCCATGGTTTTCCATGGGCTCTTAGGTACTTGCTCATCTTTTAAAATTGCTTGTGTATGTGCTTTGTTTTGAAAAGTTTTATTTTACTTCGTTTTAACCCTTGTTTCTGTCCTCAAGAGTTTTACGAAGTTGTATTAAAGACTTTGTTTGGAAAAAGTGTTTGGTGTGAAAAACTTTGATTTGAGCAAGTACCTACTAGCATCTACCTACTCGAAAAAAAGATCGTTTATGTTCTCGTTCCCTTTAGACAACGCTATCCTACTATTGAGAAATAGGTAACACCATCGCTGGAATTGTAAGGGTCAATTCGTAAGGGACGTACGATCACTAAAGCAATGTTAGAACGTCTTAGTAATAGCCCTAAAGTCTTAAGATCATGTTCAAGGCAACCTTTCCGAGGCAACATTTCCGAACGGGACATTTGATCTTTGCTTAGAAAGGAGGGAACCAAAGTGAGAGTATACCCTAAGAGTGCGCATGTGCGAGTGATTTGATTTCAGTTATTATCTTTGCACATTAGGGTTTTCTAGCCATTTTAAATTATCATGCAATCTTGTCATACAATCCTATTAACATACATCTAAACAGTTAATATTTGCGAGAATTAAAATGCGGGAAATAAAACCTACGCTATTACAAGGCTTCGGGGTAGGGATTAATTACATAGCCAAGACCCGTAAAACGATAAATAAAAGAAAATCCTAAATTAAACTATTACATATCGTAAGCAGTTACATTAAAATTGCAAAAATAATAATAAACGCGCGCGATGAATCAAAAACGAGAGATTTAGGGTTTTGACCCCACTATACCTAATTGCAAATTAAAAGGAAAATATTTTTTTGTCGTTTTTATGCTATTTGGAGAAAATAAAGTTTAAAATAAAGAAAAAACATAATTACTAATTAATTTAAATTAAGAAAAATAAATAAATTATCCTATTTTTGTATTTTTTATTTTTGTGAAAGAAATAAAAATTAAATCACAAGCTAACCCTAATTTTTCTAATTGATTTTAATTATATACAAAAGGTTAGAATTTCCCTAAATTAAATTTAAACTAATATTAAATTAAATTTGACAAAAATAAAACTAATTCTAAATTTTTGTGAAACTTGATTTTATGATTTTTTGTTAAAAAAAAGAGATTGATTTTGGTTAAAAAATAATTAAACTAATTAAATTAATAAATGAAATAAATAGAGAAGAAAGAAAAAGATGGCCCTGATGTTGTTGCTAAACATGGGGTTTATTGCTGAATTTCTGGGCCCATATGCTGATGGCCCAAATCCTTCGTTGGATCCTATGTACAGTTCTCCTAATGGTCCAAGGTACACCTGCGTGTGTGGGACGTTAGATCTGCATCAAGAACAATTCACTGGCTGGATCTCGTAAGCACATGGTATGGACCTGGGCTTGAGGCGCATGGAATCTGCGTAAGATAAGTTAGAAAATGTGAAAATGTTTGAACCTGGGATCAAACCCAGGTCCTTCCTCTCACATACCTCCACCTGGACCATCTGCGCTAGCTAATGAATCATAAGTATAATTACAAAAATAAAACATATAGGAAACCAAGCCACTAAGTCTAGTCAGCAAAATTAATTGAGTCAGCAATTTGAAGGTCCACTCAAGACGTGGAAAAAGGCTACTCATGCGTCTACCAAAGTCAGCCAGAGTCAACGAGGCCGGAGCTGTGCTCCGGTCGTCTTCTCCGGCAAGGGCGATCTTGGAACCCTGCGAAAATGGAAAAAACGAACCAAATGAAATATGCAGATCCAATAATTAGGGCATGGCGATCATCATGATGGTATTTTCATGGCTTAATACTGCATGCTTTCACCAAAAAAAAACTTCAATCAATATGAGCCCTAACAATGGTGGTTTACGTTTTGGCCACTAGAGATCTCAAACGATGGTCCAATCTTGTTTTAAACATTCACTAGAACTCAATGGCATGGTCAGTATGAATTGAATCAGGCTATAAATGAAAGTATGATCTATAGAAATTTTGCAAGGTATGTGTTCATGTATGTACAGTTTCAGCATGCATGGCTATGTAAAAAGGGTGTGTTTATACCTTGTCCTACTTGTAGATCACAATAGAGCTGATGGAAGGTCTCGTAGACTGCTGAAACCTTGAATTCGATCTTGATCCACTTCTTTGAAATTTTGAAAGAAATCTAACCTTGGGGGGCTGCTGATGAACCGTGCTAGGGTTTTGGGATTGCTTCCTTTATATATGGAGGGCGAATTAGGGTCATAATAACCACCCAATATCTTTTCATTAAGAAGAGAATAATCTTGTTTCTTAAAAGAGCCAAAGTTTCCCAAAGTGATAAAAGATCCAATTTGTGCTTGTTTTGATGCCTTGCACGATTTGCTTTTGTGTCCAACTGTATAATGAACCTAATCATGCACAAAATCTCAAAATAAATCTCAAGATTTGATTAGCTTTTGATGTTTTTACTATTTTATATTTATTTTATTTGATTTAATTGAAATAAAATCAAAATAAATAACAAAAATAAAATAATGACAAGTGGAAGGGCTCAGGGGTCGTGGGTCACATTACAAACTCAGTGCAAGCATAAAAAGTTTGGCCCATTTGACAAAATATGCAATTTTGGACACATTTAACTTTTGGCAATTTTGCAAAAAGGGTCAACTTTACCAATGCACAACTCCCTCAATTTTGATCCTAGAGAGGTGTTCTTTGACTTTTTAGAAAGCTTAAGATGTCCTCCAAGCAACCCTTTTGTTCTCATATCAATTGAGTCTTCCATGTTCATGTATGAAGCTTTCACCCAAAAGGTGTTTTTGTTGACTTTTCAAAATGACATATAATGTCCAAATTCATATCTTCTTGTGAGTGCATATTTTGAACTAGGGAGATGAATATGAATTGTAGGGAATTGCATCCTATTCAAAATAAGCTTTGGATGGGTCATTTTTGATAAAGTATGAGAAAGTTATGCTTGGTCAAAGTTGAGTTGACTTTTCCTACAAAACCCTAATTTAGTAACTTTTGAGTTTTGATGAATTGTGAGCAATCCTTGAGAAATCATGATAAACCCTTGATCAAATGATGAATAATACTTTAAAATGAGAATGTTGACCAAAAATCTTGAAGTTTGACTGTATGTGGGCCACAGTTAACTTTTGCCCTAGCACAGTCAATTTTCAGTCCTTTGAGCAATTGACTGAGCAAAATTTCTCTGCAAGACTTGAAACTTGACACGGATGATCTTGAGAACATATTAGGACAATGGTGAGAATTTGGGATCCTTTGGACTCAAACATCTTGATGAAAAATGAAACCCTAATTTGAGGTAGACTGCCTTAGGAGAGAGTTTGTCTGGTCAACTCTTAAACTTCCTTGAGCAATTTGAAGACCTCACTTAAAATGTATTGAGAAATATGGGAGGGAAAATTTTGGGGTACAACAGCTTCCCCTGTTCAATCTTCTTAAACCTGAGGATGTAGATTGGCTTGTCTGCCTTTCGTGATCCGAAGGTGGAAGATGATTGAACACTAGAGTGCCCAGAAATTTGCACTCGCATGAAGTGGTACTGGTCTTGCGATATCAGAAATGGGCTTATAGATTCCATTTGGAAGTCAATGACGGAAGATGGGATTAAAGATGCCATCCTAAGAAGTGTCGATCACAAAAGAGATTCCTTTTTGAGAGCCCGTACACCTGTTGTTGAAGAGGACTACACTGGAGAATGTTGGTGTCTGTCTTGGGAAAAGTAGAATTTTAGGAGCTTCAGTTGCCTGTTACTCTACTAGGGAATCATCTCTTAGTCGAGGAAGTGAAAATGAACTTCTATCTGGTCGTGCTCCAGGCTTTATAATGATTTGTTGAGGAAAATAAGAATGACTGCTATTTGGTCGTGCTCCAGGTTTTACAGCGACTTACTGGGGAGATGAGATTAGGTTTGCTATCTGGTCGTCTTCCAGGCTTTGAAATTTCTCAATTCTTATTTGGTCGTGCTCCAGGCTTCAGAAGGAATTAAGTTGTTATCCGGTTGCATCCGGACTTCAAATTGATTTTAAGGGATACTAATATCCGATCGATTTCCGGGCTTCATAGTAATTGGCCGAGTAAACTGCTATTTGTTCGAATTCTAAGCTTCACAGTACCTTATACTGTTATCTGGTCGTGTCCCAGGTTTCAGTGTTCTTTGCCTCTATTTGTTCGTGCTCTAGGCTTCACAGCGTCTTATACCGTTATCTGGTCGATTTCCAGGCTTCACAATAACTTGTTGGGGGTTAAGTTGTTTTCCAGTCGATTTCCGGGTTTCATAGCTTGCACTTAAGATATACCACTATCTGGTCGATTCCAGGCTTCGTAGTATTTTGGAGGAATCAAGATATTATCCGGTCGATTTCCGGGCTTCATAGCTTGAACTGGAATAGAAATCTTAGTATCGATTTGACTGAACCAGAGAATACTTGATAGAACTTGATTGCATCTTTCCCTGAAAGGTAAAGAGTTAGTCATATGTAATGTCATGATGTATGAAATGCATTGAGTAATGATTTTCTCAAAATAAATGAGATTGTGTTGTATGATGCGTATGCGCATGCCACGATGTATGGATATGCAATGCTCTTGTGATATTCTCCCGTTGGGGAGAATAAATCCTGGACTGCTGTTGGAGAGTATAAAGAGTTGAGTTTTTCGTTCTCGCTGGGGATAGCGAACGAAGATGATTAGCTGGAGACCTGCGCCCGTTCTGCTCGAGAACAATCCGCTAGGAGAGACTCTGTTTGAGAATAATTCTGTAGGGAAATGACTTTATGGGGAAGAGAGATACTCTGTTAGAATATTTACCGATTTGGAGAAATAAACTTAGTTGGGGATGAACTTCTGTTGCTGGTGATAGGTAAACTCTGCTTTGGGAGAAATTGCCGATTCATTCGCGATTATGAACCTCGGCTGGGGAGATCTAACACCACTGTCTTTGGATACTTCCTACTCTGTGGGGAATGTATGTATCTTTAGTTCTATTCTCAAGCTGGGTCTATCCCTGTACCTGGTGGGTAGAGCAACTGTAAGGTTTGAACATTTCTTGTTTGCCTATGTTCCTGGAATTACGAGTAATTGTATTTTGTTTCACATGTAAATATTTATGAGCAACAGTTATTTTCAAATGCATATATCAAAAATGAATTATTGGATGTTCTTGCAAAACAAAACAGAAAAAGAAAAAACAAATTGAAATTTCTTGTGAAAATGAATTGTATTGATTTTTGAAGTTAGCCTGTAACAGCCGTTTTGTACAAGACACTGACATCCTAGTAAGAGGACGCCGCTGAGGGAACACAAATGATACAATTTGTGTAAAATAATGAAAAACAGCTATGTGGACAATCCCATTGGGTTCCAACTCTGCTATTGCCTTTATATCTTCAAGCGTCTCATCACTTTGCTGCTTGGTCGAAGGTAGATCAGATTGATTGGCATCGTCCGAGCTTGATAGTCGATACTGAGTCTGGTTGCAAGGTGATCCAATGAGACATAGTGTTACGCTTCAATCCCTAATTTTTGCCTGGACCGCCCTTTCGGGTTTTCAGTCCACCGGGATACCCTTTTTTGCCCAAGCCGCCTTTTCTGGTTTCCGACTTGCCGGGTGTACATTTTTTTTTTCATCCCTTACTTTTGCCCGAACCCTTTTGGTTCGCTTGGAACCCCTTATTTTTGCCTAGGCCAGTCAACCTAGCGGGTCTTTGATTAGGCGTACCATTTTTTCACTATGTCTGCATTGACGGGGTGAGCAAGGTCGTCACCATCCATGGTGGTTAGAATCATAGCTCCTCCCGAGAAAATGTTCTTAACCACAAATGGTCCTTCGTATGTGGGGGTCTATTTGCCCCTGCGATCACCTTGCGGTAGTATGATGCGTTTGATCACCAGCTCCCCGACTTGATATTCTTAACGTCTAACTTTCTTGTTAAAAGCCTTGATCATTCACTTTTGATACGTCTGACCATGACAAATAGCAGTAAGTCTTTTCTCGTCGATTAGGTTCAGCTGGTCAAGTCGGGTCTGGATCCAATCATCTTCGCTCAAACCTGCATTCTTCATGATCCTGAGAGAGGGTATCTAGACCTCAATGGGTAAGACTGCCTCCATGCCATACACCAAAGAGTAGGGTGTTTCCCCTGTCGATGTCTGTGCTGAGGTACGGTACCCATGAAGAGCGAATGGTAACATCTCATGCCAGTCTTTGTATGTCACCGTCATCTTCTGCACAATCTTCTTGATGTTCTTGTTAGCCGCTTCAACAGCCCCATTCATCTTCGGCCGGTAAGGAGAAGAGTTATGATGCTGAATCTTAAACTGCTTGCAGAGCTCGGTGATCATTGTATTGTTGAGATTTGTACCATTGTTCGTAATGATCCTCTCTGGTACACCATATCGACAGATCAAGTTGTGTCGGATAAACTGCACCACGACGTTCTTGGTTACTGTAGCAAAGGAAGCTGCCTCAACCCACTTCGAAAAATAATCAATAGCCACCAGAATGAAACGATGCCCGTTGGACGCAGTAGGTCTGATCTCGCCGATCATGTCAATGCCCTACATTGCGAAAGGCCAAGGAGTTGTCAAGACATTCAGAGGGACTGGAGGTACATGTACCTTATTAGCATAGACTTGGCACTTATGACAGGTTCTAGAATGCTGATAACAATCGGCTTCCATAGTAGACCAGTAATATCCTGCCCGTAGGATTTTCTTTGCCATGGTATGTCCACTGGAATGAGTTCCTAAGGTACCTTCATGTAACTCTGCCATGATCCTTTCTGCCTCGCTTTTGTCCACACATCGCAGTAAGGTTGAATCATGGTTACGCTTATAGAGGACCCTATTGCTGATGAAGAACTTTACAGCAAACCTTCTCAAAAACTTCTTATCATTAGCAGATGCCCCTTCGGGGTATTCTTGAGCCTCAAGATACCTCTTTACCTCGTGAAACCAGGGTTTATCTTCTACCTCTTCAATCTCAATGTCACAACAATGTGCGGGTTCATCCAACCTCTCGATGGTAATCTGGAGAGCTTCATTGTCCCACCTGACTTTGAACATAGAAGACATGGTAGCTAGTGCGTCCGCTAACTGGTTCTCTTCTCTCGGGAAATGTTCAAAGCTTATCTCCTCAAAGTGTGGGAGCAGTGTCAATACATATTCTTTGTAAGGAATAAGATTTGAGTGCTTCATATCCCACTCGCCTTTGATCCTACTGATCACCAGAGTAGAATCTCCGAATACACTCAAGAACTTAATCCTCAGGTCAATAGCAGCTCGAAGATCCATGATGCACGCTTCGTACTCCGCCATATTGTTGGTGCAGTTAAAGCATAGCCGGGCGGTGAATGGAGTATGACAGCTCTCAGGAGATATGATCATAGCGCCAATGACATTTCCCAATGCGTTCGATTCTCCATCAAAATACATAGACCATCGGGATCCTTCCTCAGGTCCTTCATCCGGTCTAGGTTTCTCACAGTCGGTCACCAACATGATGTTCTCATCCGGGAACTCGAAATTCATGTATTGGTAGTCATCCACGGCCTGATGCGCTAAATGATCCGCCAATACACTCCCCTTGATTGCTTTTTGGGTTGTGTACTGGATGTCGTACTCAGTTAAGATCATTTGCCTTCTTGCTATTCTTCCGGACAGGGCAGGCTTCTCGAAAATATACTTGATTGGATCCATCTTAGATATCAATAAGGTGGTATGAGTCAGCATATACTGTCTCAGCCGGCTAGCAGCCCATGCTAAAGCATAGCAAGTTTTCTTGAGCAATGAGTATCGGGTCTCACAGTCGGTAAACTTTTTGCTAAGGTAGTAAATAGCATGCTCTTTTCGGCCAGAGTCGCCATGCTTCCCCAGCACACACCCCATTGAACTATCTAGTACTGTCAAGTATAAGATCAAAGGTCTTCCTTCAACCAGAGGCATCATAATTGGTGGGTCTTGAAGGTATTCCTTGATTCTTTCGAAAGTGGTTCGACATTCATCATTCCATTTTACCACTTGATCTTTCTTCAGCAGCTTGAAGATTGGCTCACAAGTAGCAGTCAAATGTGAGATGAACCGGGCGATGTAGTTCAGACGTCCCAAAAAGCCTCTAACTTCTTTTTCTGTGCGGGGAGCTAGCATCTCCTGTATTACTTTCACCATTTCAGGGTCCACCTGAATACCCTTATCACTGACGATGAAACCCAGCAGCTTACGAGACCTTACCCCGAAGGTGCACTTGTTCGGGTTCAACCTCAGCTTGTACGTCTTCAACCTGTCGAACAGTTTCTGGAGATGGTCAAGGTGTTCTTCCTCAGTCTGGGACCTTGCTATCATGTCATAAACATAAACCTCAATCTCATGATGAATCATGTCGTGGAACAAAGTGACCATGGCGCGCTGATAAGTGGCCCCAGCATTCTTCAATCCGAACGGCATGACCTTATAGCAAAAGGTGCCCCATTGTGTAACAAAAGTTGTCTTCTCCATGTCCTCAGGAGCCATCTTGATCTGATTGTAACCAGAAAAACCATCCATGAAGGAGAAAATCTTATGCTGCGCGGTGTTGTCGACCAGAACATCGATGTGAGGAAGTGGGAAATCATCCTTGGGGCTTGCCCTGTTCAGATCTCTATAGTCCACACACATCCGTACCTTACCATCCTTCTTAGGAACCGGGACAACATTGGCAACCCACTGCGGATAAGAAGTGACAGCTAAAAATCCCGCGTCGAACTGTTTCATGACTTCAGCTTTGATTTTCTCAGACATCTTAGGGCGCATATGGCGAACCTTCTGCTTTACCGGAGGACAGTCTTCTTTAGTCGATAGGCGGTGTACCACAATGTCAGTGTCCAAACCAGGCATATCTTCATAGTACCAAGTGAAGATCTCAACATAGTCGCATAGCATCTGTATCAACTGTTGCTTGACACTAGGCTCCAGATTTGCACCTATCTTGACCTCTTTCATGTCTTCCTCTGTATCCAAATTCACTGATTCAACTGGCTCTTCATGAGGCTGTATGGCCCTTTCTTCCTGCTGTAACATTCTAGCAAGTTCTCCAGGCACCTCACAATTATCCTCACCTTCGTCCTCGGCTTGGTTGATCAGATTTTCGAAGTCATAATTGGCAGTAGCAGAGTTATTATCAATGGGATCCAGAGTGGATATGGATCTGCAGTATGATATGTGAGTGTGTGTGTAAGAGAATAGCTATTTTGATAAAGTGCAAGATAGAAAAGAAAGACAAGGAGCACAAAATTTGTAATGCAAGAAACGTCCAATGTTTTATTAATGATATATGAAATGACAAATAATAAGCCCTCACAAGCAAAGCCAAGGTGCTTCGGGCAAGGCACCGGGCCGTAAAGTTTTAAACTATTTATTACAAAATCTTAAAACAAAAGTTAATTACTGAGGAATAAAAGAAACAGGTATGAAGTCCTTCTCCTTCTAGTTGTTCAATCCACCATTGGTTGTAGGGTAGATCCAACTGTCGTTGTTTGAATCTTCTTCATTGTCTTCAACCGCATTAACTCCCTGATTGCTGATGTGAAGAGGAGGTCTTCCAATACGTGCGTGCCTAACAGCCCTATGAGCCCCTGTAGTAAAGCCCAAACCAAATTTGTCAGTTTTGTGAGTGAAATCAGGGAGCTGACCCCAATTGGTACACCCACCTTCTTCGATTATAGCCCTGGCATCCTTGAGAGAAGCCATCTTCATCGGAGGTTTGTCGGTAGCAACTTTAATTGACGCCAAGGTCTGAGGGACCTCTTGAAAATTCTGACAAGGGGTTTCGATGAATTCCCTATCCATCTCCACGTAGCGAAAGGAATTGAGATGACTCACCATGTACTCCTCTTCACCTTGTACCGTGACAATCTTCCCCTTTACCGGATATTTCAACATTTGATGGAGCGTGGAAGTCACTGCCCCAGCCTTATGAATCCAAGGGCGACCAAGAAAGCAAGAATATGATGGTCTGATATCCATCACATAAAAGGTGGATGCAAAATCCTGAGAGCCAACCTTAACAGGGATGTCCACCTCCCCGTGCACCATTCTTTTTGACCCGTCGAACGCCCTTACCACAATATTACTCGGCTTCAGAATCAAACCCTCACAGTCCAGACGGTCTAATGCTTTCTTTGGCAGAACGTTCAATGAGGACCCGGTATCCACCAGTACATGGTTCATAGTAGTGCCCCTGCACTCGATCGAGACATGCAGAGCATCATTATGATTTCTTCCTTTAGTAATCAGATCTACATCTGAGAAACCCAACCCATTGTCGGCAGTCAAACTAGCTACACAATCTTTGAATTGATCAGCCGAAGTTTCCCGCGGCACATGCGCAGTTTTGAGGAATGCAATTAAAGCCTTTGCATGAGCTTCAGAACACAACAATAAGGAAAACATGTAGATTTTTGACGGGGTCTGCCCCAGCTGCTCGACTACGTTGCAGTCGCTCTTCTTGATAATCTTCAAAATTTCTTCTATCTCCTGCTTAGAGGTTTCTACGATGATCTTCTTCAAAGCCTCCATCCGGGCAGGCTCACCTGTGATTTCTTTGCCCCGAGTCCCAGATGGCTCGACGACAGGGGTGATGACTGGAGTAGGAACTGGGACAGCAGTTGATGTACTGGCAGATGGAATGACGACAAGTTTGTGGACAGTCGGAGCGGAGATCTCGGGAGAAAAGAGTCTTCTGCTTCTGGTTACCTTGCTAGCCCCGACAATATTGCTGACATCAACATCAGCTTCCTCACTTTTTAAGTCTTGCTTAACTCCATGGTAATATACATCAGTGCCATAGTGCCAAGCGACAGTTTTATCCGAAGTGTATGGGATAAGACCAGGGACAATAATTATTAACGGAGCAATTCTTAGGACGGGTGTAATCCTAACAGGCTTTCTCGAGGAAACCTTGGAAGGATTGGCAGAAATGGTTATGATGGAAACATCTTGAATTGGAACCAACAGAATCATAGACTTTTCGAACAGAATCTCTTTATTATCCATCAGGCGCTGAACATCTGATTTTAATAAGTGGCAACCAGCAGGCAGAATTGAACACATGTGGCAACCTTCACCATAACCCGGAAATAAACCGGCCAACAACAAATTCTTCTTAACTGTCATCAAAGGAGTAGAAATTTCTTCCACAGAGGTCACAAATAAATCATTGTCTATAGCATTTACTCCATGATCGTGTTTGGGCATGGGAGCAGTTATGATGTTGGGCTTCTCCAGAGTGTCAAACTCAATCTCTTTGGCTTCGATCAAGTCTTGAACCTTGTTTTTCAAAGCCCAACAGTTGTTTGTATCATGACCTAGACTTTCAGAGTGATAGGCGCAGCGGGCATTCAGATTATAGTGGGGAGAAGTGGTGTTGGGGTTCTTCGGGGCTTCCCTCAGAGTTACCAGATTGGTCTTCAATAATTTTGCTAGAATTTGAGACAAGACCATATTGAGCCGAGTGAACTGCCTATGTGGTCTTTCCACCCTTTGTTTATTGTTGCATTGTGGAGCAACGATGGGTCTTGATATCACTAGTGCATTTACTGCTTGACGGTGTTCAGGTTTGCTTTGGCTCCTCGAACCATAGACTGCACTAGCTTCCTTCTTACCGGTGAAAGGCTTTTTTACTACACTTGATGAAGTATCCTTCTATATCTTACCACTTCGAATGCCAGATTCTACTCTCTCCCTAGTCAAGATCAACTCAGTAAACCCAGATGATGAACTGCCGATCAGATGATTGAAGAACGGACCAGATAGCGTCCCTAAAAACATGTCAACCAGCTCCCTATCAGACAAAGTAGGTTGGACTCTTCCAGCCAAGTCTTTCCACTTTTGAGCATAGTCCTTAAAACCTTCACTTGCACCCATAGACATACCCTGGAGTTGAGTACGAGTAGGAGCAAGGTCGGTGTTATACTTATACTGCCTGTAAAAAGCAGCAACAAGGTCTTCCCAGTTTTGAACATTGGCTCCTTCCAACTGATAAAACCATTCAAGTTGAGTCCTTAACAAACTATCTTGAAATAAATGCACCCACAAATTTTTATCAGCAGTGTGGGGTTGGATTTTCCTGACATATGAGTGGAGATGGAGTTTTGGACAGGATACTCCATCGTACTTGGCAAAAACCAGAGCTTTGAACTTGTGAGGGATCACCACTCCCGATACCAGTCCCAGCTCCCAGAAATCCAAACCAGGGATCTTCTGAATCTCCATAGCACTCAGACGGTCTTCTAACTGCTTGTACCTATCCTAGGCGGGAGGATATTGTTCATCATCATAATCTGTATCGTTATCAGAAACTGATGGACTAGGGTCCTTTGTCCTTTCTTGGTTCTCCCCGTCTTTGGATGAGGAGGTCAGATCAGTTGATTGTCT
Organism: Vicia faba; assembly: GCA_948472305.1. Lineage (NCBI taxonomy): Eukaryota > Viridiplantae > Streptophyta > Magnoliopsida > Fabales > Fabaceae > Vicia > Vicia faba. Next base: position 828,229,666 of record OX451740.1, on the reverse strand, counting down.
TATCCTTTCTCCGAATCTTCTACCCATGTTCAGAATACCAACCTTCTTCTTCTTCTTCTTTTCTTTCAGAATCAGGGTCTTCAAATCTTCTTGCCCTTTAGCCAAGCTTAAGAACATCTGTTAGAATTGGGCGTTTTGTGCCTGAAGATCTTTGATGGCTTGATCAGAAGATATTTCGTGCTGAAATAAACAGGGAAGAAGATGAGAAACCTGTAATGGTACATGTAATGGTGTGTATGATAATGGGGTGCGTATGTAATGATTTCAAAGACTTTGGGAGATTTAAATTTGCAAACCAAAAATAAAACAAACTTTATTAGATTAACTTGTAAAAGGTTCAACAATTCCTTTGAGGCGTTACAAAGAAATAAATGGAAAACAAATCTAAACTAGAAAGAGCAAAATCAGAAATCCCATGGACGCTTCCTCTTTGTGCTGACGTAGTCGTTGATCACTCGTTCTTCCTCAAGCTTCCTGGTGAGCTTCAAGATCTTCCTTTCTTGCTCATGATACTTTTCCCAGTAAGTATCTCTCTCCTCCTTCAGCTGAATCCAGGATCTCTGTAATGCCCCAGGATCAGTGGGCATGTAAGGGTAAAGAACTGTGTAAGGAACTTCCTCTTCTTTGGTGGGCTCCACAATCACTGGAAATATGGCTTCATAAGGCATCCCAAGCTTCTGGGCACGAGATCGGATCTATTGGAGATAAGGCTGCATAGGAAGGGAAGTTATTGGTCCTAGCTCTTGGGGGTCAGATATGTTCACCATGCCCCAAGCTCGTATAAACCTCTGGCGGTGCTCGTCTACGTCCTCCTTGTAGTCAAATGCAATATCATCAAGAAGTAGCTCATGAGGACCATCTCTCCGAGCACGACCAAATTTTCGCAGAGCTAGACAAGGATTGTAGGTTATACCCCCTCTGATTCCAAGCAACGGGACATTAGGGTATCCCCTACAACGATCAATGACAGCAGTGTCTTTCATAGCCCGGGAGCTCCAAAGAATGTCTGTATGGGCAAGTGATATTATCCTATAAGACCATCCCAAACCTTCTTCATTCTTCAACACAGACTTGGGGAGGTGCGAAATAAACCACCTTGACAGCAACAGCATGCAGCACATGAGAGTCCCTCTTCTTCGCATAGTACGAGTATATAGGGCATGCAAGATATCACCCAGTAAAGTAGGCACAGGATTGCGAGAAAGGAATATCTTAACCGCATTCACATCCACGAAGGAATCCGGATTCGGAAAGAGAACCAAACCGTAGATAAGGAGAGCCAAGATATCTTCGAAAGCCTAAAAATCCAAATTATCCCAGAATAGCTGAGCCTGATCCATCAGAAATTTGGCTAAGAAACCTTCGACCCCGCTTCGTGTTTCCCAATTGGATACTACATCAACTCGTTTTAGATGCAGAACTGAGGCAATGTCTTCTGGTCTAGGAGTCTCTTCCATACCGGTGAAGGGCACCTGCTCAAGAATGGATATGCCCAATAAGTGAGAGAACTCTTCCAAAGTGGGAACCAGCGGGTAATCTGGAAATGTGAAGCAATGATGCACAGGATCGAAGAACTAGAAAAGTACACTCATTATCTGCTCATCAAGCTTTGAGGTAACCAGGTGTTGTGCCCCAAAATTTGCCCTCCCATATTTCTCAAAACATTTCAAGAAAGATTCACAAGTCCAACCCGGCGCGTTATATTCAGGTGTTCTTTCGCCAAGATTTCTCTGATAACATATTCTCAAATTCAGGTTCGGCTCAAGAGTCAATTCTTTAAAGAAGGTATCCGAATGTGTGAGTTTTCTCAAAGAAATATGGTGAAAAAGTGTGTTGAAAGTGCAGTTTTTACGCGCTAAAAAAATTCATAACTTGAAAATCGTAGCTCGTTTTGAACCCGTTCCGGTGGCTAAAATTCCGTCTTGACATTATCTATGTTTTCATCTCTCACGGCTGGAAGCCAATTTCGATCAGAAGGTCTTCAAAAATGTGGATTTATCAAGTATTTTCGTACAGAAAATTTGTGACAGAAGTTTATTTGCGTCATGTTCAGAAAATCATAACTTGGTCGATTTTCACCGTATCGAGCTGGTTCCAGTGCCAAAATTTCACAAATTGAGTTGGCTACATTTTCATAGAAGTTATTGAGTTCAAACGGTATTCAAAAGGCCTTTGTTTTTGCTCAGAGCACGCGTGACGCGCCGAAAATCCTGAATGCTGAATATTATTTCATCTGGGCCGAAACTTCGAAAATTCATAACTCGGTCAATTTTTATCGGATTGGGCTAATATTTTTACACAAGGTCAGTGACTTATAGATATACAACTTTTCTTCAAAAGTAGAGACCGGATTATGCTCCGATCAATACCAGTTTTTTATTGAAGAACGTGTCAGAGTCGACACTGGAGCCCAAAATAAGTTTGTCTGAACTGAAACTTCAAAAATTCATAACTAATTCACCGTTTATCCGATTGAGCCGATTTTTGGACAGGAGTTAGTTATCGATGTCGGCTAGATTTTGTTTTCACATTTCAACTTAAAAAATTTCACTTAAGTCCCTGCGATTTAGCCTGGAAAGTGACGAACTCAAGTGAATATTGGAGGCCCAATTGCACATTCAAAGCCCATTTTCTTTACTCTAATTTCCATTATATAATCTCATTCTTTTCACACAAACAAAAGAGAGAGAAAAAAACCCTTGCCACAACGCTGTAAGAATATCAAATTCTTTCAAGAACCCTAAAACCTTGAAATCCTTATTACAAATCCCCCTCTCACTACAAACAAGCCATCCCGGTTACAAACCAACATCTCACTACAAACAAGCCGTCCCGGTTACAAACCAACATCTCACTACTTCTCCCGTAAGGGTAAGGCTGGCTTGATCTCCATGATCAAAAGGCATAAAAGCATTCATATCACTACTTCTCCAAGGGTAAGGCTAATTTGATCTCCATGATCAAAAGGGTATAATCATTCATACATGCCATATTGGGCCTAAACATTAAATTTCTTCATATATTGGCTTTTATTTGTATTTTATGATATATAGTAATTTATTTAATGTGTTCATGAGATTCAACACTGCAGATTTAGACAGGATCTCATGCAGGTTCATTAAGGAACGTTGAGGCCAAAACACAAATGGCCAAAAGCCAAAACACAAATGGCCAAAACAGAACAGCTTACACATGACACCAATACATGGCGAGGCAGACATCCTGAGAAGGTTAAGGAACGTTGAGGCCAGAACACAAATGGCCAAAAGCCAAAACACAAATGGCCAAAACAAAACAGTTTACACATGACGCAGCTATTTCACCCCTCCAATCAGGCCCGTATACTCCTAAACTCTCTCTCTATTTTTATTGTTTTCCTTTAATTAATTAATTGTTATTCTTTTTATTAATCACTAACCAATTAATCTTTTTCTTAATAAAATCAAAAACAAAAAAATATATTTTATTTATTAAAATTAAATTCAGCACTTTATTTTTGTAAATAAATATTAATTCAATTAATTTAGTTTAATTAGGAAATAACTTTAATATTTTTGCAATAATTAAAATTAATTTAGATAATTAGATTTTTATTAGCTTTGATTAATTTATTTTATTTCTTTAAATACTCAAAAATCCAAAAATATTTTAATTAATTAATTAATTTATTAATTTAATTATTAACTTAATTTAATTTCTTTTAATCCAAAAATAACCAAAAAAATCACTTTCTTTCAAAAAAGGGGTCAAAACCCCAAAAAACTCGTATCCGATTTAATTTCCCGCACGCGATCCATTTTATCATATTATTGTATCTGTTTCCCATAATGTAATAGTTTAATTAGAACTTTGATTATTTTATCGCTTTATTTACTTTCCGCATTTTAATTTCAAGGGTTGTTTTTGGCGATGTAAATACCCGACGCCTTGTAATAGTTTAGATTTACTTTCCGCGAATTTAATTTCCGCAACTATTAACTGTTAGATGTTTGATAAATAGGGAGTGCATGACAAGATCAATCTTTAACTTAAAATCAACATAGCTCACCTGTGACATGTACAAATAAAATTAACCGAAATAACACACTCGCACATGCACACTCTTAGGGTACACCTCACTTGGTTGCCTCGAACGTGGTCATTGAGCATAGGAAGTTTTAGAGGTCGCCCTCTTGTCCAAAGATCGTAAGTTGCCTCGAAACGGTTGCCTCAGATAAAATGATCTAAGACATTACGGTTACCGCTAAGGCGTCCTAACATTGCTTTAGTGACCACACGTCCCTTAATTGAATTGACCTGAAAACTCCAACGACGGTGCTACCTGCTCCTCAATAGTGGGATAGCATTGTCTAAAGGACACTTGTACAGATTAATTCCTTTTTGAGTAGGTAGATGGTTCTTAAGTACTTGCTCCTTTTAAAACAAAATAAAACTTTTCGCACTTACACCCCTTTCAAACAAAAAACTCTTTTCAAACCCACAAACACAAAGAAAACAAACTTTTGAAAACACAATGAGCAAGTACCTAAGAGCCCGTGGATAACCACAGATAGAAAGGGTTCTAACACCTTCCCTTTCTATAATCTACCTCTCGAACCCGAGAAATATCTCAAAAAGGAATATTTCTGTGCTTTTGTCCTTTCCTTGTTGGATAAAATAAAAGACGGTGGCGACTCTTGCTTACCGCGACATTTTGTGAAAACAAACGCAAACGCGAACCAACATTCCAAAACAGTCAGTTCTCATTCCCACCGATCACAGAACTGGCGACTCTGCTGGGGAATTATAATAAGTGAGGTGTACCTTAGGATTAGATCATTGTGTTTTCAATTGTATGATTTGTATGATTTATCTTTGCGGGCTTGTATCGGAGTTCTATAGATCCTAACCTGGATCTGGGGATACCCTTTAGGTAAGTAGCAATAAACTGTGAGGGAACTGTCTGGCATAGACCGACACGGTTGAAGCAGTAGCTACGTTGGTGTGGCACTTTAGTCTGTACTGATATCCCTTGTGTTGGAACGAGGAGAATATGGGTCTTCTAAGGGGTCATTAAGAACCAACTGACCTTAGAACCTTAAATTGACCAACTTGGCCATAGAACAGTAGCAGTATGCTACACTCATTGAGACTAAACTCTCGCGATGATTTCGGCCGCAAGAAAAGGTTGCTAAACTGGAATTATGACTGATCGAGGGTAGTCAGTGATATTGAGATCCTCTAGAACCCGGTTACTATTTCTAGGACAGGTTTGAGCTAACTAAATTGGAAGAGGGTAATACCTAAACTCCATGCCAACTTGAAATTTAAGGGCTATTGTGTGACTTGTGTGCCTTCAAAACTTGAACTACTTGCACATTCTTGTTATCTGACAACATGAGTTCCTTGCAGGTTTTGTTTACAGTCCTCATCCAATAATTTGGATTTATTGCAGGGTTTACTTACAGAACCTCACACTTTTGCTTAAACGCATATCATACACATCATAACATCATGCCTTAACATTTCCTTAACCATTTCAAGGATCTCAAGGGCTTGTGATGCAGGTTATGGTAAATCAAATGTCTAGCAAGGGGCAAAGGGGATTTATTTTCCTCTAGCCAATGCCGTCTAGAGATCAAAACATGATAACTTGAGTCAGGGGCTATGACCCACTCGATATGGTGAGCTTGACTCTTGAAGAAGGACTCTTAACAACACGAAGTTTCTTCAATCAAAGCTGCAAAATTCAAATTCTAACAGTTTCTTGTTTACCCCGCGAGATCCTTGAAAACATTGCATACATATATCATACATATCATTGCATAATAGGTCTCCCAGTATAGGTCTCTCATGTTCTCGCTGTTTATTTCAGCAATGGCTTTCCAACCAAACAACCAAGATCTTCAAACTCGAAAAGCTCAGTTCAGAGAAATCTTCCTAAACCTATCCAAGGGGCAGGAAGAGTTGAAAACACTCCTTGTTGGGAACTTGGTCAAGAAAAGTCCTGAAGACAATAAGGACGAACGGATGGAACAACTGCAAGCTGAGTTCAGTGCCATGAAAACCCAGATGCGGGGGCAGATGGCTCTTATCCAAGGCTTAGCTCGGGAACAAGAAGAGCTAAGAACCATTATCAACCAGCTTCATCAAGACAGATACAACAACATGAAGCAAACATTCAAGGTCGGGGATCAAGTCATTAATCAACTTCCGAGAAGTCAAAGGTTTGGTTTGATGAAGAATAGACCTCTCCAAGTTTCTACTACCTCACGGGTCCAACAACGACCTCGCCAAGAACAACGGGTTAATCAGAGTAAGCCAAACATGCCTAGGAGGAAATTTACCAAGCTCAACATGATGTTGTCTCAAGCTTTACAACACCTGTTGAGATTGAATCTGGTGACGTTAAGGGACCCTCCTAAGAATCCCAACATAGCCTCCCCAAGGTACAATCCTGATGCAAGGTGTGCATATCACTCCAACAGCCCGGGGCATGATACTAACATCTGTTGGGCGTTGAGCAACAAAATTCAAGACCTGATTGAGGAAGGAGAATTGGAACTCACACAAGACGGTCAGATTGAATTCTTTTGCCATCCCCCCAAGGTTCCCCATTTGAAGTGACAAGTACTGAGACGAGAAGACTTTTTGTTCATTAGAATTTTCAAGTTGTAATTTTCTTTTGATTGTTCGAACATTTATTCATGTCAAACTTTGTTACTTTATCAATGCATTGCATATGTCTGTTTTGAATCAGCCCATTCGTATTCACTATATTCAAATTGCTTTCATTTTTGTGATGTTCAACACTCGATTAAAAATTCTAAGCCTTTTGAGGGAGGATGACGAAAATGATATCAAAATCTCTACAGTATGCTTTTGAACAGACCCCGCTGACGAGGTACAGGCATTGTTTCAAATCCTAAACAGTGGAGTTATAAGGAAGATAATCCCTAGTCAACCCCTTTGAGCCAAAGAAGTTGGAGTTTTTCTTTTCACAAATTAAAACCCTTAATTATAACCTGGGGCAGGGTAGTTTTCTCAGTTGATCCAGGTGCACAATGAATGACATCAAAGAAGTCCTTCCGTAACAAAAGATGGTGTTGGTTCCATATAATCGTAAGGACAGGTAGTCATTATTTCTCAAAATAAAAGCCCAATAAGTCAAAACCTATGAAGGAGACTTACAAAACTGGGGTATCCCGCTGACTGTAATCACAAAAGAAACAGTTCAGGCAAAAGACATGGATAATAAAATCAAAAAGAAAGAGATCCTACAGACTCTCAACAAAATGACTGCCTGTTCAAAATAAATTGTCAGTATCCGAACCACCACTAGTATATCAGAGCAAAGACTCAAACAAGATCTAATTCACGATTAGCTGAGTTTAGGATCGAAGAACAGCACGAAGAGCGGGTGGGTACAAATAAATTTTGAGCCTTTATCCTTTGTTTCTTAAACCGTGAACCAGGCCACGTTATAACCCTTAAAAAGTCCTAGCTGAAGCATGGGTTAGTCCGAAAGCACAATGTTACAAAAGATATCCTGACTCCTGTAGGGCTTGCTGTAAATCTTGAGTTGACGTCACATTTTACAAAATTTTCCTATCTTACTGAAAAAATGCATTTTCAAAAACTTCAAGACACACATAAGCTTTGCATTATTAAAATAACATTGTTTGCATATGACTATTTGTTCAAACAGCAGAGAAATTCGCACGACGAATATCTAGTGAACATAAACCTATTCAATAAAAAGGGTCACCTCAAGTGAAAAAAACACCTCCAACCAAGGGGCACGGCATGAGCATTGTCCATCATCTGGGGCAGTTAAGTCAAGATTCAAGGAATCTCTCAAAATGCCAAATAGCCAGGGGCAAATCTCCATCTGAATCAATTGGGGTATTGGACATGAATTCCAGCAACGAATCTTGCATGATCAAACGAAGATCTTCTGGTAGTATGGCAACACAACACTACCAACATTGACACCTCCCTACATCCTAAGAGTGTGGACATAATCAGAAAATACTACGCATAATTAATATGAGCCCTAACAATGGTGGTTTACGTTTTGGCCACTAGAGATCTCAAATGATGGTCCAATCTTGTTCTAAACATTCACTGGAACTCAATGGCATGGTCAGTATGAATTGAATCAGGCTATAAACGAAAGTATGATCTATAGAAACTTTGCAAGGTATGTGTTCATGTATGTACAGTTTCAGCATGCATGGCTATGTAAAAAGGGTGTGTTTATACCTTGTCCTACCTGTAGATCACAATATAGTGGATGGAAGGTCTCGTAGATGGCTGAAACCTTGAATTCGATATTGATCCACTTCTTTGAAATTTTAAAAGAAATCTAACCTTGGCGGGGCTGCTACTGAACCATGCTAGGGTTTTGGGATTTCTTCCTTTATATATGGAGGGCGAATTAGGGTCATAATAACCACCAAATATATTTTCATTAAGAAGAGAATAATCTTGTTTCTTAAAAGAGCCAAAGTTTCCCAAAGTGATAAAAGATCCAATTTGTGCTTGTTTTGATGCCTTGCACGATTTGATTTTGTTTCCAACTGTATAATGAACCTAATCATGCACAAAATCTCAAGATTTGATTAGCTTTTGATATTTTTACTATTTTATATTGATTTTATTTGATTTAATTGAAATAAAATCAAAATAAATAACAAAAATAAAATAATGACTAGTGGAAGGGCTCAGGGGTCGTGGGTCACATTACAAACTCAGTGCAAGCATAAAAAGTTGGCCCATTTGACAAAATATGCAATTTTGGACACATTTGACTTTTGGCAATTTTGCAAAAAGGGTCAACTTTACCAATGCACAACTCCCTCAATTTTGACCCTAGAGAGGTGCTCTTGGACTTTTTAGAAAGCTTAAGATGTCCTCTAAGCCACCCTTTTGGTCTCATATCAATTGAGTCTTCCATGTTCATGTATGAAGCTTTGACCCAAAAGGTGTTTTTGTTGACTTTTCAAAATGACCTATAATGTCCAAATTCATATCTTCTTGTGAGTGAATATTTTTAACTTGGTAGATGAATATGAATTGTAGGGAATTGCATCCTATTCAAAATGATCTTTGTATGGGTCATTTTCGATAAAGTATGAGAAAGTTATGCTTGGTCAAAGTTGAGTTGACTTTTCCTACAAAACCCTAATTTAGCAAATTTTGGGTTTTGATGAATTGTGAGCAATCCTTGAGAAATAATGATCAACCTTTGATCAAATGATGAATAATACTTCAAAGTGATAATGTTGGCCAAAAATCTTGAAGTTTGACTCTATGTGGGCCACAGTTGACTTTTGCCCTAACACAATCGATTTTCAGGCCTTTGAGCAGTTGCCTGAGCAAACTTTCTCTGCAAGACTTGAAACTTGACATGGATGATCTTGAGAACATATTAGGAAAATGGTGAGCATCTGGGATCCTTTGGACTCAAACATCTTGATGCAAAATGAAACCCTAATTTGAGGTAGACTGCCTTAGGAGAGAGTCTGTCTGGTCAACTCTTGAACTTCCTTGAGCAATTTGAAGACCTCACTTGAAATGTATTGAGAAATATGGGAGGGAAAATTTTGGGGTACAAAATACGTTAATGAAGCTTATGACCAAAAATCCAATGGTCCAAGACCAGCAACAAAATATATACAAAATATAATTGTAATTAACAAAAACCAATAAAAAAATATGGTTAATTAATTGGAATTAATTGATGAAATACACAAAGTGTATCAAAACACCAAATAAAAACTTTAAGAAATTACTATAAGTCAAATACCAGCAAAGAAGTATTGACAATTTTTTTCCAGAATTTTTAATGTATAAAAGTTTTTTAAACTAATAAAAATCACTCAATTACGTGAAAAATAACTAAAAATAGAAATTTAATTCCAGAAAAAAATACACTAAGTTTGAAATGAGATAAATGAATTGTGTGAAAATTTTCAAAATTTTTGGACGAAAATTGAATTTAAAACAAATTTTTAAAGTTTAAAGCGAATTAACAATAAAAAAGTAAAAAGAAATTTACACAAATTAATTGTAGCCATTAGATCAATTATCAACACCATCTTCTTATGTGAGGACAAGTGGCGGAGGGACCACTTGTCCTCCATTCCATGGCCGCACGGATTCCTGTCGCCTTTTTATTATTCACGTTGGATCACACAACAAACATTACTCCTTCCTGTTGTACCCCAAAAAATTTCCTCCCATTTTCACACAAGACATACTCCTAGAGGTCCTCAATTGCTCACGGTTGACCAAGAATTGATCAGAAAAATTCTCCTCCTAAGCATTGGCCTTCCAACTAGAGTTTCATTTTTCACTAACATGTGTGAGATATAAAGATATCAATCTTCTTCCATGGTACTAATATGTCTTCAAGATTATCCATGAAAAATTCCATACCTTGCACTACAAGTTTGCTTAGTCAATTACTCAAATGCTTGAAAATCAACTATACTAGGTCAAAAGTCAATTGTGGCCTATATACAGTCAAACTTCAAGGTTTTTGGTCAACCTAAACACTTTGAAGTAATATCCATCATTTGATCAAGGATTGATCATGATTCCTCAAGAAATGCCCCAAATTCATCAAAAGTCAAAATTGCTAAAGTAGGGTTTCTATAGGAAAAGTCAAGTGAACTTTGACTAGGCATAACTTTCACATACTTCATCCATTTTTTCCCAACCAAAGCTCATTTTGAAGAAAATCTCATTCCCTACAACTTATATTTAGCCCTCAAGTCCAAGAAATGCACCATTTGAAAGATACAAGCTCATACATTACATGTCATTTTTAGAAAGTCAACAAAAACCACTTTTTGCCAAGACCTTTTACCTCAAGATAAAATCTTCAAATGCAAAATTGACCAAAAGAGGGATTTAAGTAGACATCTTGGAATTTCCAAAACATCTAAGATCATCATTATGAGTTAAAAGTTGAGCAAGTTATGGCTTACCCAAGTTGGGAAATTTTGGAAATATTCAAGAATTATGCATTGAGCAAATTTGTTGTTTTAAGGCAAGGGCTCAATTTCTTGGACTTCAAGAATCTTCCTAAGTTTATAGAGGACCTCTAAAATTATTCTTGCAATGCCTTGCATTTGCTAACTATTTTATTCATATTTATTTTAATTTATTTCAAATAAATATAAAATAAAATGTATAAAATAATTGGAAATGGTCTTTGAGCTTTGGGTTGATGTTTTTGATAACCTAGGCCCATAAAATTTCGTGCAAAGGTGTCCATATTCATTCAAATTCAAAAAAGCACAAGTTTCCTTGTTTTTGGCCAAAGTTACAAATTTCATCCATGGCTTTGAAACGTTTGCTTTAAGGTTGTTTAAACCTATGTTTTCTTGTCTCGTCATTCCTCTCTATATAAATAAGCATCTAGCAAGCATTTCAACATGCCTACACAGCCTAGAGAGAGCTCTACCATTTTTGAAAAATATCAAAAGCGGTAAAAATTCGAAACCCACTTTGCAGGTACTTTTGGTCCGAACTAGTAATCATACATTGCTCTTGAGGTTCCCAGGGACTTGTTCCAACGATCCTCAAAGTTTGCAAGGCCCCAGATCACCGGATCCAAGCTATCACCATTTTGGTATAATCTCAAATTTGAATCTCTATTTTTATTAATTGTTGAATATTCTAATCTGTGTATATGAGTTCCTGGATATCCTTAGAGCAGGTTAGGGGAATTACATAGAATGCATGATATCTAGAACATGAGATACCTTGTACCATCAAGTACTGCCCACACAGGATCCAAGGATGGACCTGGTCTTCACAATCCAGGCTTAGCAAAATTTCAATTGCACCCCCCATTCTACTTCAGTCGTCAAGCCCAACTCCTTTTCTTTTTGCTTTATTTAATTATTTCATCTCTTAATTATTTTAATTATAATAATAAAAAAAACTCACAAAAAGTTTAGGCTTAGACTTTTTAATTAAATAATTAATTTTTTTAATTAATTAATTAATTAAAAATTAACTTTTTTCTTAATTAAAAATGAATTAGAATTTAAGTCCAATTACTTTCTTTTCATAATAAAAAAAAACCCACAAAAATGGCGTAGTTTATTTTTCTTAATTTAATTTTCTAAGTAGAGTTTAGGATAATTAATTTAATTATTTTTCTTAAATCAAAAACAACAAAAAATATTTTTCTTATTAGGTTTTAGACGAACTTTCAACCTTTCGCGCGTTATTTATTTTTCGCATCTTTATATTCATGTAACTGCATGCTGGATGTCATAATTAATAGAATTTTATCTGTTTTCTTTATTTTCCTTCTCCCAATTTTTGTACATTGTAAATATCCCCCTCCAAGAAAGCCATGTAATAGTTTAGATTTATATTTTCGCACTTTATTTTTCTGTACATATTAATTGTTAGAAACTAGGCATGTATGGAAAGACTAATAATCAAATGTTAGCAAACTTAACAAAAAGACAAAAATAATTGAATCAAACACAATTGCAAACGAGCACCTCTAGGGTATCCCCTTTTGGTTGCCTTTAACAAATAAAACATTCATGAGGCAGGAACGTTTTAGCAAAGACCCATAAATCAAAAGATCATAGTCCCTCGATGACCCTACAGTTGCCTTTTCGGTAAATGATCTAGTCCCTAAAAGAGAATTGTTAAAGCGTCTCCACAAGTTGCCTTCGTGACTGTAACGTCGTTTCGAATGTCCCTAATACATCTAAGGATAGGGCTACCTACTCACTAACATTAGGATATCACTATCTAAAGGATAGGAGGAAAAGAACAACCCTTTTCGAGTAACAAAGTAGATAGCTGTTAGAAGTTTGCTGAAACATTTTGCACTTATAAAAACACTACTTTTCAAAAACAATTCCAAAACACTTTGTATACTTTCTCCACTATCCCGAGAAACATTAAAAAGTTCGTCGTACTAAGGCATTTTCAAAACATTTTCAAACACAAAGAACAAAGGTATTTTTAAAATGAGAAAACCTCTAAGAGTCCGTGGAAAACCACGGATGGAAAATGTGCTAACACCTTTCCTTTTCATAATCTACCCCCCTTACTCAGAAAATTCTGGAAAAGGTATTTTTCTGTTCTTTTCACCCTTTCCTTTGTTGAATAAAAGAAAAGAAGGTGGCGACTCTTGCTTACCACAACATATGTGAATACAAAATGCAAAACCAGTATATAACAGTCGATTCTGCCACCGTATCACAGAACTAGCGACTCTGCTGGGGAGTTGTGATACGGTGGGAGAACTGACTTGAAGGTTTTGTGTTTTATATCAAATGTTGCGGTTAGCGAGAGTCGCCACTGACTTTTCTTTTATCCAAAAGGAAAGATGAAAAAGCACAGGAAAGACCTTTGAGGTTATTTCTTGAGTTTAGGGGGTAGATTATGAAAAGAGAAGGTATTAGCACCCTTTTCATCCATGGTTTTCCATGGGCTCTTAATTACTTTCTAGATCACTTGCTTTTTGTTTGAAAGTGTGCTTTGTGTGGTTTTTTTGAAAGTATTTTTTAAAGAGGGCATTGTTTAGGCAAACTTTGTAATGATTCTCGTTCGTAAGAATGTATACAAAGTGTTTGATCTTTTAAAAATGTTTTCAAGTTTGTAAGATGTTTTGAAAGTGTAGTATTTGTTTTGAAAATAGCAAGGATGTTTGTTTTGAAATGGAGTAAGTAATTAGGAGTATTCTACCTACTCAAAAGTCTTTCTTGTTCATTTTCTTTTCCTTTGACATTGTTATCTTACCATTGATTTGGTAAGTAACCCTATCTTTGGATGTAAACGGGATGGGCGTGGATCATCGTATAACCATGATTAGCAATGTTGCAAGGTATCTTAGCACTCTCTTTTAGGGACTAAGATCATTTGAAAGGTAACTTAGATAGCATCATCGAGGGACTATGATCTTATATTTGGCTTGTTTTTGCTAAGATACCTCGCATGCGTAATATGGCCATTTTGTAAAGACAACCAAGTGGATTTACCCTAGGGGTGATTGTGTGCAAGTGTATTGTTTTTCATGCTTGATTTTGTCTTGAATTACGGTGTTCTAAATATTGGTTTTAGTCTTTCCATACAAACCCTAATTACTAGCATGTTATATATAAAGCGATAAATTGCAGAATTTAAAGTTACTACGCTGTTACAATACTTGTGGGAGGGGGTGTACAAATTGTAAATGAGGATTGCAAGAAAATAAACCTAATTAATCTATTACAACCATATTGAATTGGTATCAATGTACAAGAAATTAAATGAATATAATATACAAAATGAATAAATGTACAAAAAGGTGAAATGTAAAATAAATGGATATTTGTTTGGAATTTTTAGAGAAAAGGGATTTTGTTTTAACCTAATTAATTAAAAGATAATAATTAATTACAATAATAAAAGGTATGACTAAATTTACATAGGAAAAGAAATTAATAAAAACCCTAATCTAAATTGATTAAAAGAAATTAAGTTTATAAAAGGAATTTTTTTGGTATTTTTGTCTTAAAAATAAATTATAGTATTATAAAAATATTTTTGGTCTTTTTGGTATTAAAATAATATATTTTAATTGGTGTAAAAGAAAATAACTCAAACCTATTTTTAATTAAATTTTCAAAGATAATTAGTAAAATAAATAAAGCATTGATTAAATAAAATAATTTTTTATGAGGAAAAAATATTTAAATTATGTCAAAATATAAATCTACTGTTTTTATATTTTTTATGAATTTTTAATATTAGAAAAATATTCAAGAAAATAAATATAAAAAAATAAGAAAAAAGAAAATAATATTGGGCCAGGGGTGTTGATAGCCTGCAAGGGGGTTAGAAAGTAAAAAAACAAAAACAACAAGGCCCAAGGAGGCCCAGCGCGTACAAAAAGAAAGTCAGAAAACAAAAAAAATGTGAAAAATCCAAAAGGGTACCACTGGAGTTCGAACCCAGGTCCCTCAGGTTACAGGCGCGCACTTCTACCACTGGGGTGGCTATACATCTGTTTATATAAATCAAACAATAAATAAATATGGCAAACACGTTCCTGAGGCCAACTTTATCTTCAACCTCACGCCCATCCAGAAGCTCTGTATCTCATTCAAATCTCAACAAAAATGAAAACTGTAAACATGAAATTTGTAGCAAATTTCCTCACGGTTTCAGAAATGTAAAGCATTAAAACTATAGATCAAAGACAAACATGAATTTCATTGGCCCTAATCTGAACCCTAAAAATCTCATAAACTTCAATCTTAAAATTCTCTAAGCTCAAGCAAAATTAATGGAAACTATGGACATGGTTAGCTTTAGGGCAATGATATCTACATGTTTTATTCACAAATAAATCATTGATGATGCCTGTATGAAAAGTTCCAAAGTTAGAAACTTACCTTGCAAGAGGGTATCGGGTTTGGATTTTGAGAAGCTTTTAGTGAGTTCTAATGATTGGGTTAGCTTCCTCAAGTTCCCAGGAAGCTAATGGGATGCTTAGCTTGAGCTGAAAGTACCTGAGGAGTTATGGAGAAGTCCAAGTGCAAAGCTCTATTTTTGAAAATGGTGGATGATGATGGAGGTGTTACAGTGGTACTGCAGGTGTTGATATTATTTGTGTATGTTGTTTAGAAGCTTTTGAAATCAAAAGGCCAAGAAACGCACGAGTAGATTTGAAGATTGGCTTCAAAACTCAGAAATGACAAGTTTTGAAGTGTTTTTGGTGATTCTGTGTTCTAAGTGTTTTCAGGGCTTAACCATGCGTGTATTTTGTGTTCTAAGTATCTAACAAGTTTCTTATGGGTTATGGGACTTGTATGATCAGAAGAGAACAAGTGCAAGGCTCAAGAACAAGTTTTGTGTAAAAAAGCACTTTATCAAAATGGCAATGTACACTTTCTTCCCAAAATGGATATAAAGCATGGCCTTGCATTGAATGCTTGAAATAAGACCTCTAAAATTTGTTCAAGAAATTAATTATGGAGTGACTAACAAGTTTGAGGCATGCAAAGTAGAGGTTATGCAGCATAACTTTGAATTTGAATTTTGTTTATCACAAAATGCCTTGTAATTCAAGTGATAAAACCCTAACTTCATCTCTTCGATTCTCCCTACTAAAGAATGATCTCAAGTAGTTCTTGGACATTTTGGAAAGCTTGTAATGTTCTATACAACCCATATTTGAATTGCTTTTTAATATTACCCTTGTAACTATATGAAAAAGTTCCATGAAGTTGGGTCAAAATCCTGACCAAATTAGGGCAAAATTTTCACTAAGTATTTTGTTTCATGACCATGTATTCTTAAAATTATAACTTGAGATACAAGCACTTTTGGAAGGAGTTGTGTTAAGCCAAGTTGTAGATTTAATGGAGATCTACAACTTTCATGTTTGAAGTTTCTCTTGAATCATCTTGAATCATGGTGAAAATTTTGCTCAAAGTTATGAAAAAATAAGAAATTTCCAACACTTAGAAAAATTTCTAAGTTTGGAAATTTTAACTTTTCAAAAATGAAATTTTGAATTTTTGATTTCATGATGAATAAGTTTCATATTTTGACATGTTTTGATGATTTGTGATCTTTGGCATTTGATTTTGACCAAAAAGTCAAAGTTTGACTTTTCAGTATACAATTGACTTTTGATCAGTTGACTGAAAATTCATCTGTCAATCCATTGAACTTGAGCAATGTTTTGAACCATGTTATTAGGTAAAAATTATTCAATTGGACTCTTGAGATCATACCTTAAACCAATTGATCATTTTCTAGGTCAAAAACCAGAAATTTCCCTTTCCTAGTCAAAGGTATTAACACTTTTTCCATTCGTAGTTTTCCACAGGCTCTTAGAGGTTTGCTCATTTTAAAAATATTTTTGTGCTTTGTGTTTGAAATTTTTTTGAAAATGCCTTAGTACAACGAACTTTACAATGTGTCTCGGGATAGTGGAGAAAGTATACAAAGTGTTTTGAAATTGTTTTAGAAAAGTAGTGTTTGTGTAAGTGCAAAATGTTTGAGAAAACTTCTAATAGCTATCTACTTTGTTACTCGAAAAGGGTTGTTCATTTCCTCATATCCTTTAGACAGTGTTATCCTACTATTAGTGAGTAGGTAGCCATATCGTTGGATATATTAGGGACATTCGAAAGGATGTTACAGTCACGAAGGCAACTTGTGGAGACGCTTTAGCAATTTTCTTTTAGGGACTAGATCATTTACCGAAAAGGCAACTGTAGGGTCATCGAGGAACTATGATCTTTTGATTTATGGGTCTTTGCTAAAGCTTTCTTGTCTCATGACTGTTTTATTTCTTAAAGGCAATCAAAGTGGGATATCCTAGAGGTGCTCGTGTGCAATTGTGTTTGATTCAGTTATTTTTGTCTTTTTGTTAAGTTTGCTATCATTTGATTATTAGTCTTTCCATACACGCCTAGTTACTAACAATTAATATGTACAGAAAAATAAAGTACGAAAATATAAATCTAAACTATTACATGGATTTCGGGGAGGGGGATATTTATAATGTACAAAAATTGGGAGAAGGAAGACAAAGAAAGAAGATAAAATCCTATTAATTATTACATCCAGTATGCAGTTACATGAATATAAAGATGTGAAAAATAAATAACGCGCGAAAGGTTGTAAGTTCGTCTAAAACCTAATAAGAAAAATCTTTTTTGTTGTTTTTTATTTAAGAAAAATAATTAAATTAATTATCCTAAAGTCTACTTAGAAAATTAAATTAAGAAAAATAAACTAAGTCTTTTTTATGGTTTTTTTTATTATGAAAAGAAAGTAATTAGACTTAAATTCTAATTCATTTTTAACTAAGAAAAAGGTTAAAGTTTTAATTAATTAATTAATTAAAAAATTAATTATTTAATTAAAAAATTAATTATTTAATTAAAAAAGTCTAAGCCTAAATTTTTTGTGAGTTTTTTTATTATTATAATTAAAATGATTAAGAGATGAAATAATTAAATAAAGCAAAAAGAAAAGGAATTGGGCTTGACGACTGAAGTAGAATGGGGGGTGCAATTGAAATTTCGCTAACCCCGGATTGTGAAGCCCAGGTCCATCCTTGGATCCTGTGTGGGCAGTACTTGATGGTACATGGTATCTCATATTCTAGATGTCATGAATTCCATGTAATTCCCCTAACCCGATCTAAGGATATCCAAGAACTCATATACACACATTAGACCATTCAACAATTAAAAAAATAGAGATTCGAATTTGAGATTATACCAAAATGGTGATAGCTTGGATCCGGTGATCTGGGACCTTGCAAGCTTTGAGGATGGTTGGAACAAGTCCCTGGGAACTTCAAGAGCAATGTATGATTACTAGTTCGGACCAAAAGTACTTGCAAAGTGGGTTTCGAATTTTTATCGCTTTTGATAATTTTGAAAAAATGGAAGAGCTATCTCTAGGCTGTGTAGGCGTGTTGAAATGCTTGCTAGATGCTTGTTTATATAGAGAGGAATGAGGAGACAAGAAAACAAAGGTTTAAACAACCTTAAAGTAAACATTTCAAAGCCATGAATGAAATTTGTAACTTTGGCCAAAAACAAGGAAACTTATACTTTTTTGAATTTGAATGGATGTGGACACCTTTGCACGAAATTTTATGGGCCTAGGATGTCCAAAACATCAACCCAAATCTCAAAGCCCATTTCTAATTATATTATACATTTTATTTTATATTTATTTGAAATAAATTAAAATAAACATGAATAAAATAGTTAGCAAATGCAAGGCATGGCAAGAATAATTTTAGAGGTCCTCTATAAGCTTAGGAAGATGCTTGAAGTCCAAGAAATTGAGCCCTTGCCTTAAAACTTCAAATTTGCTCAATGCATAATTCTTGAAAATTCCCAAATTTTCCCAACTTGGGCAAGTCATAACTTGCTCAATTTTTATCTCATGATGATGATCTGTGACTTTTTAGAAATCCTAAGATGTCTACTTAAATCCCTCTTTTGATCAATTTTGCATTTGAAGATTTTATCTTGATGTAAAAGGTCTTGGCAAAAAGTGGCTTTTGTTGACTTTCTGAAAATGACATGTAATGTATGAGCTTGTATCTTTCAAATGGTGCATTTATTGGACTTGAGAACTGAAGAGAAGTTGTAGGGAATGAGATTATCTTCAATATGAGCTTTGGTTGGGGTAAAATGGATGAAGTATGTTAATGTTATTCCTGGTGAAAGTTCAATTGACTTTTCCTATAAAACCCCTACTTTAGCAATTTTGACTTTTGATGAATTTGGGACATTTCTTGAGGAATCATGATCAACCCTTGATCAAATGATGGATATTACTTCAAAATGTTGAGGTTGACCAAAAACCTTTAAGTTTGACTGTATATAGGCCACAGTTGACTTTTGACCTAGTATAGTTGATTTTCAAGTATTTGAGTAATTGAATGAGCAAACTTGTAGTGCAAGGTATGAAATTTTTCATGGATAATCTTGAAGACATATTAGGACCATGGAAGACATTTGATATCTTTGGAGCTTACACATCTTGGTGAAAAATGAAACCCTATTTGGAAGGCCAATGCTTAGAAGGAGAATTTGTCTGATCAATTCTTGGTCAACCTTGAGCAATTGAGGACCTCTAGGAGTATGTCTTGTGTGAAAATGGGAGGGTAAATTTTGGGGTACAACAGCTGCCCTGTTCAATCTTCTTAAACCTGAGGATTTAGATTGGCTTGTCTACCTTTCGTAATCTGAAGGTGGAAGATGATTGAACACTAGAGTGCCTAGAAATTTGCACTCGCATGAAGTAATACTGATGGTTGATGACGTCAGGAATGGGCTTACAGACGCCATTTGGAGAAGATGACTGAAATTTGTCGGAGATGGGCTTAAAGACGTCGTCCAAAGAATATGACGGGGAGTCGTCAGAGATGGGCTTAAAGATGCCATCCAGAGTAGATGCTGACTTCATAAGAGGTCTCTTTGTGGGGATTTTTGTTTCTGTTGTCTGAGGAGGAGTCCACTGGGGGATGTTGATTTATGTTGTTTTCCTGTTTGAGGAAAACGCTGTGGGGAATAGAGTCTTGGAACTTCAGTTGCCCATGGCTCTACTGAGGAGTTATCTCTGGATTGGAGAGATGAAAGTTTGTTGTTTTCTGGTTGAAATCCAGGTTTCGCAGTAATTTGCTGGGGAGAATGAAATTAACTACTATCTGGAAATGTATTAGAAGAAACCTGTGTAAGG
Organism: Vicia faba; assembly: GCA_948472305.1. Classification (NCBI taxonomy): domain Eukaryota; kingdom Viridiplantae; phylum Streptophyta; class Magnoliopsida; order Fabales; family Fabaceae; genus Vicia; species Vicia faba. Next base: position 828,209,434 of record OX451740.1, on the reverse strand, counting down.
CTATTTCAGTATGAGTCCGGGTAAGACTTTATCTGGAAGTGTATGAGAAGGAACCTGGGTAGGGATTTTTTAGGAGATATATGAGAGGGAGCCTGGGTAGGGAAGCTTCAGGATGTGTCCTAGTAAAACTGCATCTGGAAATTGTAAGAAGGAACCTGGGTAGGGTTGCCTTAGGATGAGTCCGTGAAAAACTGCATCTGGAAATTGTGAGAAAGAACCTGGGTAGGGTTGCCTCAGGATGAATCCGTGAAAACTGCATCTGGAAATTCAAGAGAAAGATCCTGGGTAGGGTTGCCTCAGGATGAGTCAGTGTAAAACTGCATCTGGAGATTGTGAGAAGGAACCTGGGTAGGGTTGCTTCAGGATGAGCCCTTGTAAAACTGCATCTGGAAATTCAAGAGAAGGAGCCTGGGTAGGGTTGCCTCATGATGAGTCTGTGTAAAACTGCATCGAAAATTCAAGAGAAGGAACCTGGGTAGGGTTGCCTCAAGATGAGTCCGTGTAAAACTTCAAAAGGAGGGAGAAGGAACCCGTGTAAGATTGCTTCATGAATAGCCCGTATAAAGTTGTATTTGGAAGACAGAAGAAACCCGTGTAAGATTGCTTCATAATGAGCCCGTGTAAAGTTGTATTTGGAAGTCAGAAGAAACCTGTGTAATATTGCTTCATGACGAGCCCATGTAAAGCTGTATTTGGAAGTCAGAAGAAACTCGTGTAAGATTGCTTCATGTTGAGCCCGTGTAATGCTGCATTTGTAAGTCAGAAGAAACCCGTGTAAGATTGCTTCATGATGAGCCCGTGTAAAGCTGTATTTGGAAGTTAGAAGAAACCCGTGTAAGATTGCTTCATGTTTAGCCCATGTAAAGCTGTATTTGGAAGTCAGAAGAAACCCATGTAAGATTATTTCATGTTGAGCCCGTGTAAAGCTGTATTTAGAAGTCAGGAGAAACCCGTGTAAGATTGCTTCATGATGAGCCCGTGTAAAGCTATATTTGGAAGTCAGAAGAAACCCGTGTAAGATTTCTTCATGTCGTGTAAAGTTGTATTTGGAATTCAGAAGCCGTTAAGATTGCTTTATGATGAGCCCGTGTAAAGTTGTATTTGGAAGTCAGAAGAAACCCGTGTAAGATTGCTTCATGATGAGCTCTTGTAAAGCTGTATTTGGAAGTCAGAAGAAACCCGTGTAAGATTGCTTCATGTTGAGCCCGTGTAAAGCTGTATTTGGAAGTCACAAAAAACCCGTGTAATATTTCTTCATGATGAGCCTATGTAAAGCTGATTTTAGAAGTCAGAAGAAACCCGTGTAAGATTGCTTCATGTTGAGCCCGTGTAAAGATATATTTGGAAGTCAGAGGAAACCCATGTAAGTTTGCTTCATGTTGAGCCCGTGTAAAGTTGTATTTAGAAGTTAGAAGAAACTCGTATAAGATTGCTCCATGATGAGCCCGTGTAAAGCTGTATTTGGTTGCACAAATAATTACTCTGTTTTGTTTCAAGAGCTAATCCTGGACCTGTTGAAAATTGTTGATGATAAATATCTGTTGATTGATCTTTCCTGAAAAGGTAAAGCGTTAGCTGTATGCAATGTCATGATGCATGAAATGCATTGTGTAATGGTGTTCTAAAAAAATGAGATTGGGATGTATGCATTTGTACTACTGATACTATAATGTTTGTAGAATTATGTATGAATGCAATATGTGAATGTATATGTTGTTCTATTGCAGTGCTGTTGAATTAGGGAAAATAAATCCCTGATTGCAGTTGGCGATGAAGAATGTAGGTCTTCAGATTTTATTGAAGCTGAATTGTTGGGCGATGATCTTTCGTTGTTATAGAAATAAACTCTATTGGGGAAGGAAAGCTCTGTGCACTGCCTCAGATTTTGTGAAATCCTATTGGGGAATCCTGAGAAGTTTGACAACTTTACTGGGTAAAACCTGATGTCGGAGCAGTAGTTGGAAATTCTTGTTCTGCCGGGGATACAAGAACACCTGACATCACTAGGTTGTAAGTTGGAGATATGGCGGCGAATTTTTAGTAAGATGCCCCTGCCTCTGTACTTGCTGGAGAAAGTACCTGCGGAGACTTTGTGGATGGTTTGAGTGTCATCCCAACTCATGGGGTGCTTGGTAAATGCTGATTTGGATGATAAGTCTTCTACTGATAAACAAATGACAAGATGACAGGACATAGTCGTACGCTTTTAATCCCTAACTTTTGCCTGGACCGCCCTTTCGGGTTTTCAATCCACCGAGATATCCTTTTTTACTCAAGCCGCCTTTTCAGGTTTTCGACTTTCCGGGTGTACAATTTTTGTATATATCCCTAATTTTTGCCCGAACTCTTTTGGTTTGCCGGGATGCCCTTAATTTTTCCTAGGCCTGTCAACCTAGCGGGTCTTTTTCATGCGTATTATTTTCTGACTATGTCTGCACTCATAGGATGTAGAGAGTTGTCATTGTCTATGACAACAAATGTTATTGAAATGCCAGAAAATGTTTATGTGATCGCATGTGCCCTTTCATACGTGGGAGCCTGTGTGGGGCTTCTTCAGGATGAATCTGGTGCACCTGATGTTTGATCAAGTGTCTGATAGTCTTGAATTTCCTAGGTATCTTTTCTAAGAACTGTCATGGAAGGATTTGAAAACATGATACTGACACCATCTGATACTACTGGCACAGACAAGAAATTTGGTGGTACCAAAGATTCAAATTTCAGTGATTTTCTGCTGGAATCCACGATCAATGTAACAGCCCCTGAGTGATTCAGACGGAGATCTTCCCCTGGCTATTCAGCATTTTTAGAGAGATTATTTGCATGTTGGCTTGTCTGCCCCAGATTAATTAGACACTATATCATGCCCCTTGATTATGAAAGTCTTGTTATTGGGAATGTTTTTTCCGTCTGAGGTGATTCTGTCCATTGAGGGGGTCTTCGTTCACTGAATATTCATTGTGTGAATTTCTCTGCCATTTGAACAATTAACCATATGCAAACAATGTCATTTAAAGAATGCAAATCTTATGTCTGTCTTGAAATTTTTTGAAAATGTGTTTTTTGTAGTAAAACAAAATTTGCAAGAATGTGATATCAACTCATGATTTATAGCAAACCTTACAGGAGTCAGGATACCTTTGTAACAATATGCTCTCGAACTAACCTATGCTTCAGCTAGTACTTTTAAGGGTTGTAATGTGGCCTGGTTCACGGTTTAAGAAACAAAGGATAAAGCTCAAAATTTATTTGTACCCACCCATTCTTCGTGATGTTCTTCATTCCTATGCTCAGTTAATTATGCATTTCGAATCCCAGTTGAGTTATGGAATGTTGGCCCCGATATTTCGGTGATGGTTCGGAAATTGAACGTTTGTTTGAGAAGGCAGTTATTTTTGTGACCTTTTCTTTTTGTTGAGGATTTGTAGGACCTCTTACTTTTTTGATTTTTCTATCCTTGTCTTTATCCTGAACTGTTTCTTTTGTGATTACAGACAGCAGGGTGCCCCAATTTTTTTCTTAAGTCTCCTTCATAGGTTTTGACTTAATGGGTTTTTATTTTGAGATATAATGACTTCCTGTTCTTAATGATCATATGGAACCATCACCATCTTTTGGAGATCATCTTCTAAACTATATATCGTGTATGAAGGGAAAGCTTGGGACTGAATGCACATCTGAATTAACTGAGAAAACTACCCTGCCCCAGGTTATGATTAAGGGTTTTAATTTATGTGAAAAGAAAACTCCTACTTCTTAGGCTCAAAGGGGTTGACTAGGGATTATCTTCCTTATAACTCCACTATTTAGGATTTGAAACAACGCATGTACATTGTCAGCGGGGTCTGTTCAAAAGCATACTGTAGAGATTGTGGTATCGTTCTCGTCGTCCTTCCTCTAAAGGCTTAGATCTTTTAATCAAGAGTTGAATATCACTAAAAGAAAGTAAGAAAGTAGTTTAAGCATAATTAAAACAAACTAATTCAATACAAACATGTGCAATGTATTAATGAAATAACAATGTTTGACATGACAATAATTGCTTGAACAAACAAAGAAAATACAACTTGAGAATTCAAATGAACAAAAATGCTCTCAATCTTGGCCATTATTTGGCATGGGAGCAGTGATCACGTTGGGAGTCTCAGGAAGGTCGAACTCAATCTCCTTTGTGTCAATCATATTTTGAATCTTGTATTTCAATGCCCAGCAATCGTTAGTATCATACCCAGGAGTGTCAGAATGATAGGCACACCTTGCATCAGGATTGTAGTTAGGAGAAAAAGTTTTAGGGTTTGGATGAGGTCCTATCAACGTAATCAAATTCACATATGTTGTAATACTTGAGACAACGACATGTTGATCTTGGTAAACTATCTCTTAGGCTCATCTTGCCTTCGCTGATTACCCCGTTGTTATGGTTGTTGCACGCGTACCGAATTAGAGACCAGCACTGCCCCTACAGATTGGTGGTAGTCTGCCTTATTACGTCCCTTCTGGCCATACACATCATTGACTTCCCTCTTACCAGCAAATGGCTTCTTTTCAGCATTAGAAGATGCAGCCATCGGGATCTTCCCACTCTTGATACCACTTTCGATCCTTTCTCCAGTCAGAACCATCTCTGTTAACCCGGATAAGGAACTCCCAATCAGCAGATTAAAGAACGGGCCTGTTAGAGTGCTTATGAACATGTCTACCATTTCCAGATCATTTAGAGGAGGTTGTACCCTACCAGCTAGATCCCTCCATTTCTGGGCATATTCCTTGAAGCCTTCGCTAGAACCCATAAACATGATTTGAAGTTGTGTACAAGTTGGAGCGAGGTCAGTATTGTATTGGTACTGCTTGTAGAAAGAAGCAACTAAGTCTTCCCAGGTATGAATGTCTGTTCTTTCTAGCTGATAGAACCACTCCAGTTGCGTGCCAGCTAAGCTTTCTTGGAAGAAATGGACCCATAACTTCCGGTCATCAGTGTGACGCTGGATCTTCCTGACATAGGACCTTAAGTGAAACTTAGGGCAGGAGACACTGTCATACTTAGCAAATGTGGGAACCTTGACTTTTGGTGGGATGACCACTCCAGGAACCAGCCCTAACTCTTCAAAGTCTAAGCCAGGTACCTTCTGAATCTCTATAGCATTGAGACGATCCTCCAGCTGTTTGTATTTATTATCAGCAGGAGGATATTGTTCCTCAGAGTAATCAACTTCTTCTTCATCAGCCTCGGGGTTGTTGACTTCTTCATGATTATCCCCTTCATTTGATGGAGTTGTGAGATCTAGAGCTCGTTTAATCGGTCCTATGAGTCTTCTCCCATATTCAAGATGCCAGCCGGTTTCTTTGCCTTCTTCTTCTTCTCTTTGATGACGAGAGCTTTCAGTTCTTCCTACCCCTAGGCCAAAGCCATAAACATTTTTTGGAACTGAGCATTTTGAGCTTGAAGGTCTTTTACTATTTGCTCAAAGGACGTTTCTTTTGCTGGAATAAACAACGAAAAGATGAGAAACCTGTACTGGAAGACCTGCTATGAAATGGCATGCATGTAATGTTTTCAAGGATCTCGCGGGGTAAACAAGAAAATGTTAGAAGTTGAAATTAGCGGCTTTGATTGAAGAACTTTGTATCATTGAGTGTCCTTCTACGAGAGTCAAGCTCACCGTATCAAGTGGGTCATAGGCCCTGACTCAAGTTGTTGATTTTTGATCTTTTTACGACATTGGCTAGAGGAAAATGAATCCCCTTGCCCCTTGCTAGACGTCTGATTTATCATAACCTGCATCACAAACCCTTGAGATCCTTGAAATGGTTAAGGAAATGTTGTGGCATGATGTCATGATGTGTATGCTATGCGTTAAGCAAAAGTGTAAGGTGATGAAGACAATTGAGTCTAAGAAGTCCAGGTTACTGGATAATGACTGTAAATAAATCTTGCAAGGAGATCATGTTGTTAAATAAAAACCCAGCAAGTAGCTCAAGTTAAAAGCAAACAAATCACACAAGCAGCCTTAGGTTTAGGCTTGCATGGGGTTTGGGTAAGTACCCTCTTGAAATTTAGTTGGTTCAACATGTCCTATAAATAGTAACCGGGTTCTAAGGGATCACAATATCACTGATCTTTCCCATAATTTTCGTTCGATAGGCGACTGACTCGCAACCAAACAAAACTCAAGAGTCAAATCACAATGAGTGTAGCATCGAGTATCTGCCGACTTTGGGAATATACCAAAGATGGCCATCTCTCTACGTCTTAATGGCCAAGTTGTTTCATTTAAAGGTTCTAAGGTAAGTTGACGCTTCATGACACCACACATCGGCCCTGTATTCTCCTTGATTAACTCAAGGGCTACCGGTACTAACCAAAGTGTCGCATCAACATAGCCATCACTTCAACCGTGTCGGTATACCCCACACAGTTTCCATGATCTATTGCTACTTACCTAAAAGGTTTCCTCAGATCCGGGTGTAGGATCTATAGTAACCCCAAACAATACCCTTAAAAATAAAGCAAACAAACAGTCAAAGAAGAAAAATGATCTAGACCCTAAGGTAAACCCCACTTTTATTATGACTCCTGTTGTACCCCAAAATTTGCCCTCTCATTTATCAAGAATTTTCCCACAAGATCTCCTTTGACCCAAGACTGCATTAGGGTTGATCAAGCTTAAGACACCTCCTTAAGCACTAATGACCAAAATTCGGGTTTGAGTTTGCAGAAAGATTTTTGAACTTCCAATGTCCCATGTGACTTTCATGGATCAATATGGACCATCAAGATCACTCATGTCAAGTTTCAAGCTTTGAATCACACTTTTGCTCAGTCAATTGAGCAATTAACCTAAAAATTAGTTGTATTGGGAAAAAGTTAACTATAGCCAATTTACAGTCAAACTCCATAATTTTTTATCCACATCAACATTTTAAACTCATATGTATCATTTGATCAATTTTGGATCATAATTCCTCAAGAAATTTGATCAAATCTTCAAAAGGGCAAAATGGTCAAAATTAGGGTTTTGACTAGGAAATGACAATTTCTGGTTTTTGACCTAGCAAAGGATCAATTGGCTTAAGGGATGATATCAAGAGTATAATTGCATAATTTTGACCTAATAACATGGCTCAAAACATTGCTCAAGTTCAATGGATTGACAGATGAATTTTCAGTCAACTAATCAAAAGTCAACTGTATACTGAAAAGTCAAACTTTGACTTTTTGGTCAAAATCAAATGCCAAAGATCACAATTCATTAAAACATGTCAAAATATGAAACTTATTCATCAAGAAATCAAAAATTCAAAATTTCATTTTTGAAAAGTTAAAATTTCCAAACTTAGAAATTTTTCTAAGTGTTGGAAATTTCTTATTTTTTCATAACTTCGAGCAAAATTTTTACCATGATGCAAGATGATTCAAGAGAAACTTCCAACATTAAAGTTGTAGATCTCCATGAAATCTACAACTTTTCTTCTCACAACTCCTTCCAAAAGTGCTTGGATCTCAAGTTATAATTTTAAGAATACATGGTCATGAAACAAAATACTTAGTGAAATTTTTGCCCTAATTTGGTCAAGATTTTGACCCAACTTCATGGCACTTTTTCATATAGTTCCAAGGGTAATATTCAAAAGAAATTCAAAGACGGGTTGTACAGAACATTACAAGCTTTCCAAAATGTCAAAGAAATCCTTGAGATCATTCTTGAGTATGGAGAATCGAAGAGATGAAGTTATGGTTTTATCACTTGAATTACAAGGCATTTTGTGATGAACAAAATTCAAATTTAAAGTTATGCTGCATAACCTCTACTTTGAAGGCCTCAAACTTGTTAGGCACTCCATAATTAATTGTTTGCACAGTTGTTAGAGGTCTCATTTCAAGCATTCAATGCAAGGCCATGCTTTATATCCATTTTGGGAAGAAAGTGTACATTGCCATTTTGATAAAGTGCTTTTTTACACAAAACTTGTTCTTGAGCCTTGCACTTGTTCTCTTCTGATCATACAAGTCCCATAACCCATAAGAAACTTATTAGACACTTACAATCACTCATACCATGCTTGTACTACACATTGAAACTTGGTTTCCCACTTTTCTTGAAAATTAAGTAACATAGCAAATAATTTGTAACTTGTACTTCTGACTTGCCAATGCAATCAAGACCTTTTGCTTATACTTAGACAAACCATTTGCCACAAAATAAATGCATGCTTAAGCCCTGAAAATTTTTAGAAAACAGAATCAACAAAAACACTTCAAAACTTGTCATTTTTGAGTTTTGAAGCCAATCTTCAAATCTACTCGTGCGTTTCTTGGCCTTTTGCTTTCAAAAGCTTCTAAACAACATACACAAACAATCTCAACACCTGCAACACCACTGTAACACCTCCATCATCATCCACCATTTTCAAAAACAGAGATTTGCACTTGGACTTCTCCAGAACTCCTCAGGTACTTTGAGCTCAGGCTAAGCATCCCATTAGCTTCCTGGGAACTTGAGGCAGCTAACCCAATCATTGGAACTCACTGAAAGCTGCTCAAACTCCAAACTCGATACCCTCTTGCAAGGTAAGTTTTCTAACTTTGGAACTTTCCATACAGGCATCATCAATGATTTATTTATGAATAAAGCATGTAGATATCATTTCCCTAAAGCTAACCATATCCATAGCTTCCATTAATTTTGCTTGACCTTAGAGAATTTTAAGATTGAAGTTTCTGAGATTTTTAGGGTTCAGATTAGGGCCAATGAAATTCATGTTTGTCTTTGATCTATAATTTTAATGCTTTACATTTCTGAAACCGTGAGGAAATTTTCTACAAGTTTCATGTTTACAGTTTTCATTTTTATTGAGATTTGAATGAGATACAGAGCTTCTGGTTGGGCGTGAGCTTGAAGATGAAGTTGGCCTCAGGAACGTGTTTGCCATATGTATTTATTGTTTGATTTATATAAACGGATATATAGCCACCCCAGTAGTAGAAGCGCGCGCCTGTAACCTGAGGGACCTGGGTTCGAGCCCCAGTGGTACCCTTTTGGATTTTTCACATTTTTTTGTTTTCTGACTTTCTTTTTGCACGCGCTGGGCCTCCTTGGGCGTTGTTAATTTTGTTTTTTTACTTTCTAACCCCCTTGTAGGCTATCAACACCCCCGGTCCAGTTTTATTTTCTTTTTTCTTATTTTATTTATTTATTTATTTTCTTGAATATTTTTCTAATATTAAAAAATCATAAAATATATAAAAATAGTAGATTTATATTTTGACAAAGTTTAAATATTTTTTTCACGTAAAAAATCATTTTATTTAATCAACACTTTATTTATTTTACTAATTATCTTTGAAAATTTAATTAAAAATAGGTTTTAGTTATTTTCTTTTACACCAATTAAAATATATTATTTTAATACCAAAAAGACCAAAAATATTTTTATAATACTATAATTTATTTTTAAGACAAAAATACCAAAAAAAAATCCTTTTATAAACTTAATTTCTTTTAATCAATTTAAATTAGGATTTTTATTAATTTATTTTCCTATGTAAATTTAGGCATACATTTTATTATTGTAATTAATTAATTAGGTTAAAACAAAATTCCTTTTTCTCTAAAAAATCCAAACAAATATCCATTTATTTTACATTTCACCTTTTTGTACATTTATTCATTTTGTACATTATATTCATTTCATTTCTTGTACATTTATACCAATTCAACATGGTTGTAATAGATTAATTAGGTTTATTTTCTAGTAATCCCCATTTACAATTTGTACACCCCCTCCCACAAGTATTGTAATAGCGTAGTAACTTTAAATTCCGCAATTTATCACTTTATATATAACATGCTAGTAATTAGGGTTTTAATGGAAAGACTAAAACCAATATTTAGAAAATCCTAATTCAAGATAAAATCAAGCATGAAAAACAATACAATTGCACACAAGCACCCCTAGGGTAAATCCACTTGGTTGCCTTTAAAAAATGGTCATATTACGCATGCGGGGTATCTTAGCAAAAACAAGCAAAATATAAGATCATAGTCCCTCGATGATGCTATCTAAGTTACCTTTCAAATTATCTTAGTCCCTAAAAGAGATTGCTAAGATACCTTGCAACATTGCTAATCATGGTTATACGATGACCCACGCCCGTCCCGTTTACATCCAAAGATAAGGTTACTTACCAAATCAATGGTAAGATAACAATGTCAAAGGAAAGGAAAATGAACAAGAAAGACTTTTGAGTAGGTAGAATGCTCCTAATTACTTTCTCCATTTCAAAACAAACATCCTTGCTATTTTCAAAACAAATACCTACACTTTCAAAACATCTTACAAACTTGAAAATATTTTCAAAAGATCAAACACTTTGTATACATTCTTACGAACGAGAATCATTACAAAGTTTTCCTACACAATGGCCTCTTTACAAAAAACTTTCAAAAAAACCACACAAAGCACAATATTCAAACAAAAAGCAAGTGATCTAGCAAGTAACTAAGATCCCATGGAAAACCATGGATGAAAAGGGTGCTAATACCTTCCCTTTTCATAATCTACCCCGAACTCAAGAAATAATCTCAAAGGTCTTTCCTGTGCTTTTTCACCTTTCCTTTTAGATAAAAGAAAAGTCGGTGGCGACTCTTGCTAACCGCAACATTTGCAATCAAACACAAAACCTTTAAGTCAGTTCTCCCACTGTATCATTGAACAGACGACTCTGCTGGGGAAAATTCTAAAAGTGGGGTTACCTTAGGGTTAGATCACATTTACTTGCTTTCATTGTTTGACTTATATGCTTTACATTATGGTTCTTTGTTTGGGTTTGAATCCTCTACCCGGATTTGTGATACCTTATAGGTAAGTAGCAATATGTTGTGGAAACTATGTGGGGTATACCGACATGGTCTAAGCAATAGCTACGTTAGTGCGACAAATTTTTGGGTACCGGTAGCCCTTGAGTTAATCAAGAAGAATACGGGGCCGCTGAGTGATGTCATGAAGCACTAATGAACTTTTAGAACCTTTACTTGACCAACTTGGCCTTTAGGACGTAGTAAGATGACTGGCTTTGGTGCAGTCCGAAGTTGGTAGATACTCGATAATACACTCATTGAGGTTCCGTCTCTTGGGATATTTCGGTCGCCATTAAAGATGCTTGTGCTGAAATAATGACCAAAGAAACAAACCAGTGATATTGATCTCCTTAGAACCTGGTTATTATTACTAGGACAGATTTGAGCCAACTAAACTTCAAGAGGGTACTTACCTATGAGACTCCATGCAAGCCTAAACCTAAGGACTTGTTTACTTTGTTTGTCTACTTGTACATAACATCACGAACATCATACTCATTCACTAACCATTTCAAGGATCTTGGGATTTATCTTTGTTCTGTTTTGTAGGACATGGATTCTATTCGCAGGAAAACCATTCAAGTCAATCTTGTAAGGATCCCTCCACAACTTAAGGAGCTAGCTTCAAGGATTCCAGAAAATTCTCCATTCACCGCGAGACATGGTCGCCTACTCAACTTGGTCACTTCTAACACTGATGAAGACATGATGAAGGTGCTCTTTCAGTTCTTTGATCCTTTACACCATTGCTTCACATTTCCTGATTATTAACTTGTGCCTACTTTGGAAGAATTCTTCCAACTCTTGAGGATTCCCATTCTCAATCAGCTACCTTTCAACGGTACAGAAAGAGATCCAAAACCAGAAGATATTGCTCAAGCTCTACACTTGCAATCATCTGATGTCACAACTCATTAGGAAACAAGGAGTGGTGTCAAAGGTTTCCTAGCAAAGTTCTTGTTTGAGAATGCCCAAAACTGTTGGAATTCTTTGGATCTACAAGCTTTTGAGGAAATTGTGGCTCTCCTCATCTATGGGATGGTTTTGTTTCCAAATCCTGACCAACTCATAGATGTGAACGCCATCAAAATCTTCATATCCCGCAACCCGGTGCCTACTTTGCTAGGGGACATCCTACATTCTTTTCACACTCGCACTATGAGGAAAAAAGGTTTCCTTATGTATTGCACTCCTCTCTTGGCAAGATGGTTTATTTCACATCTTCCCCAATCTGTATTGAAGAACGAGCAAGTTTCAAGGTGGTCACAAAGGTTGATGATGCTCAAACATTCAGACATTCATTGGTTTTCCTGATCCATAGAGAATGTTACTATTGTTGACTATTATGGAGAATTCCCTAATGTCCCTTTACTTGGAATTAGGGGAGGTATCACCTATAACCCCTGCTTAGCCTTAAGACAGTTTGGTTACGCTCGAAGGGATGGCCCACACGAGATGCTCATCCAAGGTTTGGTATTTGACTACGAGAACAACGATCAAGGTCTTCGCCAGAGATTTATTCGAGCTTGGAGGATGTTAAACAAGGTAGATAGCAAGACATTGGGGCATAAGAATTCCATCCCTCTTGAGCCTTACCTCAAATGGGTACGAACTCGTTCCCAGAGTCTTATGATGCCTTATCCCTCCATTCTCCCGATAATCATTGAGCCTGTTATGGAAGGAGATGTTCCATACACTATCCTACATCCTGACATGCCCACCTCTCTTGAAGACTTACAAAGATATTGGATACAACTCAACGGGGAACGAGACACCTCTGAAGCCCAATTATACGCTACCGAGAAGAAGGTTTTTGAACTCACTAAGCAACTCCATGAGGAGCGGAACCTGAATGCCTACATCGCACCAAACAGGATGCGTACAACCTTTTTATCTTAGAGTTTTTTGTATTGTTTGCCCAAAAAGGAATGGATGTACTCAAGCTTTAATTTATTAATATAACGTGTGTTTCCTTTTTGTCTAAAACAAATTTGAATCTTTAAAATCCTTGAAATCATTGCATATGCATCATAACATAAGCAGGTTTCTTGCCACAAGTCTCCTCATCTTTCTACTTTTTATTTCAGTAAGATGGATCTCGAGCAAATGGTGAAGGACCTCCAAGTTCAAAATGCTCAGTTTCAACAGATGTTCTTAACTCTAGCCAAAGGACATGAAGAATTGAAGACCTTGCTGGTTGAGGAGAAGAAAAAGAAGACGAAGAAAATAACCGGAGTTTTAAACATGGGAAGAAGATTCCAAGGGAAAACAAGTAGGACCTTAGATTTTGCAACGTCATCTGGTGAGAAAGACAATCAAGATGGGAAGGGCAAGGAAGCAGTTGTCCATCTAGAGTCAGAAGAGGAAGAGGAAGAAGAAGATTATTCTGAAGAACAATATCCTCCAGCCGATGACAAGTATAAGCATCTAGAAGAACGGTTAAGTGCAATGGAAATCCAAAAAGTGTCTGAATTGGACTTTGAGGAGTTGGGATTAGTATCGAGGATTGTCATTCCTCCAAAATTCAAAGAACCTGTGTTCGCCAATTATGATGGAGTTTCATGTCCCAAAATGCATCTCTGGTCCTATGTGAGGAAAATCCAGCCTCATACCGCTGACAAGGATTTATGGGTACACTTCTTCCAAGACAGTCTGTCTGGAACTCAACTTGATTGGTTTTATCAGTTAGAAAGAGCCAATGTTCATAACTGGGAATATCGGGTCGCCGCCTTTTACAAACAATACCAATACAACACTGATCTTGCACCCACCCGTACTCAACTCCAAAGTATGGCCATTGTTTCAAGTGAGGGCTTCAAATACTATGCGCAAAAATGGAGGGTCTTAGCAGGAAGAGTCCAGCCTCCTCTATCTGAAAGAGAGTTGGTAGACATGTTTTTGGGCACCTTGTCTGGTCCCTTCTTTAATAACTTAACTGGGAGTTCATCGGTAGGTTTTACCGAATTGATATTGAACGAAGAAAGGGTGGAAGCCGGGATAAAGAATGGGAAGATTCAAAAAGATGCATCCTCTGCTACTGTAAGGAAACCATTCATTGGAAAGAACTAAATAGTTGTGGTATATCCTCAGAGAAATCAAGATAGGGCTGAACGTCGTCCAATGGCGGGGGCTGTCATGATTCCTAAACTCACACCTGCTCAGCAAAGAAGCAATCAGCCAAGAATTGAAAGACCAGTCAGACAGTTCACCTGAATTAATATGACACTATCTCAAGTATTGCCACATTTGTTAAGATCCAATCTAGTGACTTTGAAAGAAGCTCCAAAGAACCCTAACACAACCTCTCCTCACTATCATCCTAATGCCTGCTGTGCATACCATTCCGAGAGTTCCGGCCATGACACTAACAACTGTTGGGATCTGAAGAACAAAGTACAAGACCTTCTTGAAGCCAAAGAGATTAAATTTGATGCGCCAGAAATTCCCAATGTCATTACTACCCCTATGCCCAAGCACGACCATAACGCCAATGCCGTTGAAGAAGATATGTTTGTTACCTCAGTTGATGAACTTGTGACCCCACTCCTGACTATCAAAAAGAACTTGTTGAATGTCGGTGTATTCCCAGGCTATGATGAAGGCTGTCATTTCTGTTTATCCTCACCAACCAACTGTCATTTGTTAAAAGCAGGCGTTCAATGCCTAATAGATAACAAGGAGATTTTGTTCGAGAAGGCTTCAATTCCAACTATTTCTTATAATGATGTTTCCATTGTGACCATTTCCGACAATTCTTTCAGGGTCTCCACCAAAAGACCCGTTAGAATTACATCAGTTCCTAAAATAACTCTGTTGATTATTACAATGCCTGGACCAATCCCGTACTCGTCAGACAAAACCGTCCCATGGAATTATGGAGGTGATGTCTACTACCACGGTATCAAACAAGATTGGCCAGCTGCTGAAGATTCAAGTTCTGAGAAAGTTGACTCTGATATCAGTAATATCGCAGGGACTAGCAAGATTACCAGAAGTGGAAGGGTATTCTCTCTAGAAATTGCTCCCCCAAAAGCTGTTTCTGGACCCGTAATCATTCCTATTGGTGTTTCTCCTCCCAAGGCTATTCCCAGTCCTGCAATCATCTCCGCTAATACTCCTGTTGACAAAACTGTTACAATCCCTGTTATCACCCCTACTGACATTCCTGCTGTGGAGTCAACCGAGACTCGAGGAAAAGGTATTCTGGTTGAGCCTTTCCGGACGTAGGCACAATCAGTGGCTATCCCTGAGACCTCCCGGAAAGAGATGGAGGAAATTCTAAAGATCATAAAAAGAAGCGACTACAATGTAGTTGAACAACTGGGGCAAACTCCATCAAAATTTTCCATGCTGGCTTTGTTGTTATGTTCCGAGGCTCATGCAAAGGCCTTGGTAAAATTCCTTAAAACCACCCATGTACCCCGAGAAACATCTGTCGATCAGTTCCAAGACTGCATAGCCAGCTTGACTGCAGATAATGGTTTAGGTTTTTCGGATGCTGATTTAACGCCAAGGGGGAGGAAGCATAATGAGGCATTGCATGTCTCAGTGGAATGCAGAGGCACGACAGTGGCTCATGTTTTGGTGGACACTGGCTCGTCTCTGAATATGTTTCCTAAAAAGGCTCTTGATAGGCTTGACTGTGAGGGATTAACATTGAAACCAAGAAACATAGTAGTGAGAGCCTTTGACGGTTCAAAAAGGATGGTGCATTGGGAAGTGGACATCCCCATAAAAGTTGGAACCAAAACATTTGATTCAACTTTTTATGTAATGGATATTCTCCCTTCATATTCCTGCTTGTTAGGCCGACCGTGGATCCACAATGCTGGTGTCGTTACTTCCATGTTGCATCAAATGCTAAAATATCCAATTCAGGGGAAGATCATCATTGTTCATGGAGAATAAGAGTATATGGTTAGCCATCTAAATTCCTTCAGATATGTGGAATTAGATGGGGAATTGATTGAAACTCCATTCCAGCACTTTGAAGAAGTCCTGCAGACTGTGGCAGTAACCAAAGTTGTGTCTCAAGTCCCCAAGATTACAAGGCCTCCGCTCAAGATGTCCTCTTTGAAGGATGCCAAGGCAGTGATAGAAGAAGGTGGGTGCACTATTTGTGGTCAACTCCCAGATATCCGATACAAATCTGACAAATTTAGTCTGGGTTTCACTTCAGGTGCCCAGAAGGTTGTACGCCGCGCTCGTACTGGAGGACCACCCTTGAAGATCAACAACCACCAAGTCAGCGCCGTGGAGGATGATGAAGACAGCTATAACCTGGAGGACTGGATTTTCCCAACTGTCAATGGAGGACTCAGCAACTGGGAGGCCAAAGATTTTGTCCTGATCACTTTTATCCCACAGTAATTTGTCTCTAAATTTTGCCGGATCTATAATATTAAAACAATTCAGACTCTTAAAACCTTGTGTCTTACCCGAGTCACAATGGTCCATTTGTAAGGGTTATTATCTCATTTCCATATGACATCAATGAATCATGGACGTTTTTGCATACAAACTTTTTGCTCATTGTTTTTCTTTTTACATTTCCATTTCTTTCAAAGGTAGCTATACTCTTACACACACTCACACTCACAATGCAGGTCTACATCCATTCGGGATCCCATGGGTAACGGTTCTGCTATGGCCTTTTGTGACTATGAAAATCTAATCTACCAAGCCGAACACGAAGGTGAGGAAGATTGTGAAGTACCAGGGGAACTCGCCAGGTTACTGCAACAAGAAGAGAGGACCATTCATCCCCACGAGGAACCAATAGACACAATCAACCTAGGTACCGAAGAAGACAAAAGAGAAGTCAAGGTGGGTGCCAATCTGGAACCCAGTGTCAAGGAGCGTCTGATTTAATTGTTACACGATTATGTTGAGGTCTTTGCCTGGTCGTACAAAGACATGCCAGGACTTGATGCAGATATCGTAGTACATCGTCTACATATAAAAGAGGATTGTCCTCTGGTAAAGCAAAAGGTCCGTCGAATGCGACCAGGCATGTCAGAGAAGATCAAGGCAGAAGTCATGAAACAATTCAACACCGGATTCTTGGCAGTCACCTCTTATCCATAATGGGTTGCCAATGTTGTTCCCGTGCCCAAAATGGACGGCAAAGTGCGAATGTGCGTGGAATACATAGATTTGAATAGGGCGAGCCCTAAAGACGATTTCCCACTTCCCCATATTGATATTCTAGTTGACAATACGGTACAACACAAAGTGTTTTCCTTCATGGACGGTTTCTCAGGTTACAACCAAATCAAAGTGGCGCCTGAGGACATGGAGAAAACAACCTTTGTCACGCAATGGGGCACATTTTGCTACAAGGTTATGCCATTCGGGCTGAAGAATGCTGGGGCAACCTATCAGTGTGCCATGGTAGCTCTATTTCACGACATGATACATCACGAAATAGAGGTTTATGTGGACGACATGATAGCCAGATCTCAAACAGAAGAAGAGCATCTTGACCATTTACAGAAACTCTTTGAGAGACTAAAGAAGTAAAAGTTGAGGTTGAACCAAAATAAATGCACATTTGGGGTGAGGTATGGTAAACTCCTAGGCTTTGTCGTTAGCAATAAAGGTATTGAAGTAGATCCCGCCAAGGTGAAAGCGGTACAAGAGATGCATGCTCCTTGTACTGAGAAGGAAGTCAGAGGATTCTTGGGACGTTTAAACTACATTGCCAGATTCATTTCTCACATGACAACTACTTGTGAACCAATCTTCAAATTACTGAAGAAAGATCAAATAGTCAAATGGAATGATGAGTGCGAAACTGCCTTCGATAAGATCAATGAGCACCTGCAAGAGCCTCCTGTTTTGATGCCACCAGTTGAGGGAAGACTGTTGATCATGTATCTGACTGTTTTGGAAAATTCAATGGGGTGTGTGCTGGGGCAGCATGACAAGTCTGGCCGAAAAGAGCACGCTATTTATTACCTGAGCAAAAATTTTACCAACTTTGAAACAAGATATTCACTGCTCGAGAAAACTTGCTGCACTCTGGCATGGGCTTCTCGCCAGCTAAAACTATATATGCTGACCCATACTACCTTGTTGATATCCAAAATGGATCCGATAAAATACATCTTCTACAAACCTGCCCTCTCTGGGAGAATAGCGAGATGGCAGATGATCCTGACAGAATATGACATACAGTATACTACCCAGAAAGCAATAAAGGGAAGTGTACTAGTTGATCACCTTGCTCACCAAGCTGTAGAAGACTACCAGTCCATGAAGTTCGAATTCCCAGATGAAGACATCATGATCGTAAACAATTGTGAAGAATTCATACCATATGACAGACCTGAACAAGGATCTCGATGGACTTTGGTTTTTGATGGGGCATCTAACGCACTCGACAATGGTATTAGTGTTGTACTCATATCTCCTGAAGGATGTCATACTCCCTTTACGGCAAGGCTCTGTTTCAATTGTACAAATAACATGGTAGAATACGAAGCATGTATCTTTGGTCTCAAAGCTACCATAGATTTGGGGATCAAATCCTTAAAGGTATTCAGAGATTCAGCTTTGGTTATCATCCAGATCAAAGGGGAATGGGACACTAAACACCCTAACCTTATCCCTTACAAAGAACATGTGTTGACATTAATCCCGCATTTTGAGAAGATTACCTTCGAGCATTTCCCGCGAGAAGAAAATCAACTAACAGACGCGCTAGCCCCAATGTCATCCATGTTTAAACTTAAATGGGATAACAAGGCTCCCTAGATCACCATTGAACGAATGGATGAACCAACTTACTATCACGAGATTAATACTGAAGAAGTAGTTGACCAGCCTAGGTTTCACGAAGTCAAGAGGTATCTCGAGGCTCAAGAATATCCAGAAGGAGCTTCAATCAATGATAAGAAGTTATTAAGGATACTCTCTGCTAAATTCTTCCGTAGTAATGGCATTCTCTACAAACGTAACCATGACTCTGTGTTACTCCGTTGTGTAGACAAGGTTGAAGCGGAAAAGATCATGGATGAGTTACATGAGGGCACTTTTGGCACCCATTCCAGTGGGCATACGATGACTAAGAAAATCCTACGGGAAGGCTATTACTGGTCTACCATAGAAGCAGATTACTATCAACACTCTCGAACCTGCCACAAGTGTCAGATCTACGCTGACAAGGTGCACATACCTCCGGTTCCTATGAATGTCTTAACGGATCCTTGGCCCTTTGCTATGTGGGGCATCGATATGATTGGGGAAATCAAGCCAATAGCCTCTAATGGACACCGCTTCATCTTAGTGGCCATTGACTATTTTACAAATTGGGTTGAGGCAGCTTCCTTCGCTTCTGTTACCAAGAATGTTGTATCCCGGTTCATTAAACAGAATCTCATCTGTCAGTACAGTATCTCGGAGAGGATCATCACAGACAATGGTACGAACCTGAACAATACTATGATCACCGTCCTGTGCGAGCAATTCAAGATCCAGCATAACAATTCTTCCCCGTATCGGCCAAAGATGAATTGTGTTGTTGAAGTCGCAAATAAGAACATAAAAAAGATCATACAGAAAATGACGATCACGTACAAAGACTGGCATGAGATGCTACCATTCGCTCTCCACGGGTATTGTACCATAGCGCACATATCAACCAGGGAAACACCCTACTCTCTGGTATACGACATGGAGGTTGTCTTGCCTATTGAGGTCCAAATCCCCTCTCTGAGAATTATGAAGGATGCAGGGCTGAGTGAAGACGATTGGATCTAGACTCGACTTAATCAACTGGACTTGATTGATGAGAAAATGCTTATTGTTGTTTGTCATGGTCAAATGTATCAAAAACGAATGATCAAGGCTTTCAACAAAAAGGTCAGACGCTAAGTGTATCAAGTCGGGGATTTGGTGATCAAACGTATCATACTACCGCAAGGTGATCCTAGGGGCAAATGGACTCCTACCTACGAAGGACCGTTTATGATCAAAAGCATATTCTCTGGTGGAGCAATGATCTTGACCATCATGGATGGCGACGACCTGCCGCACCCTATGAACGCAGACATAGTCAAAAGATACTACACATAAGAGACCCGCTAGGTTGACACACTTAGGCAAAACAAGGGCATCCCGACGAACCCAAAGAGGTTCGGGAAAAAATTAGGGATAAAACAAAAAAATATGTACACCCGACAAGTTTAAAACCCAAAAGGGCGACTTGGGCAAAAAAGGGTATCCCGTTGGACTGAAAACCCGAAAGGGCGGTCCAGGCAAAAGTTGGGGAATTAAAGCGTATGACTATGTCCTGTTGGATCACCTTACGAACAACCTGCAAACTCGATGGTTTTGATCAATTCAATCAGCTTCAGACAAGGTATCAAATAGATAAGATGCTCGGAGACACAAAGGCTATAGCAGAATGGGAACCCCATGGGATTATTTCACATAGCTATCTTTTCTTTGTATCAAATTTTCATTTTTTACGACAACATTCTCTTACTAGAATGTTTGTCTCATTGTACAAAAATACTTACTAAAATTCAGTACAAAGATATCCCTTTAAAAGTGAAAAACTATCTATTTTATTTACTCTTGTGTTTTGTTTACAAAAATGCCCAATGATTTATTTTTGAACATATGCATTTGAACATAATTACTGTTTACAAATGAACAAAATAGAAATACAATCATTAATGGCTTTAAGAAATAGGGAAATCTCTCTAAGTTATTTCCATAAAGTCCCCCACAATGTGCAGTTTAATCCCCAACGGAACAAAACTTCCAGTTATCAATCCCCAGTAGAAGTCATCAAATTTCTCAGGATTCCCAACAGGATTTTACAAGCAGTACATGAGGTTTCCCTTACAACATATTTTATTTCTCTAAGAGGAAATCCATCAACACTTCAACTTCACAACATGAACACTTACACTCCATATCCTCAGCAGCAGTCAGGGATTTATTTTCCACAATCCAATAGCAGTGCAGCGGACTAGCTCACATATGCATATGTCACATCCATATATCATAAACATTGATAACACGAATGCATTATACCATGCATTACATACAACACGAAATTGCATATTAGCTAAAATTTTACCCTTTTCAGGATAAGATTAATCAACAGCTACAATTAACAATGTTCAAAGTTTTTAGATACAGTTCAAATACGCTCCAGACACGGATGCCATTCTGATACTCATTCAGACTCAACTTTCAGATACAGTTTAGATATGCTCCAGACACGGATGTTATCCTGATACTCATTCAGATTCAACTTTCATATACAGTTCAGATACACTCCAGACACTAATGCCATTCTGATACTCATTCAGATTCAGCTTTCAGATACAGTTCAGATATGCTCCAGACACGGATGCCATTCTGATACTCATTCAGATTCAGCTTTCAGATACAGTTCAGATACACTCCAGACACGGATGCCATTCTGATACTCATTCAAATTCAATTTTCAGATACAATTCAGATACGCTCCAGACACGGACGTCATTCTGATACTTATTCAATTTCTGCTTACAGATACGGTTCATCAATCATTTCTGGATGGCATCTACAATCCCATATCCAACAACTTTCCATCATCCCTCTAAATGGCATCTTTAAGCCCATTCCCTATACCCTTAACCATCACATCACCAAGTGCAAATTTCTGGGCACTCTAATGTCCAATCATCTTCCACCTTCGAGTCACGAATGGAAAAACTCGCCAATCTAACTCTTCAGGCTTAAGAATATTGAACAGGGGCAGCTATTGTACCCCAAAATTTTCCCTCTCATTTATCAAGAATTTTCCCATAAGATCTCCTTTGACTCAAGACTGCATTAGGGTTGATCAAGCTCAAGACACCTCCATAAGCACTAATGACCAAAATTAGGGTTTGAGTTTGCAAAAGGATTATTGAACTTACAATGTCCCGTGTTACTTTCATGGATAATTATGGACCCTTAAGATCACTCATGTCAAGTTTCAAGCTTTGAATCACACTTTTGCTCAGTCAATTGAGCAGTTGACCTAAAAATCAATAGTATTGGGGGAAAAGTCAACTATAGCCAATTTACAATCAAACTTCATAATTTTTTATCCACAACAACATTTTAAACTCATATGTATCATTTGATCAAGTTTGGACCATAATTCATCAAGAAATTTGATCAAATCTTCAGAAGGGCAAAATGGTCAAAATTAGGGTTTTGACTAGGAAAGGGGAATTTCTGGTTTTTGACCTAGAAAATGATCAATTCATATAAGGAATGATCTCAAGAGTCCAATTGCATCATTTTGACTTAATAACATGGCTCAAAACATTGCTCAAGTTCAATGGATTGACAGATGAATTTTCAGTCAACTAATCAAAAGTCAATTGTATACTGAAAAGTCAAACTTTGACTTTTTGGTCAAAATCAAATGCCAAAGATCACAATTCATAAAAACATGTCAAAATATGAAACTTATTCATCAAGAAATCAAAAATTCAAAATTTAATTTTTGAAAAGTTAAAATTTCCAAACTTAGAAATTTTTCTAAGTGTTGGAAATTTCTTATTTTTTCATAACTTTGAGAAAAGTTTTCACCATGATTCAAGATGATTCAAGAGAAACTTCCAACATGAAAGTTGTAGATCTCCATGAAGTATACAACTTTTCTTCACACAACTCCTTCCAGAAGTGCTTGGATCTCAAGTTATAATTTTAAGAATACATGGTCATGAAACAAAATACTTAGTGAAAATTTTGCCCTAATTTGGTCAGGATTTTGACCCAACTTCATGGAACTTTTTCATATAGTTCCAAGGGTAATCTTCAAAAGAAATTCAAATATGGGTTGTAGATAACATTACAATATTTCCAAAATGTCCAAGAACTCCTTGAGATCATTCTTTAGTAGGGAGAATCGAAGAGATGAAGTTAGGGTTTTATCACTTGAATTACAAGGCATTTTGTGATGAACAAAATTCAAATTCAAAGTTATGCTGCATAACCTCTACTTTGCAGGCCTCAAACTTGTTAGTCACTCCATAATTAATTGCTTGCACAGCTGTTAGAGGTCTTATTTCAAGCATTCAATGCAAGGCCATGCTTTATATCCATTTTGGGAAGAAAGTGTACATTGCCATTTTGATAAAGTGCTTTTTTACACAAAACTTATTCTTGAGCCTTGCACTTGTTCTCTTCTGATCATACAAGTCCCATAACCCATAAGAAACTTGTTGGACACTTACAATCACTCAGCCCATGCTTGTACTACACATTGAAACTTGGTTTCCCACTTTTCTTGAAAATCAAGTAACATAGCAAATAGCTTGTAACTTATACTTCTGACTTGCCAATGCACTCAAGACCTTTTGCTTATACATAGACAAACCATTTGCCACAAAATACACGCATGCTTAAACCCTGAAAACACTTAGAACATAGAATCACCAAAAACACTTCAAAACTTGTCATTTTTGAGTTTTGAAGCCAATATTCAAATCCACTCGTACGTTTCTTAGCCTTTTGCTTTCAAAAGCTTCTAAACAACATACACAAACAATCCCAACACCTGCAACACAAATGTAACACCTCCATCATTATCCACCATTTTCAAAAATAGAGCTTTGCACTTGGCTTCTCCAGAACTCCTCAGGTACTTTCAGCTCAAGCTAAGCATCCCATTAGCTTCCTGGGAACTTGATGAAGCTAACCCAATCATTGGAACTCACTGAAAGCTGCTCAAACTCCAAACCCGATACCCTCTTGCAAGGTAAGTTTTCTAACTTTGGAACTTTTCATTCAGGTATCATCAATGATTTATTTGTGAATAAAACATGTAGATATCATTGCCCTAAAGCTAATCATGTCCATAGTTTCCATTAATTTTGCTTGAGCTTAGAGAATTTTAAGATTGAAGTTTCTGAGATTTTTAGGGTTCATATTAGGGCCAACGAAATTCATGTTTGTCTTTGATCTATAGTTTTAATGCTTTACATTTCTGAAACCGTGAGGAAATTTGCTACAAGTTTCATGTTTACAATTTTCATTTTTGTTGAGATTTGAATGAGATACAGAGCTTCTGGCTGAGCGTGAGGTTGAAGATGAAGTTGGCCTCAGGAACATGTTTTCCATATTTATTTATTGTTTGATTTATATAAATGCATGTATAGTCACCCCAGTGATAGAAGCGCGCGCCTGTAACCTGAGGGACCTGGGTTGGAGCCCCAGTGGTACCCTTTTGGATTTTTCACATTTTTTTTTATTTTCTGACTTTCTTTTTGCACGCGCTGGGCCTCCTTGGGCCTTGTTGTTTTTGTTTTTTTACTTTCTAACCCCCTTGCAGGCTATCAACACCCCTGGCCCAGTTTTATTTTCTTTTTTCTTATTTTATTTATTTATTTATTTTCTTGAATATTTTTTTAATATTACAAAATCATAAAAAATATAAAAACAATAGATTTATATTTTGATATAGTTTAAATATTTTTCCTCATAAAAAATTATTTTATTAAATCAATACTTTATTTATTTTACTAATTATCTTTGAAAATTTAATTAAAAAAAGGTTTTAGTTATTATCTTTTACACCAATTAAAATATATTATTTTAATACCAAAAAGACCAAAAATATTTTTATAATACTATAATTTATTTTTAAGACAAAAATAACAAAAAAATTCCTGTTATAAACTTAATTTCTTTTAATCAATTTAGATTAGGGTTTTTATTAATTTCTTTTCCTATGTAAATTTAGGCATACCTTTTATTATTGTAATTAATTATTTTCTTTTAATTAATTAGGTTAAAACAAAATCCCTTTTCTCTAAAAAATCCAAACAAATATCCATTTATTTTACATTTCACCTTTTTGTACATTTATTCATTTTGTACATTATATTCATTTAATTTCTTGTGCATTTATACCAATTCAATATGGTTGCAATAGATTAATTAGATTTATTATCTTGTAATCCCCATTTACAATTTGTACACCCCCTCCCACAAGTATTGTAATAGCGTAGTAACTTTAAATTCTGTAATTTATCGCTTTATATATAACATGCTAGTAATTAGAGTTTGTATGGAAAAACTAAAACCAATATTTAGAAAACCCTAATTCAAGACAAAATCAAGCATGAAAAACAATAAACTTGCACACAAGTACCCATAGGGTAAATCCACCTGGTTGCCTTTACAAAATGGCCATATTACGCACGTGAGGTATCTTAGCAAAAACAAGTAAAATATAAGATCATAGTCCCTCGATGACACTATCTAAGTTACCTTTCAAATGATCTTAGTACCTAAAAGAGAATGCTAAGATACCTTGCAACATTGCTAATCATGGTTACACGATGACCCACACCCGTCCCGTTTACATCCAAA
Source organism: Vicia faba (assembly GCA_948472305.1). Classification (NCBI taxonomy): domain Eukaryota; kingdom Viridiplantae; phylum Streptophyta; class Magnoliopsida; order Fabales; family Fabaceae; genus Vicia; species Vicia faba. The sequence goes on along the minus strand of OX451740.1, from coordinate 828,184,202 downwards.
GATAGGGTTACTTATCAAATCAATGGCAAGATAACAATGTCAAAGGAAAAGAAAATGAACAAGAAAGACTTTTGAGTAGGTAGAATGCTCCTAATTACTTGCTCCATTTTAAAACAAAGATCCTTTCTATTTTGAAAACATTTTGTATACATTCTTACGAACGGGAATCATTATAAAGTTTGCCTAAACAATGACCTCTTTACAAAATACTTTCAAAAAAACCACACAAAGCACAATTTCAAACAAAAAGCAAGTGATCTAGCAAGTAACTAAGAGCCCATGGAAAACCATGGATGAAAAGGGTGCTAATACCTTCCCTTTTCATAATCTATCCCCCGAACTCAAGAAATAATCTCAAAGGTCTTTCCTGTTCTTTTTCACCTTTCCTTTTGGATAAAAAAAAGTCAGTGGTGACTCTTGCTAACCGCAACATTTGCGATCAAACGCAAAACCTTCAAGTCAGATCTCCCACCGTATCACAGAACTGGAGACTCTGCTGGGGAAAATTCTAAAAGTGGGGTTACCTTAGGGTTAGATCACATTTACTTGCTTTCATTGTTTGACTTATATGCTTTATATTATGGTTCTTTGTTTGGGTTTGAATCCTCTACCCAGATTTGGGATACCTTATAGGTAAGTAGCAATACATTGTGGAAACTGTGTGGCGTATACCGATATGGTCTAAGAAATAGCTATGTTAGTGCGACATATTTGTGGGTACCGGTATCCCTTGAGTTAATCAAGAAGAATACGGGGCCGCTGAGTGATGTCATGAAGCATTAATGAACTTTTAGGACCTTTACTTGACCAACTTGGCCTTTAAGATGTAGTGAGATGACCGACTTTGGTGCAGTCTGAAGTTGGTAGATACTCGATACTACATTCATTGAGGTTCGGTTTCTTGGGATATTTCGGTCGCCATTAAAGAGGCTTGTGCTGAAACAATGACCAAGGAAAATAACCAGTGATATTGAGCTCCTTAGAACCCGATTACTATTACTAGGACAGGTTTGAGCCAACTAAACTTCAAGAGGGCACTTACCTATGAAACTCCATGCAAGCCTAAACCTAAGTACTTGTTTGCTTTGTTTGTGTACTTGTACATAACATCATGAACATCATAACATCATACTCATTCACTAACCATTTCAAGGATCTTGGGATTTATCTTTGTTCTGTTTTGTAGGACATGGATTCTATTCGCAGGAAAACCATTCAAGTCAATCTTGTAAGGATCCCTCCACAACTTAAGGATCTAGCTTCAAGGATTCCAGAAAATTCTCCATTCACCGAGAGACATGGTCGCCTACTCAACTTGGTCACTTCTAACACTGACGAAGACATGATGAAAGTGCTCTTTCAGTTCTTTGATCCTTTAAACCATTGCTTCACATTTCCCGATTATTAACTTGTGCCTACTTTGGAAGAATTCTCCAAACTCTTGAGGATTCCCATTCTCAATCAGCTACCTTTCAACAGTACAGAAATAGATCCAAATTCAGAAGATATTGCTCAAGCTCTAGACTTGCAATCATCTGATGTCACAACTCATTGGGAAACAATGAGTGGTGTCAAAGGTTTCCTAGAAAAGTTCTTGTTTGAGAAAGCCCAAAACTGTTGGAATTCTTTGGATCTACAAGCTTTTGAGGAAATTGTGGCTCTCCTCATCTATGGGATAGTTTTGTTTCCAAATCCTAACCAACTCATAGATGTGAACGCTGTCAAAATCTTCATATCCCACAACCCGGTGCCTACTTTGCTAGGGGACATCCTACATTCTTTTCACACCCGCACTATGAGGAAAAGAGGTGTCCTTATGTGTTGCACTCCTCTCTTGGAAATATGGTTTATTTCGCATCTTCCCCAATCTGTATTGAAGAACGAGTAAGGTTCAAGGTGGTCACAAAGATTGATGACGCTCAAACATTCAGACATTCATTGGTTTTCCCGATCCATAGAGAATGTTACTATTGTTGACCGTTGTGGAGAATTCCATAATGTCCCTTTACTTGGAATTAGGGGAGATATCACCTACAACCCCTGCTTAGCCTTAAGACAGTTTGGTTACGCCCGAAGGGATGGCCCACACAAGATGCTCATCCAAGGTTTGGTATTTGACTACGAGAACAACGATCAAGGTCTTCGCCAGAGATTTATCCGAGCTTGGAGGATGTTAAACAAGGTAGATAGCAAGACATTTGGGCATAAGAATTCCATCCCTCTTGAGCCTTACCTCAAATGGGTACGAACTCGTGCCCGGAGTCTTATGATGCCTTATCCCTCCATTCTTCTGGTAATCATTGAGCCTGTTATAGAAGGAGATGTTCTGTACACTATCCTACATCCTGACATGCCCACCTCTCTTGAAGACTTACAAAGAGATTAGATACAACTCAAGGGGGAGTGAGAAACTTTCGAAGCCCAATTCTACGCTAGCAAGAAGAAGGTTTTTGAAATCACTAAGCAAATCCATGAGAAGCGGAACCTGAATTCCTACATCGCACCAAAGAGAATGCATACAACCTTTTTATCTTAGAGTTTTTTGTATTGTTTGCCCAAAAAGGCATGGATGTATTCAAGCTTTAATTTATTAATATAACGTGTGTTTGCTTTTTGTCTAAAACAAATTTGAATCTTTAAAATCCTTGAAATCTTTGCATATGCATCATAACATAAGCAGGTTTCTTGCAACAAGTCTCCTCATCTTTCTACTGTTTATTTCAGTAAGATAGATCTCGAGCAAACGGTGAAGGACCTCCAAGTTCAAAATGCTCAGTTTCAACATATGTTCTTAACTCTAGCCAAAGGACAAGAAGAATTGAAGACCTTGCTGGTTGAAGAGAAGAAAAAGAAGACGAAGAAAATAACCGGAGTTCTAAACACAGGAAGAAGATTCCAAGGGCAAACAAGAAGGACCTTAGATTTTGCAACGTCATCTGGTGAGAAAGACAATCAAGATAGGAAGGGCAAGGAACCAGTTGTCCAGCCAGAGTCAGAAGAGGAAGAGGAAGGAGAAGATTTTTCTGAAGAACAATATCCTCCAGCCGATGACAAGTATAAGCATCTAGAAGAATGGTTAAGTGCAATGGAAATCTAAAAAGTGTCTGGATTGGACTTTGAGGAGTTGGGATTAGTATCGGGGATTGTCATTCCTTCGAAATTCAAAGCACCCGTGTTCTCCAAATATGATGGAGTTTCATATCCCAAAATGCATTTCCGGTCCTATGTGAGTAAAATCCAGCCTCATACCGCTGACAAGGAATTGTGGGTACACTTCTTCCAAGACAGTCTGTCTGGAACTCAACTTGATTGGTTTTATCAGTTAGAAAGAGCCAATGTTCATAACTGGGAAGATCTGGCCGCCGCCTTTTACAAACAGTACCAATACAACGCTGATCTTGCGCCCACCCGTACTCAACTCCAGAGTATGGCCATTGTTTCAAGTGAGGGCTTCAAAGACTATGCGTAAAAATGGAGGGACTTAGCAGGAAGAGTCCAGCCTCCTCTATCTGAAAGAGAGTTTGTAGACATGTTTTTGGGCACCTTGTCTGGTCCCTTCTTTAATCACTTAATTGGGAGTTCATCGGCAGGTTTAACCGAATTGATATTGACCTAAGAAAGGGTGGAAGTCGGGATAAATAATGGGAAGATTCAAAAAGATGCATCCTCTGCTGCTGTAAGGAAACCATTCATTGGAAAGAAAGAAATAGTTGTTGTATATCCTCAGAGAAATCAAGATAGGGCTGAACACCGTCCAATGGTGGGGGCTGTCATGATTCCTAAACCCGCACCTATTCAGCAAAGAAGCAATCAACCAAGACTTGAAAGACCAGTCAGACAGTTCACCAGAATTAATATTACACTATCTCAAGTATTGCCACATTTGTTAAGATCCAATCTAGTGACTTTGAAAGAAGCTCCAAAGAACCCTAACACAACCTAACCTCACTATCATCCTAATCCCCGTTGTGCATATCATTCCGAGAGTTCCGGCCATGACACTAACAACTGTTGGGCTCTGAAGAACAAAGTACAAGACCTTCTTGAAGCCAAAGAGATTGAATTTGATGCGCCAGAAATTCCCAATGTCATTGCTGCCCCTATGCCCAAGTGTAGCGGTAGAAATGTTCAAGACTAAGCCATTGGATGGACTAGACTTTGTACTAATCAAAATCAAAATCGCCACCGTGCTTTATTGTTTCCAAAGGAATGGGGAAAGAGCGAATAACCCAAAAAGGGGGAAAGGTTAAAGGTAAGGGCGTTGGTTATGCAAAGGGAAGGTATTAGCACCCTAAACATCTATGGTACTCCGCAGGAACCTCTTTGTAAAATCTGTATATTTTGGTTATAAAAAAAAAGGTATTATATATAAAATGGATGGTGGAGGTGAGAAAAGAAATATATTTTTTATGATTTTTGCACCCACCGCGGTTGCGAACCTTTAGTGCCTACGTACCACCTTTCATGCAATAGGGGATCAGGGTACACATAGTTCCTCTTTAAAAAGTTTGAAACACAAGTGTGTTGGTTGATTTTAAGAGACAAGACATCATTGTCATTGTCCGTGTGGAAAACATACTTACTACCCACAATCATGAGAAAGGAGAATTTGCATCATCTCAAATTGGAGGATATGGCTTGGATTTTAAAATCAACAATGCCTCACTCAACACCCAAGTGGAAAATATCTCTCTTCACTATATATTGTAGAAGTATAGTTGTTTGCATCACTACAAGGATTGACAAGAGTCTAATATTTTGAGAAAAGTTTTAAAGGTAAAAGCCAAAGTGGCAAAATGGTTTGAAATGAGATTGGTTGACTTTTAGTCTTCTCACAAAAAGTGTCAAAGTATTATTAAATTAATTGAAGTTTATTTATGAAAATATTTTTGAAAAATGCATGGGTGTAAGCCCAAGTTTATTATGAAAGTGGTTCAGGTTTTTTTTTAAAAAAAGGAGGGAGAAGATTTTGAAATTAAAGAAGATGGGAGGAGAAGAAGAGACTATCCTAAAACATAAGGTAAAAGCTAAGGATAAGGACCATCTAACCAACAAGAAGCCAAAGCTTGACATTATGAGCCAAGATAAAATTCCCATTCCTTGGATTGAAACCAAGCAAGCAAAGATACTAAACCTCTTCAAATATATTAAGTCTTCACAAAAATTGGGCAGAGTAACGACTGTTTACGGGTGAATTCCAAATTACAAACAGAGGATGTAATCACAAAAACCTGCACACAAAAACAAACAAGCAACCCAATGTCTTGAGGTAAACCCAAGAACTCCAGACAAAATAATCAGATAATATCACAAGGTATCTAAGATAGGCCAAGGTTTCTAATCCTAAGTCTAAGAAAAGTCCACTGCTCCATCATGCCAAGGATAGTAACCAAATAGTCCAAGTACCATTAAGTGTTTTTTTAGGGTTTAAGTTGATTATTAAGTATCTTAGAAAAAGAAAAAGAAAAGCTCAAGTGAGCAAAATAAAAAGGACAAGAAAATAAATGCTCAAATGAGCAAAGATGAAAATGGCATGAAATGAAAATTCTAAAAGATAAATAATACATAAAGCATAAAAGAATAAAAAACATAAAATAAAACAAGTTAATAATTAGTGGTTAGTTGGATTACCATCTTGAAACTTGCATTTGGAACTCATTAGAGGATTGGTAGAACCAAAGTCTCCACACAACAAGTTGCATTTGCTTTTTGTCAAGTATATCATCCATTTGGAATTCTCATAAGTACCATTTAATGATCAACGATGTTTAAGTGATCCGCGTTGACCAAAGGTGTTGTAGATCCATTAGAGGATTGGTAGGACCAAAGCCTCCACACAATGAATCTCAAGGTTATTGGATCAAAGAGATCAAATTAACATACTTGGGCTTGCAATCATAAGTTTGGGCCACGAATGATCATTTATTCGAATCGGGACAAAATTTAACGCTATGTTAAGCAATCGTAAGTGGACTTATATATAAGTCGCACCTATTTTGAGGCCGGTGAATAGCAATCTATGCACCATTTGTTTTGAGACATGATATAGAGATCATGCTCCAACAACATTTAGTGCAAGAAAAAGGGAATGAGATGAAGAGGAATTAGGGTAAAAAAGAAAACCACATTTAAATTAATATTTAATCAAAATATTATTAAAATCATTCATCCATTTTTGTGGAGTTAGACTCAACAACATGGATCCAATGATGTTAATAAAGCCATGACCAAAAAAATCAACCCAAGGCAGCTAGAAAAATATTCACAAAATGATATAATATTTAATATATGTTAAAGGATGAAAAATGTTAAAACAAACTAAACAATAATGGGAAAATATCAATAATAATCAAATTAATCAAGAAATGAAAAATAAAACCTTAGAAAAATCCGAAATGGGTCCAAATATTTTTTATAAAAATTTTGGGAATTTTTAAAAGTCATAAACTATTTTTAAAAATTAAAATAAATGGGTAAAATAAACAAAAATGGTAAAAAAAATAGTAAAGTCAGAAACAAAAATAAAATAAAGTCACCAATATTTGTCACAATATCATTGGATCATTCCATAATTTTTTCAGAATTAAAAAGTGTGTAAAAGTATTTTTAAACATTTTAAACAGATAAAATAAGTGCAAAATTCATAAAAAATACCAAAACACAAAAATAAATTGTGAAAAAATAAAAATCAGAAAGTGAATAATCAAAAATATTTTCCATAATTGTTTCAGATTTTTTGGACTAAAAATGAATTTTCTATGATTTTTTGAAATTTAAAACAATTAAAATATAAAAATCAGAAAAAGAAAATAAAAGAAAAAGATGTGGACATTGGATGAGAGTCAAAACGTGTTAGTAATCAAATCTAAAGGATCTGACGCGCTGTGCATATCATGGTCTTTACTGAATAATGTACAAGATAATTAAATAAATCAGAATTTGAAAATAACAAATGTCACGCTTTCATTGGTTAGAAGATGACACGTTGGTCATCTTCAACCTCTATCCCTCACGAATTGCAGGTCTCTCCAACTATAAAATTAGAAGCTCAGACCTATGCCATTCGCTTCGCCTCTTCAAGGCAAAGACAACCACACCTTCGCGACAAATTTATATAAATTGTAACTCAAGCAATTTGGAAAGAAAGTTTGGAAAGGGGATTTGAAAATTCATGGTCAAAACGTGCTTCCATATGAAAGTAAATGTTGCGACTAGAACCAGGGCAATGAGAGCAACACAATGATACCAAAGTTTTGAAGAATTGATTAGGGAATCTACCTATTAAAGTTGAGTTGCAGAGCTCTGAAACTGGACTTCTATGGAGCAATGTAGGGCACGAATCTTAAATGTAATTGTATGGTTAGGTTCAGGGAAGATCAAGGAAGGTGAATTGATAGAAAAATGGATTGAAAAAGGCTTGAGAATAGGATTCGAAGTAGCTGAATTTTGAGTTGTGAAGCAAGTTTGGCAGGGTGATTCTGGCTATCTAAGCTTAGGAAATTGAATGGGGGATGACCCTCTATTTATAGGGAATCAAATGGAATTTTCAAGCGTGTGGAATGATGCAAATTGGAGGGAAATCGTGTGAACCTGATACACGAGCAAAGTGTGATCTGATTTGCATCAAAACTCATCAGATCCTTGCGTTTCAAGGCTCTAATCCACTTTGGCAACTTGGTTAAACACGTTTAGATCATAAACACGTGCTAATTTGATGTTTAAAGGCCAAAACATGGATTTCAAATTCTGACTCATGGTGAAACTTCAGTTCCAAGTTACCAAGTTCAATCCAATGGCATTTCCACCTCAATGGGTCTTAGGGCAAGATTCTTGATGCTTTGGAAAGATGATGTTACAAGCTTTGTAATAGAAAAAGAATGGAATAAAATGGATACTTGAGCTGAAAGTTACATGGAGTCAAAGTTGAAGAAAAAGAGTTGACTTTCCATACTTAGAAATATTTCAAATTCTTCTTTAACAATGACCTATAATACTTTGCATCCAAACATGGCCTTCCACTTAGAATTTTCTATTGATCAAAAAATATGGAATGAACTAGACCTCTTGAATGACATTTTGCAATTTGAACCACTCAAAATCTCCAAACATTGAGCAAGTTATGACTTGTTGAAGTTGGCCAAAAATCATGAAATGACCTATAATCTTTTGCATTCTCAAGGCAACTTCCGTCCATTTTTTTCACTTTGCACATAGAATAAGGTATGAAGTACACATCCTTAGGATCATCATGAAAAAAGAATGGGCTCAAGGTGATAAAAATTGACCAAGTTATGACCATTTGAAGTCACATGTGGAAAATTGGGGATTCATCTGGGTGACTTGTAATCTTTCTTCTTCATCAAGTTCCTTCCACATGAAAACTCCTTGGAAATTTTGAAGTGATTTGTTGGTAACTCTTTAAAGAGAAGAATGTTTTTGGAATCACTCAAAAATATCAAAAGATGAGCAAGATATGCCCCTCTGAAGTCCAAAACCCTAGCTTTTAGATCAAGAGAAAGCTTGGTGGAACTTTGCCAAGTTTGAACAAACTTTTTGTGCCAATATTCTTCCTTTGTGAATAGGATTTGTTGAGGATGATGATGAGGACTCATAGCCACTAAAACCATTTCCGTACCAATTTCAACACAACTTCATTGGTGAGTGTGATCGGTGGAAATATAACTGACTGTTTTGAAATGCTGGTTCGCGAAATGTCGCGGTAAGCAAGAGTCGCCACCGTCTTTTATGTTCTCCAACAAGGAAAGGACAAAAGCACAGCAAAATTCCTTTTCGAGATGTTTCTCGGTTCGGGAGGTAGATTATAGAAAGGGAAGGTGTTAGCACCCTTTCTATCCGTGGTTATCCACGGGCTCTCAGGTACTTGCTCACTATGTTTTCAAAAAAATTGTTTGCTTTTCAAGTGTTTGTGGGTTTTGAAAAAAGTTCGTTTGAAAACTTCGTTGTAACTCTTGTATCTGTCCTCAAGAGTGTATGAAGTGTTGTTTGAAAACTTTTGTCAGAAAAGTGTAAGTGCGAAAAGTATTTTTGTTTTTGAAAGAGCAAGTACCTGAGAACCTCTACCTACTCAAAAGAAATTAAGCTGTGTAAATGTCCTTTAGACAGTACTATCCCACTATTGAGAAGTAGGTAGCACCGTCGTTGGAGTTTGTCGGGTCAATTCGATTATAGGGACATGTGGTCACCAAAGCAATAGTAGGACGCCTTAGCGGTAACCCTAATGTCCTAGATCCTTTTTATCCGAGGCAACCGTTTCGAGGCAACTGGATCTTTAGACAGGAGGGCGACCTCTAAAACACCTTATACTCAATGACCACGTCGAGGCAACCAAGTGAGGCGTACCCTAGGAGTGGCATGTGCGAGGGTGTCAGGTTTCAATTATGTTATCTTTGCACATGTATCATGGTGAGCTACGAGTTGATTTTAATTTTCAGGCAAGTCTTGTCATGCATAGCCTAATTAACATACATCTAACAGTTAATAGTTGCGGAAATTAAATTGCGGGAAATTAAATCTAAACTATTACAAGGCGTCGGGTATTTACATCGCCAAAAACAAACCCTTTAATTTAAGTTGCGGAAAGTAAAATAAAGCAATAAATAAATAAAGTCCTAATTAAAGTTATTACATTCCGGAAGCAAGTACAATAATATAGAAAAATGGATCGCGTGCGGGAAATTAAATCGGATGCGAGTTTTTTGGGTTTTGACCCTTTTTTTGAAAGAAAGTGATTTTTTTTGGTTATTTTTGAATTAAATGGAATTAAATTAAATGAACAATTAAATTAAATTAAATAATGGATTTTTGGATTTTTGAGTTTTTTAAAGAAATAAAATAAATTGAATTAATGCTAATAAAAACCTAATATTCTAAATTGATTTTAAATATTGCAAAAAATATTAAAAGTTAAATCTAATTAAAGCTAAATTGATTAAATTAATTTATTTACAAAAATAAAAGTGATGAAGTTAATTTTAATAAATAAAATATTTTTTGTGTTTTTGATTTTATTAGGAAAAAATGTTAATTGGTTAGTGATTAATAAAAAGAATAACGATTAATTAATTAAAGGAACATAATACAAATAGAGAGAAAGTTTAGGAGTATACATGCCTGATTGGAGGGGTGAAACAGCTGTTGGCGTCATGTGTAAACTTTTTTTGTTTTGGCCATTTGTGTTTTGGCTTTTGGCCATTTGTGTTCTGGCCTCAACGTTCCTTAACCTTCTCAGGATGTCTGCCTCGCCATGTATTGGTGTCATGTGTAAGCTGTTCTGTTTTGGCCATTTGGCTTTTGGCTTTTGGCCATTTGTGTTTTGGCCTCAACGTTCCTTAATGAACCTGCATGGGATCCTGTCTAAATCTGCAGTGTTGAATCTCATGAACACATTAATAAATTACTATATATATCATAAAATACAAATAAAGCCAATATATGAAGAAATTTAATGTTTAGGTCAATATGGCATGTATGAATGATTATACCCTTTTGATCATGGAGATCAAATCAACCTTACCCTTACTGGAAAAGTAGTGACATGAATGCTTTTATGCCCTTTTGATCATTGAGATCAAGCCAGCCTTACCCTTACTGAAGAAGTAGTGAGATGTTGGTTTGTAACTGAGATGGCTTGTTTGTATTGAGATTTGGTTTGTAACTGAGATGACTTGTTTGTAGTGAGAGATGGATTTGTAATAAGGATTTCAAGGTTTTAGGGTTCTTGAAAGAATTTGATATTCTGACAGTGTTGTGGCAAGGTTTTTTTTCTCTCCTGGTTTGTGTGAAAATAATGTGATTATATAATGGAAATTAGGGTAAAGAAAATGAGATTTGAATGTGCAATTGGGCCTCCAATGTTCACTTGAGTTCGTCACTTTCCAGGCTAAATCGCAAGGACTTAAGTACAATTTATGAAGTTGAAATCTGAAAACAAAATGTAACCGACATCGAGAACTAACTGTTGTCCGAAAATCGGCTCAATCGGATAAACGGTGAATTAGTTATGAATTTTTGAAGTTTCAGCTCAGACAAACTTATTTTGGGCTCCAGTGTCGACTCTGACACGTTCTTCAATAAAAAACTGGTATTGATCAGAGCATAATCCGGTCTCGACTTTTGAATCAAAGTTGTAGATCTATGAGTCAGTGACCTTGTGTAAAAATATGAGCCCAATCCGATAAAAATTGACCGAGTTATGAATTTTTGAAGTTTCGGCCCAGATGAAATAATATTCAGCATTCAGGATTTTCAATGTGTCACGCACTCTGAGCAAAAAACGAAGGCCTTTTGAATACCGTTTGAACTCAATACCTTCTGTGAAAATGTAGCCAACTCAGTTTGTGAAATTTTGGCGCCAGAACCAGCTCGATACGATGAAAATCGACCAAGTTATGATTTTCTGAACATGACGCAAATAAACTTCTGTCACAAATTTTCTGTACGAAAATACTTGATAAATCCACATTTTTGAAGACCTTCTGATCGAAATTGGCTTCCAGCTGTGATAGATGAAAACATAGATAATGTCAAGACGGAATTTTGGCCACCGGAACGGGTTCAAAAAGAGTCACGATCTTCAAGTTATAAATTTTTTAGCGCGTAAAAACTGCACTTTCAACACACTTTTTCACCATATTTATTCGAGAAAACTCACACATTCGGATACCTTCTTTAAAGAATTGACTCTTGAGCCGAACCTGAATTTGAGAATACGTTATCAGAGATATCTTGGCGAAAGAACACCTGAATATGACGCGCCGGGTTGGACTTGGGAATTTTTCTTGAAATGTTTTGAGAAATATGGGAGGGCAAATTTTGGGGTACAACAGTTGCCCCTGTTCAATCTTCTTGGACCTGAGGATATAGATTGGCTTGCGTGCCTTTCGTGATCCAAAGGTGGAAGATGATTGAACACTAAAGTGCCCAGAAATTTGCACTCGCATGGAGTAGTATCAGCATTGTGATGTCGGGAATGAGCTTACAGATGCCATTTGGAGAGATGATGGATAGGAGGATGGGCTTATAGATGCCATCGGGAGATTGTCGATCGCGTAAGAGATTCCTTAGCGAGAACTTGCGTACTTGAGAAAGAAAGATAATTTCCTGGCCTGTTACAGGGATTGATCTTCAAACTCTTCATGCAGATGTGCCCTGGCTAGATACAGGTATTGAGTCTACAATCAATCACTCGCAGATATGCCGTGGCTAGATACAGGTATCGAATCTGGAATTAGGTTGATGGGTTGTTTCTACTGGCAGATTATCTCAGAAAAATCTTTAGGGATCGATTTAACTGAACCGGGGGAGGTTTTGTCCTCTTTGACGAGTTGTCTCTTTTAACGGGTCGTCTTCATGGACGGGTTGTCTTTATGGAGGGGTTGTCTTTATGGACGGGTTATCTTTAATGACGAGTTGTCTTTAATGACGAGTGTCTATAATGATGGGTGTCTATAATGACGGGTTGTCTTCAATGATGGGTGTCTATAATGACGGGTTGTCTATAACGACGGGTTGTCTATGATGACGGGTTGTCTATATCGACGGGGTGTCTATAACGACGGGTGTCTATAACGACGGGTGTCTATAACGACAGGTGTCTATAATGACGGGTGTCTATAACGACGGGTGTCTATAACGACAAGTGTCTATAACGACGGGTGTCTATAACGACGGGTGTCTATAATGACGGGTGTCTATAACGACGAGTGTCTATAACGACGAGTGTCTATAACGACGAGTGTCTATAACGATGGGTGTCTATAATGACGGGTGTCTATAATGACGGGTTTGCATCAGAAAAATCTTTGATTTAAATGGATTTGTCTTCTTTGACTGGATTTGAGAATTTGACTGCATCTTTCCTGAAAGATAAAGGTCAGTCATATGCCATGCATGATATGGATCAAGCAATGATGTTCTCGACATAAATGAGATTGTATGATATGATGCGTATATGAATGTATCATGATGTATGAAAATGTGATATTTATGAATGTATTTTCATCTAGGAAAATAAATCCTTGACGAATGTCGGGAGCTTGTTGAATCCTGGGCTGATGTTGAAGAGTAGAATTCTTCGTTTCCGCTGGGGATGATGATTGCAAGAATAAATCGGTAGGAGAAGATGACTCCATTGGGGAATAAACATGGCGAAGAGATTATTCTGCAGGGAATTGCTCTGTGGGAAGAGATACTTCGCTGAGGTTTTGATGATAACTCCGCTGGGGATTCCGTTGATAAGTTATGTTGGGGAATTTGGATGAACTCCGCTGGGGAATAGAAAGAACTTTGCTGAGGACGATCTTTCCGTTGCAATTTGCTGAGGATAACCCAGTTAGACTCTAGTGGGGAATAACCTTTGGGTAAGGCCGGGGAGATGCTTTTGCACTCTGCGGGGGATAAGCTTCCAGAATCTATTGGGGGTAAGCTTCCAGAATCTACTGGGGATAAGCTTCCAGAATCTACTGGGGATAAGCTTACAGAATCTACTGGGGAGGATGATTCAACTCTCCTGGGGAAACTTTGGACTGTATTGGGGATACCCAAGTTCCTTAAGGCTGACAGTAGACTAACTCTGCTCGGGGGGAGAGTATTGCTGACTTGCTGGAGATACTGTGCCTTTTCGGGGCTGATGGGAGACCAACTCTTCTTGGGGGAGTGTTGCTGAAACTTGTCTTACTCTGCAGGGAGTGGAGGTATCTTGGTTACGTTCTTCAGCTGAAACTACCTTATACCTGGAGGACAGAGTAACCATATCGCTTAGACAATTCTTATTGCCCCAGCTTCTGTGGGAGAAGGTACCTGTGGAGGTGCTTGATGACAGCCGATTGACAAATCTTCTTCTGGTAGGCAAGTGACGAGATGACAAGACATAGTCGTACGCTTTAATCCCTAACTTTTGCCTGGACCGCCCTTTCGAGTTTTCAGTCCACCGGGATACCCATTTTTGCCCAAGCCGCCTTTTTCAGGTTTTCGACTTGCCGGATGTACAGATGTTTCATTTTCATCCCTTATTTTTGCCTGAACCTTTTTGGTTCGCCGGGAAGCCCTTATTTTTGCCTAGGTGTGTCAACCTAGCGGGTCTTTGATTATGCGTAGTATTTTTTCGACTATGTCTGTGCTCTTAGGATACAGGAAGTTGTCACTGTCAGTAGTGCAGTGTTACCATACCACCAGAAGATCTTCGTTTGATCGTCCAATGCCCCAAGTGATACAGATGGAGATTTGCCCCAAGCTGGTTGGCCTTTTGAGAGATTCTCCGAATCTTGACTTAACTGCCCCAGATGATGGACAATGATCATGCCATGCCCCTTGATTGGAGGTGCTTTTGTTCATTAGACATTTGTCGTGCGAACTTCTATGTTGTTCAAACAAATAGTCATATGCAAGCAATGTTATATTAAAAATGCAAAGCTTATGTCTGTCTTGAAGTTTTGAAGATGCATTTTTTTTCATAAAAACAAGTGAATTTTTTGTAAACTGTGATGTCAACTCGTTATTTTACCGCAAGCCTTAATGAGTCAAGATACCTTTCGTAACAGTATGCTTTCGAACTAACCCATGCTTCAGCTAGGACTTTTAAGGGTTGTAGCGTGGCCTGGTTCACGGTTTAAGAAACAAAAGATAAAGGCTCAAAGTATATTTGTACCCACCTGTTCTTCGTGATGTTCTTCAATCCTAAACTTAGTTGATCGTGCGTTGGACCTTGTTTGAGTCTTTGCTTTGATATTCCGGTGATGGTTCGGATATTGACAGTTTATTTTGAATATGCAGTCATTCCTTTTTTGGTTGAGGGTTTGTAGGACCTCTTTCTTTTGATTGCATTATCCCTGTTTTTTGCCTGAACTGTTTCTTTTGTGATTACAGTCAGCGGGATGCCCCAGTTTTGTAAGTCCCCTTCATAGGTTTTGACTTAATGGGCTTTTATTTTGAGAAATAATGATTGCCTGTCTTTATGATTATTCAGAACCACCACTGTCTTTTGTTTCGGAAGGACTCCTTTGATGTCATTTTGTGCACCTGGATCAACTGAGAGAACTACCCTGCCCCAGGTTGTGATTAAGGGTTTTTATTTTTGCGAAAAGAAAAAATCCAACTTCTTTGGCTCAAAGGGGTTGACGAGGGATTATCATCCTTATAACTCCAGTGTTTAGGAATTGAAACAATGCTTGTACCTCATCAGCGGGTCTGTTCAAAAGCATACTGTAGATTGTGGTATCGTTTTCGTCATCCTCCCTCAAGAGGCCTAGAATTATTAATCGAGCGTTGAACATCACAAAAAATGAAAGCAATTTTGAATATAATGAATACAAATAGATTAATTCAAACAGACATATGCGATGCATTAATGGAATAAACAAGTTTGCTATGACATTAATTGTTTGTATAAGCAAAGAAAAATACAACTCGGAAATTCAAATAAACAAAAGCCTTCAGTGATTTGGCAAAGGAGCAGTGATTATGTTTGGAGTCTCTGGCGCTTCAAACTGGACTTCCTTGGCATCAATCATATCCTGGACCTTGTTCTTCAGAGCCCAACAGTTGTCCGTAGTATGCCCCGGGCTATCAGAGTGGTATGCACACCTTTCGTTGGGATGATAGTTAGGAGCATAAGTGTTTGGATTCCGGAGAGGAGCCCTTAAGGTAATCAGCCCTGCCTTCAACATTTGCTGTAGCGCTTGATCCAGTGACATGTTGATCTTAGTGAACTGCCGTTTGGGTGCGACCTCCTTACGTTGCTGCCCCTGTCTTTGCTGAGCAGGCATAGGATTAGAGATCTGGGTTGCCCCTACATGTTGATCATGACGGCTCTTTTTACCATGCACAGCGTTGGACTCTTTTTTCCCAGTGTAAGGCTTTTTCTGAGCATCCGAAGGTGCATCTTCTTGAATCTTTCCAGCCTTGATAACAGCTTCAATCCTCTCCCCAGTCAAGATTAAATCTATAAACCCAGCAGAAGAATTCCCAATCAGATGGTTGAAGAATGGACCAGACAGGGTCCCCAAGAACATGTCAACGAGCTCACGGTCAGTCAGAGGTGGCTGCACCCTTCCAGCAAGGTCCCTCCATTTTTGAGCATATTCCTTGAATCCTTCACCCGTCCCTAGTGACATACCCTAGAGTTGGGTACGCGTAGGAGCGAGGTCGGAATTATACTGATACTGCTTGTAGAACGCAGTAGCCAAGTCCTCCCAGTTACGAATACTGGCTCCATCCAGCTGATAGAACCATTCGAGTTGAGTCCCTGAAAGACTTTCCTGGAAGAAATGGATCCATAAGTTCTTGTCTGCAGTATACGGTTGGATCTTCCTCACATATGATCTGAGATGCAGCTTAGGACAGGATGCCCCGTCGTACTTCGTAAAAGAAGGTGCCTTGAACTTATGTGGGATCACCACCCCGGAGGATAGACCTAGATCTTCGAAGTCCAGGCCGGGCACTTTCTGTATCTCCATAGCACTTAGACGGTCTTCTAGCTGTTTGTACCTGTCCTCAGCTGGAGGGTACTGTTCATCATTGTAATTTGTCTCGTTGTCGGAGACCACGGGACTAGGAACCCTTCCCCCTTGGGGACTGCCTTTCCCTACAGAGGAAGTAGCCAGATCAGCCTCATTTTATGATCCATTCCCAGATCTGCGTCTAGGGTAGAACAGCACAGTCATCTTCTTCTTCTTTCTCTCCTTCAGAATCAGAGCTTTCAAGTCCTGTTGACCCTGGGCTAGGCTCATTACCAACTCCTGGAACTGGGCATTCTGGGCCTGGAGGGCCTGGATAGCTTGTTCATTGGACGATTCAGGATTCATGATGATTGCTGAAATAAACAGCGAAGAAGGTAAGTGACCTGTCAAAAGGGTACCTGTAATGCAATGATATGTATGTATGCATGCAATGTTTTCAAGGACCTCGCGGGGTAAACAAGAAAATTGTTAGAATCTGGTAGCTTGATTGAAGGAACTGCATATTATTGAGAGTCCTTCTTCAAGAGTCAAGGCTCACCATATCGAGTGGGTCATAGCCCCTGACTCAAGTTATCAACCTTGGCTTAGAGGAAAATAAATCCCCTTTGCCCCTTGCTAGACATTTGATTCATCATGACCTGCATCACAGACCCTTGAGATCCTTGAAATGGGTTAGTCCTTATGCAAAATGTATGCAATAGTATGATGTTATACTATGCATGGAGTGATGTAAGTAGGCCCTGTAATGAGTCCCAATTAAGGACTGTAAACAAAACCTGCAGGGAACTCGTGTTGTTAGATAACAAGTATGCAAGTAGTTCAAGTATGAAGGCACACAAGTCACACAGAGAGCCCTTAGAGTTTAGGCCCGCATGAAGTTTAGGTACTACCCTCTTTCAGTTCCGTTGGTTAAGACCTGTCCTATCAAAAGTAACCGGGTTCTAGAGGATCCCAATATCACTGACTACCCTCAATCGGTCATAACTCCAGCGTCACAATCTTTTCTTGCGGCCAAAACTATCGCGAGAGTTTAACCTCAATGGGTGTAGCATACTGCTACTGTTCTATGGCCAAGTTGGGTCAATTTAGGGTTCTAAGGTCGGTTGGTGCTTAATGACTCCTCAGAAGACCCATATTCTCCTCGTTGCAACACAAGGGAAATCGGTACAGACCAAGGTACCACACCAACGTAGCCACTGCTTCACCCGTGTCGGTCTATGCCGGACAGGTCCCTCACAGCTTATGCTACCTAAAAGGGTATCCCCAGATCCGGGTTAGAATCTATGAAACTCCTATGCAATGCCCACAATAATAAAGCAAACAAAACATTCAATTGAAAACACAAGTATGATCTAATCCTAAGGTACACCTCACTTTTATAAAATCCCCAGCAGAGTCGCCAGTTCTGTGATCGGTGGAAATAGAACTGACTGTTTTGAAATGCTGGTTCGCGAAATGTCGCGGTAAGCAAGAGTCGCCACCGTCTTTTATGTTCTCCAACAAGGAAAGGACAAAAGCACAACAAAATTCCTTTTCGAGATGTTTCTCGGTTCGGGAGGTAGATTATAGAAAGGGAAGGTGTTAGCACCCTTTCTATCTGTGGTTATCCACGGGCTCTCAGGTACTTGCTCACTATGTTTTCAAAAAAATTGTTTGCTTTTCAAGTGTTTGTGGGTTTTGAAAAAAGTTTGTTTGAAAACTTCGTTGTAACTCTTGTATCTGTCCTCAAGAGTGTATGAAGTGTTGTTTGAAAAATTTTGTCAGAAAAGTGTAAGTGAGAAAAGTATTTTTGTTTTTGAAAGAGCAAGTACCTGAGAACCTCTACCTACTCAAAAGAAATTAAGCTGTGTAAATGTCCTTTAGACAGTACTATCCCACTATTGAGAAGTAGGTAGCACCGTCGTTGGAGTTTGTCGGGTCAATTCGATTATAGGGACATGTGGTCACCAAAGCAATAGTAGGACGCCTTAGCGGTAACCCTAATGTCCTAGATCCTTTTTATCCAAGGCAACCGTTTCGAGGCAACTGGATCATTAGACAGGAGGGCGACCTCTAAAACACCCTATACTCAATGACCACGTCGAGGCAACCAAGTGAGGCGTACCCTAGGAGTGGCATGTGCGAGGGTGTCAGGTTTCAATTATGTTATCTTTGCACATGTATCATGGTGAGCTACGAGTTGATTTTAATTTTCAGGCAAGTCTTGTCATGCATAGCCTAATTAACATACATCTAACAGTTAATAGTTGCGGAAATTAAATTGTGGGAAATTAAATCTAAACTATTACAAGGCGTCGGGTATTTAGATCGCCAAAAACAAACCCTTTAATTTAAGTTGCGAAAAGTAAAATAAAGCAATAAATAAATAAAGTCCTAATTAAAGTTATTACATTCCGGAAGCAAGTACAATAATATAGAAAAATAGATCGCATGTGGGAAATTAAATCGGATGCGAGTTTTTTGGGTTTTGACCCTTTTTTTGAAAGAAAGTGATTTTTTTTGGTTATTTTTGAATTAAATGGAATTAAATTAAATGAACAATTAAATTAAATTAAATAATGAATTTTTGGATTTTTGAGTTTTTTAAAGAAATAAAATAAATTGAATTAATGCTAATAAAAACCTAATATTCTAAATTGATTTTAAATATTGCGAAAAATATTAAAAGTTAAATCTAATTAAAGCTAAATTGATTAAATTAATTTATTGACAAAAATAAAAGTGATGACGTTAATTTTAATAAATAAAATATTTTTTGTGTTTTTGATTTTATTAGGAAAAAATGTTAATTGGTTAGTGATTAATAAAAAGAATAACGATTAATTAATTAAAGGAACATAATACAAATAGAGAGAAAGTTTAGGAGTATACAGGCCTGATTGGAGGGGTGAAACAGCTGTTGGCGTCATGTGTAAACTTTTTTTGTTTTGGCCATTTGTGTTTTGGCTTTTGGCCATTTGTGTTCTGGCCTCAACGTTCCTTAACCTTCTCAGGATGTCTGCCTCGCCATGTATCAGTGTCATGTGTAAGCTGTTCTGTTTTGGCCATTTGGCTTTTGGCTTTTGGTCATTTGTGTTTTGGCCTCAACGTTCCTTAATGAACCTGCATGGGATCCTGTCTAAATCTGCAGTGTTGAATCTCATGAACACATTAAATAAATTACTATATATCATAAAATACAAATAAAGCCAATATATGAAGAAATTTAATGTTTAGGTCAATATGGCATGTATGAATGATTATACCCTTTTGATCATGGAGATCAAATCAACCTTACCCTTACTGGAAAGGTAGTGACATGAATGCTTTTATGCCCTTTTGATCATGGAGATAAAGCCAGCCTTACCCTTACTGAAGAAGTAGTGAGATGTTGGTTTGTAACTGAGATGGCTTGTTTGTAGTGAGATTTGGTTTGTAACTGAGATGACTTGTTTGTAGTGAGAGATGGATTTGTAATAAGGATTTCAAGGTTTTAGGGTTCTTGAAAGAATTTGATATTCTGATAGTGTTGTGGCAAGGTTTTTTTTCTCTCCTAGTTTGTGTGAAAATAATGTGATTATATAATGGAAATTAGGGTAAAGAAAATGGGATTTGAATGTGCAATTGGGCCTCCAATGTTCACTTGAGTTCGTCACTTTCCAAGCTAAATCGCAGGGACATAAGTGCAATTTTTGAAGTTCAAATGTGAAAACAAAATGTAACCGACATCGAGAACTAACTGTTGTCCGAAAATCGGCTCAATCGGATAAACGGTGAATTAGTTATGAATTTTTGAAGTTTCAGCTCAGACAAACTTATTTTGGGCTCCAGTGTCGACTCTGACACGTTCTTCAATAAAAAACTGGTATTGATCAGAGCATAATCCGGTCTCGACTTTTGAAGCAAAGTTGTAAATCTATGAGTCAGTGACCTTGTGTAAAAATATGAGCCCAATCCGATAAAAATTGACCGAGTTATGAATTTTTGAAGTTTCGGCCCAGATGAAATAATATTCAGCATTCAGGATTTTCAGCGTGTCACGCACTCTGAGCAAAAAACGAAGGCCTTTTGAATACCGTTTGAACTCAATACCTTCTGTGAAAATGTAGCCAACTCAGTTTGTGAAATTTTGGCGCCAGAACCAGCTCGATACGATGAAAATCGACCAAGTTATGATTTTATGAACATGACGCAAATAAACTTCTGTCACAAATTTTCTGTACGAAAATACTTGATAAATCCACATTTTTGAAGACCTTCTGATCGAAATTGGCTTCCAGCTGTGAGAGATGAAAATGTAGATAATGTCAAGATGGAATTTTGGCCACCGAAAAGGGTTCAAAAAGAGTCACGATCTTCAAGTTATAAATTTTTTAGCGCGTAAAAACTGCACTTTCAGCACACTTTTTCACCATATTTCTTCGAGAAAACTCACACATTCGGATACCTTCTTTAAAAAATTGACTCTTAAGCCGAACCTGAATTTGAGAATACGTTATCAGAGATATCTTGGCGAAAGAACACCTGAATATGACACGCCGGGTTGGACTTGTGAATTTTTCTTGAAATGTTTTGAGATATCTGGGAGGGCAAATTTTGGGGTACAACAATGAGGTTTGAATTTCTCAAGCTTTGACTAGGGCATGGAAATAAACTCATGAACCCATGATACAACTTGCTAATCCTCATTGCCTTTACCTACATTATTAACAAGTAAGACAAACCAATATTGTATTTGTTAATTTAGAGAGAAAATCAAAGCAAAATATCCATGATCACCAAAGGAAACAAGTCAAGGTGCTTGGTAACTCCTCAAAGAGCAAGGCTAAAGATAGGGAGAAGAACCAAAAGCCCTAATGTGATTTTGTGGTGATTGAAACAATATGGTATGGTGAAGGGATCTTAGGGGAAAAATTGGGGTACAACACCAAGCATGGACATAACGCCAATGCCGTTGAAGAAGATATGTTTGTTACCTCAGTTGATGAACTTGTGACCCCACTCTTGACTATCAAAAAGAACTTGTTGAATATCGGTGTATTCTCAGGCTGTGATGAAGGCTGTCATTTTTGTTTATCCTCACCAACCAACTGTCATTTGTTAAAAGAAGGCGTTCAATGCCTAATAGATAACAAGGAGATTTTGTTCGAGAAGGCTTCAATTCCAACTGTTTCTTATAATGATGTTTCCATTGTGACCATTTCTGACAATTCTTCTAGGGTCTCCACCAAAAGACTCGTTAGAATTACATCAGTTCCTAAAATAGCTCCGTTGATTATTACAATGCCTGGACCAATCCCGTATTCGTCAGACAAAACCGTCCCATGAAATTATGGAGGTGATGTATACTACCACGGTATCAAACAAGATTGGTCAGCTGTTGAAGATTCAAGTTCTGAGAAAGTTGACTCCGATATCAGTAATATTGCAGGGACTAGCAAGATTACCCGAAGTGGAAGGGTATTCTCTCCAGAAATTGCTCCCCCAAAAACTGTTTCTAGACCCGTAATCATTCATGTTGGTGTTTCTCCTCTCAAGGCTATTCCCAGTCCTGCAACCATCTCCGCTAATACTCCTGTTGACAAAACTGTTACAATCCCTGTTATCACCCCTACTGACATTCTTGCTGCCGAGTCGACCGAGACTCGAGGAAAAGGTATTTTGGTTGAGCCTGTCCGGACGAGGAATAATCAGTGGCTATCCCTGAGACCTCCCAGAAAGAGATGGAGGAAATTCTAAAGATCATAAAAAGAAGCGACTACAATGTAGTTGAACAACTGGGGCAAACTCCACCAAAAATTTCCATGCTGGCTTTGTTGTTATGTTCCAAGGCTCATGCAAAGGCCTTGGTAAAATTCCTTAAAACTGCCCATGTACCCCAAGAAACATCTGTCGATTAGTTCCAAGACTGTGAAGCCAGCTTAACTGTAGATAATGGTTTAGGTTTTTCGGATGCTGATTTAACGCCAAGGAGGAGGAAGCATAATGAGGCATTACATGTCTCAGTGGAATGTAGGGGCGCGACCTTGGCTCATGTTTTGGTGGACACTGGCTCGTCTCTGAATGTGTTGCCTCTTGATAGGCTTGACTGTGAGGGATTGACATTGAAACCAAGCAACATAGTAGTGAGAGCCTTCGACGGTTCAAAAAGGATGGTGTATGGGGAAGTGGACATCCCCATAAAAGTTGGAAACCAAACATTTGATTTAACTTTTTATGTAATGGATATTCTCCCTTCATATTCCTGCTTGTTAGGGTGACCGTGGATCCACAATGCTGGTGCTGTTACTTCCACGTTGCATCAAATGCTGAAATATCCAATTCATGGGAAGATCATCACTGTTCATGGAGAAGAAGAGTATATGGTCAACCATCTAAATTCCTTCAGATATGTGGAATTAGATGGGGAATTTATTGAAACTCCATTCCAGCACTTTGAAGAAGTCCCGCAGACTGTGGCAGTAACCAAAGTTGTGTCTCAATTCCCCAAGATTACAAGGCCTCCGCTCAAGATGTCGTCTTTGAAGGATGCCAAGGCAGTGATAGAAGAAGGTGGGTGCACTATTTGGGGTCAACTCCCAGATATCCGATACAAATCTGACAAATTTGGTCTGGGTTTCACTTCAGGTGCCCAGAAGGTTGTACGCCACGCTCATGCCAGAGGACCACCCTTGAAGATCAGCAACCACCAAGTCAGCTCTGTTGAGGATGATGAAGACAGGTATAACCTGGAGGGATGGATTTTCCCAACTGTCAATGGAGTACTCAGCAACTGGGAGGCCAAATATTTCGTCTCGATCACTTTTATCCCACAGTAATTTGTCTTTAAATTTTGCCGGATCTATAATATTGAAATAATTCAGACTCTTAAAACCTTGTGTCTTACCCAAGGCACAATGGTCCATTTGTAAGTGTTATTATCTCATTTCCATGTGACATCAATGAATCATGGACGTTTTTGCATACAAACTTTGTGCTCATTGTTTTTCTTTTTATATTTTCATTTCATTCAAAAATAGCTACACTCCTACACACACTCACACTCACAATGCAGGTATACATCCATTCGGGATTGTCGCACACTTTTTCATGCTCAATTGTGATAGTGATGATATGTAAAGAAATGTAGCGGTAAAGATTTAAGATTAAGCCATCAATTGACTTATCTCAACACAATGAAGTCGCCACCGCACTTTATTGTTTCCAAAGGGAAATGGCAAAAAAGCGAACAAAACCCACAATGAAATAAAAGATCAGAGATTGAGGTACGGGGGTCGGTTATGCAAAGGGAAGGTATTAGCACCCTAAGCATCTACAGTACTCCGCAGGATCCACTTTGTTTGGTTTCTTTTAAAAGGAGTGTTATGTGAAGGTTTACTTGTTAAAGGAAAAGAATGGATGTTTATTTGCAAACAAAAGAAAATGAAATGTTTTTTATTATTTTTGTTGCTCTCCTTGGGTCGTAAGACTTATTATGAAAGTGGTTCGAATTTACAAACAAAGAAGCTTTTGAAAGAAGATGAGAAGGTTTTGAAAATTAAACAAGATGGGAGGTGTGATATGGTGGCCAGAACTGGGACTGTCTTTTAGGAATTGCTGGTTTGCATTTTGCGTTTGTGTTTGTAAAATGTCGCGGTAAGAAAGAGTCGCCACCAAATTTTATTTTATCCAACAAGGAAAGGAAAAAAGCACAGAAAAATTCCTTTTTTTGAGATATTTCTGAGTACGGGGGGTAGATTATAGAAAGGGAAGGTATTATCACCCTTTCTATCCGTAGTTATCTACGGGCTCTTAGGTACTTGTTCATCATTTTCAAAATTGCTTCTTTGTGTTTGTGTGATTTGAAAACTTTTTGTTTTGACTTCGATTTAACTCTTGCTTCTGTCTTTAAGAGTGTAATGAAGTGTTTTTGAAAACTTTGTTTGTAAAAGAGTGTAAGTGTGAAAAAGTTTGTTCGGATTGAGCAAGTACTTAAGAGCTAATCTACCTACTCGAAAAAAAGAATCGTTCTATGTTTATTTCCTTTAGACAATGCTATCCCACTATTAGTGAGTAGGTAGCATCGTCATTGGAGTTTTGAGGGTCAATTCGAAAGGGACGTACGGTCACTAAAGCAATGTTAGGACGTCTTAGTAATAACCCTAATGTCTTAGATCAATTATTCGAGGCAACAATATCCGAGGCAACCATTCCGAGGCAACTTTTCTGAACGGGACTTTGATCTTTGCTTAGACAAAAGAGCGACCACTAAAGCATCCTATACTCAATGACCGTTTACCGAAGGCAACCAAGTGGGAGTGTACCCTAGGAGTGTGCATGTGCGAGTGATTCAATTTCAGATTATTTATCTTTGCACATTTTAGGGTTATCTAACTGTTTTAAAGTTTAAACATACATTCTTGTCATGCATCCTAATATCTTACATCTAACAGGTTAATATTTTTGTGGAATTTAAAGTGCGGAAATTAAACTACACTATTACAAGGCTTCGGGTATTTACATAGCCAAAAGCAAACCCTTTAAAAAGTAAAGCGATAAATGAAAATGAAAAGTCCTAATTAAGCTATTACAACTTGTAGGCAGTTACAACAATATGGTAAATAATAAAACAATAAAGCGCGCGCGATGAAATTAGAACGATAAGAAAAATGAGGGTTTTGACCCTTTTTGACCTAATTAAAAGAAAAATGTTTTTGTTGTTTTCAATATTTTTTAAAGAAAAGGATTAGGTTTTAAATTAAATACAAAAGTAATTAGTGATTAAATTAATTAATAAAAATAATTACATGGCCTATTTTTGTGTTTTTATTATTTTTAAGAAAAAAAGAAAATATAATTAAGTTAGAACTAAAAACCTATTTGTTCTAATTAATTTTAATTATATACAAAAGGAATTAAAGTTATCTAAAATTAAAATCTAATTTAATTAATTAATTTTTTTGATAAAAAATAAAATCTAAACCTAATTTGTGAAAAGTATTATTTTTGTGATTTTTTGATAAAAGAAAATAATTAATTTTGTGTTTAGTAAATAAAATAAATAAATAAATTAAATAAAACAAAATATAAAAGAAAATAGAAAGAGTGAATGGGCCTGAAAAGTAATTTGAGGGGTGTATGGACAGCAATCTGGCCCAAGAAGAATGAGGTCCACGTTGACTTCTTGGATCTAGTGCGTTGCCTTGATTGAGGCGCACCATGGTCACCATATCATAGCCACCAGATCTGGCTTCTTGGATACCTGAATGATTGGATCTTGAGGGAGCATGGTGCTCCTTGGCTTTGTATGCGCGCTGAATCATGAAAAAACAAATATTATGCAAATAAAGGGGGACCTGGGATTCGAACCCAGGCCCCAAGGTACTTTTCCACGCTCCACTGACCAACTGAGCCAGTTGCTTATGTTGTATGTAATACACATAACAATTATTATATTAAGAATAAATGGAATAAAAGAAATCCGCGCGAAAACTCAAATGGATGAATTAGATGAAGCCACACCATCATCCCTGTCCTCTCTCCGTGGCTAAAAGGTTTGAAAACCTTTACCTACGGACAACATCCGTCGCTATAGCCCTGCAATTTCTCAAAATCAAATACAAGTGATATAAATGACTACCAAGGCCATGAATGGACTCGTCTGGATTTGTTGAGCACAATGGTGCCTCTTTCATGGCCCAATTTTGCCTAGGTTTAGAAACCCCAAAGCGAGCTTGTAAACCCTAATAATGGTGAAACTTCATACAAGCCATGAAAACACAATTAAAGAATACAGAAAGCTTGCAAATGTTCTATGCATCAATAATATATGATTAATTCATGCTATCAATGCCTAAATCATGAAATTCGAATTCAAGAAAAGCCCAAGGTCGTGGCTGACTTACAGTGAGATATAGGGCTTGGGAACGCTCGTTTTGGATTGCTTTTGCTTGAATGGGATCCCAGGAAGTGATTGAGATGGTCCAAGGATCTTGAAATTGCCTCTAAGTAGGAATTCGATTCACCATATTTTCTTTTTTTTTTCAAGTTTTTGTTCTGGTTCATACGCCTCCTTCTCTCCTAGTTTTAGGTCTGCATTCCTTCTATATGTATTGAGGAATGTATTAGGGTTCCAAAACTGATCTCAATCTTCCTCCATCAACGAATTTGATTTTGATTTGATACACTTAAATATCTTTCCAAAAATAGGCCTAATCCAATCTTTTTGTGCACACCATGCCTTTACACGAATTTGATCTCATGCTAGCTGGATATTAAGACCTGAATCATGTAAAAAATCTTGAGTTTTCAATATTTTGGATTTTCTATGATTTGTTTTAATTTAAAATGATTTAATTCAAATAAAAATCAAAATAAATAATAAAAATAAGACAATGACAAGTGGCAAAGGCTAGAGCTCATGGACTATGTTGCCAACTCAAAACAAGTGAAAAAGATTGGGCCCATTAAGGAAAATTTGCATCTTTAGGCATAGTTGACTTTTGGCAATTTTGCAAAAAAGGTCAACTTCAACAATGCATAACTTCCTCAAATTTGACTCTTTGAAATGAGCTTTGGATGGGTCATTTCTCATAAAGTATGAGAAAGTTATGCTTGGTCAAAGTTGAGTTGACTTTTCCTGCAAAACCCTAACTTAGCAACTTTTGGTTCTTTAGGAATTATGAGCAATCCTTGATGAATCATGATCAACCCTTGATCAAATGATGAAATATAATTCAAAATGAGGATGTTGACCAAAAATCTTGAAGTTTGACTGTATGTGGGCCACAGTTGACTTTTGCCCTAGCACAGTCGATTTTCAAGCCTTTGAGAAATTGACTGAGCAAACTTTATCTGTAGGGCTTGAAACTTGACATGGATGATCTTGAGAGCATATTAGGACATTTGTGAGCATTTGGGATCCCTTAGAATCAAGTATCTTGGTGCAACATGAAACCCTAATTTGAGGTAGACTGCCTTAGGAGAGAGCTTGTCTGGTCAACACTTGGACCACCTTGAGCAACTTGAGGATATTTCTTGAAATGTTCTATGGGAGGGAAAATTTTGGGGTACAACAGCTGCCCCTGTTCAATCTTCTTAAACCTGAGGATGTAGATTGGCTTGTGTGCCTTTCGTGATCCGAAGGTGGAAGATGATTGAACACTAGAGTGCCTATAAATTTGCATTCGCATGAAGTGGTATCCGTCGTGCGATGTCAGGAACGGGCTTACAGATGCCATTTGGAAATTTCTGACGAGGGATGGGCTTAAAGATGCCATCTAAAGGAGTGTCGATCGCATAAGAGATTCCTTAGCGAGAGCTTGCATACCTGTTGTTGAGGAAGATTTCGCCGGGGAATGCTAATCTCTGTCTTGAGAGAAATAGAATTTTAGGAGCTTCAATCGTCCGTCATTCTACTAGGGAATCATCTCTGTTTTGAGAAAGGTTAAATTTTAGGAACTTCGGTCGTCCGTTATTCTTGTTGAGGAATCATCTCTGTTGAATTTTAGGAACTTCGGTCGTCCATTATTCTTGTTGAGGAAACATCTCTGTTGAATTTTAGGAACTTCGGTTGTTCGTTATTCTACTGAGGAATCATCTCTGTTGAATTTTAGGAACTTCGGTCGTCCGTTATTCTACTGAGGAATCATCTTTGTTGAATTTTAGGAACTTCGGTCGTCCGTTATTCTACCGAGGAATCATCTCTGTTGAATTTTAGGAACTTCGGTTGTCCATTATTCTACTAAGGAATCATCTCTGTTGAATTTTAGGAACTTAGGTCGTCAGTTATTCTACTGAGGAACCATCTCTGTTGAATTTTAGGAACTTCGGTTTTCCGTTATTCTACTGAGGAATCATCTCTGTTGAATTTTAGGAACTCCGGTCGTCCGTTATTCTACTGAGGAATCATCTCTGTTGAATTTTAGGAACTTCGGTCGTCCGTTATTCTACTGAGGAATCATCTCTGTTGAATTTTAGGAACTTCGGTCGTCCGTTATTCTACTGAGGAATCATCTCTGTTGAATTTTAGGAACTTCGTTCCTCTGTTATTCTACTAAGGAATCATCTCTGTTGAATTTTAGGAACTTCGGTCGTCTGTTATTCTACTGAGGAATCATCTCTTGTTGAAGAGGAAAGTTGAATTTTAGGAGCTTCGGTCATCTTTTATTCTACTGAGGGATCATCTCTGTTTGAAGAAGAAAGTGAACTACTATCTGGTCGTAATCCAAGCTTCATAGTGGCTTACTGGGGAAATGATATTAAACTTGATATCCAGTTGTAATCTAGGCTTCGCAATTTCTCGATTGTTATCTGGCCGCAATCCAGGCTTCAGAAGGAACTAAGTTGTTATCTGGTCGCATCCGGGCTTCATGGCTTGTTGGGGATTAAACTATTATCCGGTCGAATCCGGGCTTCATAGCTTGCTTTTAAGCGGTACCACTATCTGGTCGTAGCCCAGGTTTCGCAATAGTCTGATACCGTTATCCGGTCGTTCTCCGGGCTTCACAATATGCTGTAGGAATCAAGATACTATCCGATTGTACCCGAGCTTCATAACTTGGACTTTGTGAGAATTTGATTGTATCTTTCCTGAAAGGTAAAGGTTAATTATATGTAATGCATGATATGTATCAAGCAATGATGTTCTCAAAATAAATGAGATTGTGTTGTATGATGCGTATGCATATGTCATGATGTATGGACATGTAATGTTTTTTTTGACAATCTCTAGCTGGGGAAAATAAATCCCGGATTGCTGCTAGAGAGAACCAAAGTTAAATTCTTCGCTCTCACTGGGGACAGTGAATGAAGATGATTGTGAGCATAATCCTGCAGGAGAGAATAACTCTACTGGGGAATAGACTGACGAGGAAATGACTCTATGGGGAAGAGAAACTCTGCTAGAGGACCTGTTGATTTGGAAGAAAACCTTGGATGGGGGTGAATTACCGTTGCTGGCGATGATACACTCTGTTGGGAAATGAGTTTCTGTTTGTGAAAGGAATGAACTCTGCTGGGGATGACCTTTAGACTCTACTGGGGATAATTCTCCAAACTCTATTGGGGATCATTTTCTAATGCTAATGATAGATAAACTCTACTTGGGGAGAATATCATCGATTAATTCGCGGTTGCAAGCCTCAGCTGGGGAGAGTGGTGTCCTATTCGAGACCGCTAATATCACTGTCTTTTTCTTACTCTGCGAGGAGTAAATGTACATTCAATCGTTTCCTCCAACTAGGTCTATCCCTTTACCTGGTGGACAGAGCAACTGTATGGTTTAGACACTTCTTGTTTGCCACTGTTTCTGATATTACGAGTAACCGTCTTTTGTTTCGCATGTAAATATTTTATGAGCAGCAATTATTGTCAAATGCATATATCAAAAATGAATATTGGACGTTCTTGCAAAACAAAACAGAAAAAGAAAACAATTTGGAATTTCTTTGTGAAAATGAATCGTATTGATTTTGAAGTTTGGCCTGTAAATAGGCGTTTTTTGTACAAGAGGTTGACGTCCTAGTAAGAGAATGCCACCGAAATGATAGAGTTTATACAATTTGTGAAAAATAAAGAAAAACAGCTATGTGAACAATCCCACTGGGTTCCTACTCTGCTATCACCTTTATATCCTCGAGAATCTCATCCCTTTTCTACTTGGTTGAAGGTAGATCAGATTGATTTGCGCCTTCCGAGCTTGATAGTTGATACCGAAATCTGGTTGCAAGATGATCCATAGTGTTACGCTTTGATCCCTAATTTTTTCCTGGACCGCCCTTTTAGGTATTCAGTCCACCGGGATACCCTTTTTTGCCCAAGCCGCCTTTTCAGGTTTTCGACTTGCCGGGTGTACAAATTTTTTTCATTTTCATCCCTTATTTTTGCCCAAACTCTTTTGGTTCGCTGGGAAGCCCTTATTTTTGCCTAGGCCATTCAACCTAACGGGTCTTTGATTATGCATAGTATTTTTTCACTATGTCTGCATTGACAGGGTGAGGAAGGTCGTCACCATCCATGGTGGTTAGAATCATAGCTCCTCCTGAGAAAATGTTCTTAACCAAAAATGGCCCTTCGTACGTAGGGGTCCATTTGCCCCTAGGATCACCTTGTGGCAGTATGATGCGCTTGATCACCAGATCCCCAACTTGATATTCTTGTCGTCTAACCTTCTTGTTAAATGCCTTGATCATTCGCTTTTGATACGTCTGACCATGACAAATAGTGGTAAGTCTCTTTTCATCGATTAAGTTCAGTTGATCAAGCCGGGTCCGGATCCGATCATCCTCGCTCAAGCCTGCATCTTTCATAATTCAGAGAGAGGGTATATGAACTTCAATGGGTAAGACTGCCTCCATGCCATACACCAAAGAGTAGGGTGTTGCCCCTGTTAAAGTCCGCACTGAGGTACGGTACCCATGAAGAGCAAACGGTAACATCTCATGCCAATCTTTGTAGTTCACCGTCATCTTCTGCACAATCTTCTTGATGTTCTTATTAGCCGCTTCAACAACCCCATTCATCTTCGGCCGGTAAGGAGAAGAGTTGTGATGCTATATCTTGAACTGCTTGAAGAGCTCGGTGATCATAGTATTATTGAGATTTGTACCGTTGTCCGTAATGATCCTCTCTGGTACACCATATCGACAGATCAGATTATGCCGAATAAACCGTGCCACGACGTTCTTGGTTACTGTAGCAAAGGAAGCTGCCTCCTCTCACTTCATAAAATAATCAATTGCTACCAGAATGAAATGATGCCCGTTAGACGCAGTAGGTCTGATCTCGCCGATCATATTGATGCCCCACATTGCAAAAGGCCAAGGTGCCGTCAGGACGTTCAGAGGAACTAGAGGTATGTGCACCTTATCGGCATAGACTTGGCACTTATGACAGGTCTGAGAGTGCTGATAACAGTCGGCTTCCATAGTAGACCAATAATATCCTGCCCGTAGGATTTTCTTTGCCATGGTGTGTCCACTGGAGTGAGTCCCGAAGGTACCTTCATGTAACTCCACCATAATCCTTTTTGCCTCGTTCTTATCCACACATCGCAGTAAGGTTGAATCATGGTTACGCTTGTAAAGGATACCATTACTGATGAAGAACTTTGCAGCGAACCTCCTCAGAAACTTCTTATCGTTAACAGATGCACCCTCAGGGTATTCTTGAGCCTCAAGATACCTCTTTACCTCATGAAACTAGGGTTTATCTGCCACCTCTTCAGTCTCAATGTCGCAGCAATGTGTGGGTTCGTCCAACCTCTCAATGGTAATCTGGGGAGCCTCATTGTCCCACTTGACCTTGAACATAGAAGACATCGTAGCTAGCGCGTCCGCCAACCGATTCTCCTCTCTTGGGAGGTGTTCAAAGGTTATCTCCTCGAAATGAGGGAGCAACGTCAATACATACTCTTTGTAAGGAATAAGGTTTGGGTGCTTCGTATCCCACTCACCTTTGATCTGACTGATCACGAGAGTGGAATCTCCGAACACACTCAAGAACTTTATCCTTAGGTCGATAGCTGCTCGAAGGCCCATGATGCACGCTTCATACTCCGCCATATTGTTGGTGCAGTTAAAACATAATTGGGTGGTAAATGGAGTATGACAACCTTTAGGAGATATGATCATGGTGCCAATGCAATTACCCAAAGCGTTTGAAGCTCCATCAAAATACATAGACCATTGGGATCCCTTCTCAGGTCCTTCATTCGGTCCAGGTTCTTCACAGTCGATCACCAACATGATGTTCTCATCTGGGAATTCGAAGTTCATGGATTGGTAGTCATCTACAGCCTGATGTGCCAAATGATCTGCCAACATACTTCCCTTGATTGCCTTTTGGGTCATGTATTGGATGTCATACTCGGTCAAGATCATCTGCCATCTCGCTATTCTTCCGGACAGAGCAGGCTTTTCAAAGATATACTTGATTGGATCCATCTTCGATATCAATAGAGTAGTGTGATTCAGCATATACTGTCTCAGCCGGCGAGCAGCCCATGCCAAAGCGCGGCAAGTTTTCTCAAGCAGTGAGTATCGGGCCTCACAGTCGGTAAAATTTTTGCTAAGGTAGTAAATAGCATGCTCTTTTCGGCCAGACCCGTCATGCTGCCCCAGCACACACCCCATCAAATTGTCGAGTACTGTCAAGTATAAGATCAAAGGTCTCCCTTCAACTGGAGGAATCAGAATAGGTGGATTTTGGAGATATTCCTTGATCCTTTCGAAAGCGGCTTGACATTGATCATTCCATCTTACCACTTGATCTTTCTTCAACAGCTTGAAGATTGGTTCACAAGTAGCAGTCAAGTGCGAAATAAATCGGGCAATGTAATTTAGACGTCCCAAAAAGCCTCTGACTTCTTTTTCTGTTCGGGGAGTTGGCATTTCCTGTATAGCTTTCACCTTTGCAGGATCCACTTGAATACCTTTATCACTAACGAAGAAACCCAACAGCTTACCAGACCTCACCCCGAAGGTGCACTTGTTTGGATTTAACCTCAGCTTGTACAACTTCAACCTGTCAAATAGCTTCTGGAGGTGGTCAAGATGTTCTTCTTCAGTCTGGGACCTTGAAATCATGTCATCAATGTATACTTCAATCTCATGATGAATCATGTCGTGGAACAAAGCGACCATGGCACGCTGATACGTTGCCCCAGCATTCTTCAACCCGAAAGGCATGACTCTGTAGCAAAAGGTACCCCATTGCGTAACAAAAGTTGTCTTCTCCATATCCTCGGGAGCCATCTTAATCTGATTGTAACCAGAGAAACCATCCATAAAGGAGAAGACCTTATGTTATGCGGTGTTGTCGACCAAAACATTTATGTGAGGCAGGGGGAAATCATCCTTGGGACTTGCCCTGTTCAGATCCCTATAGTCTACACACATACAGACCTTACCATCTTTCTTCGGCACTGGAACCACGTTGGCAACCCACTATGGATAAGAAGTGAGAGCTAGAAAACCGGCATCAAACTGTTTCATAACCTCAACCTTGATTTTCTCAGACATCTCTGGGTGCATTCGGCGAACTTTCTGTTTTACTGGAGGACAATCTTCTTTGGTTGGAAAGCGGTGAACCACAATATCGGTATCCAACCCAGGCATATCTTCATAAGACCAGGCAAAGATCTCAACATAGTCATGCATCATTTTTATCAACCGTTGCTTGACATTAGACTCCGAATTCGTACCAATCTTGACCTCTTTCTTATCTTCCTCTGTACCCAGATTTACTGTTTCCACTGGCTCTTCATGGGGCTGTATGGCCCTCTCTTCCTGTAGTAACAGTCTAGAAAGTTCACCAGGCACTTCGCAATCATCCTCACCTTCGTCCTCGGCTTGGTTGATCAGACTTTCGAAGTCATAACTGGCAGTAGCAGAGGCGTTATCAGTGGGATCCAGAGTGGTTGTGGACCTGTATTATGTGAGTGTGTGTAAGACAAATAGTTGTTTTGATAAAGTGAAAAATAGAAAGGAAAAACAAGGAGCGCAAAATTTGTAATGCAAGAAAAACGTCCAATGCTTTATTGATGATATATGGAAATGACAAATAATAAGCCCTCAAAAACAAAGCCACAGTGTCTCGGGCAAGGCACCGGGCCGTAAAGTTTCAAATTGTCTATTACAAAACTCAAAACAAAAGTCTATTACTGTGTAATAAAAGAAATAGGCACGAAGTCCTTTGCCGTCCAATTGCTTAATCCGCCGTCGATAGTCGGGTAAATCCAACTGTCAAACTCGGACTCTTCATTATCATCTTCAATTGCATTCACTTCCGGATTACTGATACGTAGGGGAGGTCTTCCAATCTGCGCACGCCGAACAGCTCTTTGAGCTTCTTTTTCAATAACAGCCCTAACATCCTTGAAGGAAGCCATCTTCATTGGAGGTTCGTCAGCAGCAATAGTTTCAGTCGACGCTAGAGTCTAGGGGACTTCTTCAAAGTTCTGGCATGGGGTTTCAATGAACTCCCCATCCATCTCCATATACCGAAAAGAGTTAAGGTGGATCACCATGTACTCCTCTTCTCCTCATACTATAATAATTTCCCCCTTCACTGGATACTTTAACATCTGATGGAGCGTAGAAGTTACTGCCCCAGCCTTATGAATCCACGGGCGACCCAGCAAACAAGAATAGGATGGTCGGATGTCCATCACATAGAACGTAGACGCAAAAGTCTGGGAACCAACCTTAACAGGGACATCCACCTCTCCATGTACCATCCTTTTGGACCCGTCAAAGGCCCTAACCACAATATTACTCGGCTTCAGGACCAACCCTTCACAATCCAACCGATCTAATGCTTTCTTGGGAAAAACATTTAAGGAAGACCCAATATCCACCAGCACGTGAGCCAGAGTAGTGCCCCTGCACTCGATCGAAACATGCAGAGCGTCATTGTGATTCTTTCCTTTGGCAATCAGATCTGCATCGGAGAAACCCAACCCGTTGTCAGTGGTCAAGCTAGCCACACAGTCTATAAATTGATCAGCAAATGTTTCCCGTGGCACATGTGCAGTTTTAAGGAAAGAAATTAAAGCCTTTGCATGGGCTTCTGAGCACAACAATAAAGATAACATAGAGATCTTCGACGGGGTTTGCCCCAGCTGCTCGACTACATTGTAGTCGATTTTCTTGATGATCTTCAGGATTTCCTCTATCTCCTGTCTAGAGGTCTCAACAACAATCTTCTTAGGTGCCTCCGTCTGGGTAGGCTCACCTGTAACTTCCTTGCCCCGAGCGTTAGATGACTCAGCGACAGGGGTAATGATTGGAACATGAATAGGTACAGTAGCAGATGTACTGGCAGGTGGACTAGCAACAGGCTTTCGAACAGTTGTTGGGGAGATCTCAGGGGAGAAAAGTCTTCCGCTTCGGGTGACCTTGCCAGACCCAACAATATTGCTGACATCAGTATCAGCCTCTTCAACCTTTAAGTCTTGTTTGATCCCATGATAATACACATCGACCCCATAGTGCCATGGGACAGCCCTATCTGAAGTGTAAGGGATAGGTCCAGGAATAGTAATGATCAACGGAGAAACTCTCGGAACAGATGTAATCCTAACAGGCTTTCTCGAGGAAGCCTTGGAAGGATTGGCGGAAATGGTGATTATGGAAACATCTTCAACAGGAATCAATGGAACCAAAGTTTTCTCAAACAAGATCTATTTGTTATCCATCAGGCGCTGAACACCTGACTTTAATAAATGGCAACCAGCAGGTAGGATGGAACACAGGTGGCAACCTTCACCACAACCCGGAAATAAACCGGCCAATAATAAGTTCTTCTTAACAGTCATCAACAGAGTAGAAATGTCTTCCACGGAGGTCACAAACGAATCATCATCCACAACATTCACTCCATGCTTGGGCATAGGAGCGGTCATGACATTAGGCTTCTCTGGTGCATCAAATTCAATTTCTTTAGCTTTAATAAAATCTTGCACTTTATTCCTTAAGGCCCATCAGTTGTTGGTATCATGCCCTGGGATATCAGAGTGATAAGCACAGCGGGCGTTTGAATTGTACAGCGAAGATGTGGTACTGGGATTCTTTGGAGCTTCCCTCAGAGTCACGAGGTAAGTCTTCAACAATTGCGGTAAAATTTGAGATAAGGTCATACTGATCCGAGTATACTGTCTTTGCAGTCTATCTACTCATTGCTGATTATTGCGTTGTGGGGCAACAGTTGGTCTTGAAATTACCACTGCATTCACTGCTTGGTGGCGTTCAGGTCGGTTTTGGCTCCTCGAGCTGTAAACTACACTAGCTTCTTTTCTGAAAGGCTTCTTTTTTGTACTTGACGAAGCACCTTTCTGTATCTTGCCACTTTTGATACCAGCTTCAACTCTTTCCCCAGTCAAAATCAATTCAGTGAACCCAGACGACAAACTACCGATCAAATGATTGAAATATGGACCAGACAAAGTCCCAAGAAACATATCCACCAACTCCCTATCAGACAGAGGGGGTTGGACTCTTCCAGCAAGATCTCTCCACTTCTGAGCATAGTCCTTAAAGCCTTCGCCTGTACCCATAGACATACCCTGAAGTTGAGTACGCGTGGGAGCAAGGTCGGTATCATATTGGTATTGCTTGTAAAAAGCAGCAGCAAGGTCCTCCCAGTTGCGGACGTTAGCTCCTTCCAGTTGATAGAACCATTCAAGTTGAGTCCCTGACAGACTATCTTGAAAGAAATGAACCCACAGGTTCCTATCAGCAGTATAGGGTTGAATCTTTCTGACATACGAGCGGAGGTGTAGCTTCGGGCAGGATACTCCATTGTACTTAGCAAAGATAGGAGCTTTAAACTTGTGTGGGATAACCACCCCATATGCCAAACCCAAATCTCCAAAGTCCATACCAGGAACCTTCTGAATCTCCATGGCACTCAGACGGTCTTTAAGTTGTTTTTACCTGTCCTCAGCAGGAGAGTACTGTTCATCATCAAAATTAGTGTCATTGTCAGAAACCACAGGGCTAGGACCCTTCCTTTCCTCTTGATTCTCTCCTCCTCCAGATGAATGATATAGATCAGCTTCCTGTCGCAAATTGTTCCCGAATCTGTGACCCATATTCAGCAGAAACACCCTCTTCTTCTTCTTGTCCTTCAAGATAAGAGTCTTCAAATATTGCTGCCCTTTGGCCAAATTCAGGAACATTTCCTGGAATTGAGCATTATGTGCTTAAAGAGCCTTAATGGCTTGATCAGTAGGTGTTTCAGAAGACATGATTGCTGAAATAAACAGCGAAGAAGATGAGAAACCTGTAATGGTACCTGTAATTAGGTGCATGGGAATGGAATGCGTATGAAATGATTTCAACGACTTTGGGAGATTCAAATTTGTAAACCAAAATAAAACACACTTTATTAGATTAAAACTTGTAAAATGTTTAGCAAATGCCTTTAAGGCATTACAAAAGAAATACTGAAAAGCAAATCTAAACTAGAAAAACAACAAAGAAATCAAAAATCCCATGGTCGCCTTCCATTCGTGCTGACATAATCGTTGATTGTCCTCTCATTCTCAAGCTGCCTTGTAAGCTTCAAGATCTTCCGTTCCTTCTCATGATACTTCTCTCTGTAGGTATCCATTTCTTCCTTTAGCTGGATCCAAGACCTCTTCAATGCCCCAAGATCAGTAGGCATGTATGGGTGGATGACCGTATAAGGAACACCTTCTTCATTAGTATGTTCTATAATCACCGGCAAAAAACATATTCATATGGCATCCCCAGCTTTTGAGCACGGGCTCGAACCCACTGGAGATACAGTTGCATCGGGAGAGAAGTCTTCATTCCTAGCTCATGGGGGTCAGACCTGTTCACCCTGTCCCAAGCTCGTATAAACCAGCAGCGATGTCCATCAACATCTCCCTTGAAGTCAAAGACAATTCCTGTAAGCAACAACTCATGGGGACCATCCCTCCGAGCGCGTCCAAACTGTCATAAAGCCAGACAAGGATTGTAGGTTATACCCCCTCGAATTCCAAGCAACTGAACATTAGGGTATTCCCCACATCGATCAATGACAGCTACCCTTTCCATATCTTTAGAACTCCAAAGGATGTCCATATGAGCAAGGGACATGACTCTATAAGCCCAACCTACGCCTTCCTCATTCTTTAATACAGATTTGGGGAGGTGCGAAATAAACCACCTCGCCAGCAGCGGTGTACAACACATGAGAGTTCCCCTTCTCCACACAGTACGGGTATAAAGAGCATGTAGAATATCACCTAAGAGAGTAGGCATTGGGTTACGAGACATGAAGATCTTGACCGCGTTCACATCTATGAAGGCATCTGGATTCGGGAAAAGAACCAAGCTGTAGATGAGGAGAGCCAGGTTGTATTCAAATGCTTAAAAGTCCAAACTATCCCAGAACTGTTGGGCTTGATCGATCAAAAACTTAGCCAAGAAACCTTTAACCCCACTCCGAGTCTCCCAGTTAGATACTACATCAACCATTTTTAGATGTAGGCCTGAAGCAATATCCTCTGGCCTAGGAGCTATCTCCAAACCTGTAAAGGGTGTCTTCTCTAGAATAGATATGCCCAGTATGTCAGAAAACTCCTCCAAAGTAGGGACTAGCTGATATTTTGGGAAGGTGAAACAGTGATCAATGGATCAAAGAACTGGAACAACACGCTCATCATTTGCTCATCCAACTTGGAAGTGACCAGGCTAAGGAGATGACCATGGCTTCTAACAAAGGAAGAAGTATCAGGAACTTTTGAAACTAACTCTCTAA
Source organism: Vicia faba (assembly GCA_948472305.1). Classification (NCBI taxonomy): domain Eukaryota; kingdom Viridiplantae; phylum Streptophyta; class Magnoliopsida; order Fabales; family Fabaceae; genus Vicia; species Vicia faba. Next base: position 828,145,497 of record OX451740.1, on the reverse strand, counting down.
GCTGAGCAGGGATTTGCACGAAGTTGACTCGAATGGTATTTCTGCACATAGAAGCCATGATCTGCAAAACAGAACAAAGATGAATCCCCTCGGTCTTTGAAATGGTCACTCTAATGAGATATGCATGCTTTGTCATGATGCATGATGTCATGAGAAAACACACAACAGGTATAACAGGTACCAAACATGGTAAAGGCAAACAAGTCACACAATAGCCCTTAAATTTCAGGCTGGCATGGAGTTTAGGTACTACCCTCTTACAGTTTAGTTGGTTCAACCTGTCCTAATAATAGTAACCGAGTTCTAGAGGTTCTCAATATCACTGACCATCCTCCATCGGTCATAATTCCAGTCACGCAATCTTTTCTTGCAGCGGAACCATCTCGAGAGTATGGTCTCAATGAGTGTAGCATATCACTAATTCTTATGGCCAAGTTGGTCAATTATAGGTTCTAAGGTCAGTTGATACTTAATGACCCATATAGCAGCCCCATACTCTCCTTGTTCCTCCACAAGGGATATCGGTACCAACTAATGTGCCACATCAACGTAGCTACTGCTTCAATCGTATCGGTCTACGCTGTACAGTTCCCTCACAGTCTATTGCTACTTACCTAAAAGGTATCCCCAGATCCGAGTTAGGATTTATAGTAACTCCGATACAAATCCCACAAAGATAAAGCAAACAAATCAAAAAATTGAAAACAATATGATGAACTAATCCTAAGGTACACCCCACTTATTAATTCTCACCAGCAGAGTCGCCAGTTCTGTGATACGGTGGCCAGAACCGGGACTGTCTTTTAGGAATTACTGGTTTGCGTTTTGCGTTTGTGTTTGCAAAATGTCGCGGTAAGCAAGAGTCGCCCCCGACTTTTATTTTATCCAACAAGGAAAGGAAAAAAGCACAGAAAAATTCCTTTTTTTGAGATATTTCTGAGTACGGGGGGTAGATTATAGAAAGGGAAGGTATTAGCACCCTTTCTATCTGTAGTTATCTACGGGCTCTTAGGTACTTGCTCATCATTTTCAAAATTGCTTCTTTGTGTTTGTGTGATTTGAAAGCTTTTTGTTTTGACTTCGATTTAACTCTTTCTTGTCTTTAAGAGTGTAATGAAGTGTTTTTGAAAACTTTGTTTGAAAAAAAATGTAAGTGTGAAAAAGTTTGTTTGGATTGAGCAAGTACTTAAGAGGTAATCTACCTACTCGAAAAAAAGAATCGTTCTATGTTTATTTCCTTTAGACAATGCTATCCCACTATTAGTGAGTAGGTAGCATCATCGTTGGAGTTTTGAGGGTCAATTCGAAAGGGACGTACGGTCACTAAAGCAATGTTAGGACGTCTTAGTAATAACCCTAATGTCTTAGATCAATTATTCGAGGCAACAATATCCGAGGCAACCATTCCGAGGCAACTTTTCCGAACTGGACTTTGATCTTTGTTTAGACAAAAGAGCGACCATTAAAGCATCCTATACTCAATGACCATTTACCAAAGGCAACCAAGTGGGAGTGTACCCTAGGAGTGCGCATGTGCGAGTGATTCAATTTCAGATTATTTATCTTTGCACATTTTAGGGTTATCTAACCGTTTTAAAGTTTAAACATACATTCTTGTCATGCATCCTAATATCATACATCTAACAGTTTAATATTTTTGTAGAATTTAAAGTGCGGAAATTAAACTACGCTATTACAAGGCTTTGGGTATTTACATAGCCAAAAGCAAACCCTTTAAAAAGTAAAGCGATAAATGAAAATGAAAAGTCCTAAACTTCCTTGTCAAAACCAAAACCCTAATTTTGACTGTGTTAGGAGGCAATTGGACTGTGCAATCCTTAATCCATTTGAAGCTTGATCTTGCCAAATCTTGAAGAATATGGGAGGGCAAATTTTGGGGTACAACAGTAAATAATAAAACAATAAAGCGCGCGCGACGGAATTAGAACGATAAGAAAAATTAGGGTTTTGACCCTTTTTGACCTAATTAAAAGAAAAATGTTTTTGTTGTTTTCAATATTTTTTTAAGAAAAGGATTAGGTTTTAAATTAAATACAAAAATAATTAGTGATTAAATTAATTAATAAAAATAATTACATGGCCTATTTTTGTGTTTTTATTATTTTTAAGAAAAAAAGAAAATATAATTAAGTTAGAACTAAAAACCTATTTGTTCTAATTAATTTTAATTATATACAAAAGGAATTAAAGTTATCTAAAATTAAAATCTAATGAAATTAATTAATTTTTTGATAAAAAATAAAATCTAAACCTAATTTGTGAAAAGTATTATTTTTGTAATTTTTTGATAAAAGAAAATAATTAATTTTGTGTTTAGTAAATAAAATAAATAAATAAATTAAATAAAACAAAATATAAAAGAAAATAGAAAGAGAGAATGGGCCTGAAAAGTAATTTGAGGGGTGTATGGACAGCAATCTGGCCCCAGAAGAATGAGGTCCACGTTGACTTCTTGGATCTAGTGCGTTGCCTTGACTGAGGCGCACCATGGTCACCACATCATAGCCATCATATCTGGCTTCTTGGATACCTGAATGGTTGGATCTTGAGGGAGCGTGGTGCTCCTTGGCTTTGTATGCGCGTTGAATCATGAAAAAACAAATATTATGCAAATAAAGGGGGACCTGGGATTCGAACCCAGGCCCTAAGGTACTTTTCCACGCTCCACTGACCAACTGAGCCAGTTGCTTATGTTGTATGTAAGACACATAACAATTATTATATTAATAATAAATGGAATAAAAGAAATCCACGCAAAAATTCAAATAGACGAATTAAATGAAGCCACGCCATCATCCCTGTTCTCTCTCCGTGGCTAAAAGGTTTGAAAACCTTTACCTACGGACAACGTCTGTCGCTACAGCCCTGCAATTTCTCAAAATCAAATACAAGTGATATAAATGACTACCAAGGCCATGAATGGACTCGTCTGGATTTGCTGAGCACAATGGTGCCTCTTTCATGGCCCAATTTTGCCTAGGTTCAGAAACCCCAAAGCGAGCTTGTAAACCCTAATAATGGTGAAACTCATACAAGCCATGAAAACACAATTAAAGAATACAGAAATCTTGCAAATGTTCTATGGATCAATAATATATGATTAATTCATGCTATCAATGCCTAAATCATGAAATTCGAATTCAAGAAAAGCCCAAGGTCGTGGCTGACTTACAGTGAGATATAGGGCTTGGGAACACTCGTTTTGGATTGCTTTTGCTTGCTGGGGATCCCAGGAAGTGATTGAGATGGTCCAAGGATCTTGAAATTGCCTCTAAGTAAGAATTCGATTCACCACTTTTTCTTGTTTTTTCAAGTTTTTGTTCTGGTTCATACGCCTCCTTCTCTCCTAGTTTTAGGTCTGCATTCCTTCTATATGTATTGAGGAATTTATTATGGTTCCAAAACCGATCTCAATCTTCCTCCATCAATGAATTTGATTTTGATTTGATACACTTGAATATCTTTCAAAAAATAGGCCTAATCCAATCTTTTTGTGCACACCATGCCTTTACACGAATTTGATCCCATGCTAGCTGGATATTAAGACCTGGATCATGTAAAAAATCTTGAGTTTTCAATATTTTGGATTTTCTATGATTTGTTTTGATTTAAAATGATTTAATTCAAATAAAAATCAAAATAAATAATAAAAATAATATAATGACAAGTGGCAAAGGCTAGAGCTCGTGGACTATGTTTCCAACTCAAAACAAGTGAAAAAGATTGGGCCCATTAAGGAAAATTTGCATTTTTAGGCATAGATGACTTTTGGCAATTTTGCAAAAAAGGTCAACTTCAAAAATGCATAACTTCCTCAATTTTGAATCTTTGAATGTGTTCTTGGACTTTTTAGAAAGCTTGAGATGTCCTATAAGCAACCATTTTTGTCTCATCTCAATTTGATATTCCATGCTCATGTATGAAGCTTTGAAAAAAAAGGTGTTTTTGTTGACTTTTCAAAATGACTCATAATGTCCAAATTCATAACTTCTTGTGAGTGCATATTTTGAATTTAGGAGATGAAGATGGATTGTAGAGCATGGCATCCTATTCAAAATGAGATTTGTATGGGTCATTTCTCATAAAGTATGAGAAAGTTATGCTTGGTCAAAGTTGAGTTGACTTTTCCTATAAAACCCTAATTTAGCAACTTTTGGTTCTTGAGGAATTACGAGCAATCCTTGATGAATCATGATCAACCCTTGATAAAATGATGAAATATACTTAAAAATAAGTATGATGACCAAAAATCTTGAAGTTCGACTATATGTGGGCCACATTTGACTTTTGCCCTAGCACAATCGATTTTCAAGCCTTTGAGCAATTGACTGAGCAAACTTTCTCTGTAGGGCTTGAAACTTGACATGGATGATCTTGAGAGCATATTAGGACATTATTGAGCATTTGGGATCCCTTGGACTCAAGTATCTTGGTGCAACATGAAACCCTAATTTGAGGTAGACTGCCTTAGGAGAGAGCTTGTCTGGTCAACCCTTGGACTACCTTGAGCAACTTGAGGATCTTTCTTGAAATGTTCTGAGAAATATGGGAGGGAAAATTTTGGTGTACAACAGGAGGAGATGAAGAGACTATCCTAAAGCATAAGGTAAAAGCTAAGGAAGAAAATCGTCTAACCAACACGAAGCCAATACTTGACATTATGGGTCAAGATAGAATTCCCATTATTTGGAGTGAAACCAAGCAAGCAAAGATACTAGACCTCTTGAGAAGAACAAACTTCAAGTGTATTAAGTCTTCGAAAAAATTGGACAGAGTAACGGCTGTATACGGGTGAATTCCAGATTACAAACAAAGTATGTAATCACAATAACCTGCACACAAAACAAACAAACAACCCAATGTCTTGAGGTAAACCTCAAGATCTCCAGACAAAATATCCATTAAGGTCACAAAGTATCCAACATAAGCCAAGGTCTCTAATCCTAATTCCAAGAAGTCCATCACTCTATAATGCAAAGGATAGTAACCATGTAGTCCGAGTATCATTAATGTTTTTTATGGTTCATGTTGATTATTAAGTGTCTTTAAAAGGAAAAGAAAAGCTCAAGTGAGCAAAATAAAAATGACATAAAAGTAAATGCTCAAATGAGCAAAGATGAAAATAACATGAAATGTAAATGCAAAAAGTAAATGGTACATAAAGCATAAAAAATAAAAGCATAAAGTAAAGTCAATTGTTAGAAATTAGTGGTTAGTTGGATGACCATCTTGAAACTTGCATTTGGAACTCATTAGAGGATTGGTAGAACCAAAGCCTCCACACAATAAGTTGCATTTTATTTTTGTCAAGTATATCATCCATTTTGGAATCCTCAAAAAGTAACATGTAATGATCAACAATGTTTAAGTGATATGCGTTGAGCAAAAGTGATGTAGATCCATTAGAGGATTGGTAGAACCAAAGCCTCCACACAATGAATCTCAAGGTTATTGGATCAAAGAGATCAAATTAACATACTTGGGCTTGCAATCATAAGTTTGGACCACAAATGATCATTTATACGAATCGGGACAAAATTTAGCGCTATGTTAAGCAATCGTAAGTGAACTTATGTAGAAGTCGCATCTATTTTGAGGCCGGTAAATAGCAATATATGTACTTCATGTTTGGATAAATGATATAGAGATCACCATCCCTTAACATGTAGCACAATTAAAAAAGAAAGGGATAAGATGAAGAGGGAGGGGAATGATAAGCTAATTTGGATCACCACCTCAAAATTCTTTCATCTTTAAATTCAACCACTCCTCTAGATGGATTAAAGCACTAAATATATCATTAATCCAAAGCACCAAAAATGAATTAAATAATTCACTCTTCGGTAGATTTGAATTGATGAACATTTATCCAACTTCATCTACATCACAAAGTCCATTGAGTTTAAAGAGAAATTGGACATTTAAAATTGCAATCCAAACCAACAATCAAAAGGAGTGAGTAGAAAAAGCATTTTGGATTAAAGCTGCCCAAAAACAAGGAAAAAATGAATTTTGTTCCTGTGTAAATAGATTGCACTACTGTGTAAATCGATTTACACAGTAAAATTTTCAAAAATCTACGCGAAATTGCTTCTGTGCAACGATTGCACTATTACTGCAATCGATTGCACGCTGTTATAGACAGCAAAATAACATTTTAAAAGGCCAAATTCTTGTTCAAACTTTCCATCAAATACCTTATGTTCATGGATCCAATTGAGCACGAAAATTCCATCAAATTATGAGAAAATAACACCATTGGAATCACAAAATAATGCTCAATGAATCAAACCCAAAGATCAACAAGAGATCACATTGTGAAAGATGAATTATCCAACTTACCAAAGGTAGATCTAAAGAATTATCAAAACAACTTCAAGAATTTGCTTCAATTCAACCACAAGAATCAATTTCCCAAGCTTAGATATAGATAATGGATAAAGAAAAAGTGTTTGGATGAAGGTTTATCTCAAAGATTAGTAAGCTTCAATGCAAAGCTTACTAACTTTTTGAAAATGGAGCTTTGAGTGAATTTGGTAGATGGAGAGAATTGAGAGATTTTTTAGCAAGGTGGATTTGGCTATCAAAAGCTTGAAATTTGAATGAAATGAGGGCTCTATTTATATATTTTAGGATTGGGATTAGTGGTAATTTGGTAATTGATTCTTGGAGCCAAAATTTGAATTAATGATAATTCTTTCAAAAATTAGAGCCAAATTGGAGCCAAAAATTTGACAAGCTTGAAATGCTGATTTTTTTCAAATTTTCACGCTGTGCAATCGATTGCACTACAGTGCAAATAGATTTGCACAATGTATTTTTTCAAAAATCGTGCAAAATGCACTTTGTGCAATCGATTGCACTCTAGGAGCAATCGATTGTACAGTGGAAAAAATGAAATTTTTTTAATTATTTTTCTTTGCAAATAGAGATTTTAGGGAAATAATACCGAAAAACCTTATTTGCCATATGCTTCGACTCAGTACCTACAAAACACAAATATGCAAAGACAAAGACAATTTTTTTTTTGTATTTTGATTAGAAGTTAGTCAACAACACAAGAGCAAACTTAAAGATAAGATGCAAATGTGATGAATGAAGCTATTTGTTAATGATTGAGACCAAAATGACAATATATGATATGAAAGTGCGAATAAAAAAGTTAGGGGCGAAATTTAGGGTACAACAGGGATCCCATGGGTAACGGTTCTGCTATGGCCTTTTATGACTCTGAAAATCTAATCTACCAAGCCGAAGACAAAGGTAAGGAATATTGTGAAGTCTCAGGGGAACTCGCCAGGTTACTGCAATAAGAAGAGAGGACCATTCAGCCCCAGGAGGAACCAGTGGACACAATCAACCTAGGTACCGAAGAAGACAAACGAGAAGTCAAGGTGGGTGCCAATCTTGAACCCACTGTCAAGGAGCGTCTGATTCAGTTGTTACACGATTATGTTGAGGTATTTGCCTGGTCGTACGAAGACATGCTAGGACTTGATGCAGATATCATAGTACATCGTCTACCTACAAAGAGGATTGTCCTTCGGTAAAGCAAAAGGTCTGTCGAATGCGTCCAGACATGTCATAGAAGATCAAGGCAGAAGTCATGAAACAATTCAATGCCGGATTCTTGGCCGTCACCTCTTATCCATAATGGGTTACCAATATTGTTCCCGTGCCCAAAATGGACGGTAAAGTGTGAATGTGTATGGACTACAGAGATTTGAATAGGGCAAGCCCTAAAGATGATTTCTCACTTCCTCATATTGATATTCTAGTTGACAATACGGCACAACACAAAGTGTTTTCCTTCATGGACGGTTTCTCAGGTTACAACCAAATCCAAATGGCGCCTGAGGACATGGAGAAAACAACCTTTGTAACACAATGGGGCACATTCTGCTACAAGGTTATGCCATTCGGGATGAAGAATGTTGGGGCAATCTATCAGCATGCCATGGTAGCTCTATTTCACGACATGATACATCACGAAATAGAGGTATATATGGACGACATGATATCCAGATCTCAAATGGAATAAGAGCATCTTGACCATTTATAGAAACTCTTTGAGAGACTAAAGAAGTAAAGTTGAGGTTGAACCTAAATAAATGCATATTTGAGATGAGGTCTGGTAAACTCCTAGGCTTTTTCGTCAGCAATAAAGGTATTGAAGTAGATCCCGCCAAGGTGAAAGCGATACAAGAGATGCCTGCTCCTCATACTGAGAAGGAAGTCAGAGGATTCTTGGGACGTTTAAACTACATTGCCAGATTCCTTTCTCACCTGACAACTACTTGTGAACCAATCTTCAAATTACTGAAGAAAGATCAAGTAGTCAAATGGAATGATGAGTGCCAAACTGCCTTCGACAAGATCAATGAGTACCTGCAAGAGCCTCCTATTTTGATGCCACCAGTTGAGGGAAGACCGTTGATCATGTATCTGACTGTTTTGGAAAATTCAATGGGGTGTGTGTTGGGGCAGCATGACGAGTCTGGCCGAAAATAGCACGCTATTTATTACTTGAGCAAAAAGTCTATCGATTGTGAAACAAGATATTCACTGCTCGAGAAAACTTATTGCGCTCTGGCATGGGCTGCTCGCTGGCTAAGACAGTATATGTTGACCCATACTACCTCGTTGATATCTAAAATGGATCCGATAAAATACTTCTTTGAGAAACCTGCCCTCTCTGGGAGAATAGCGAGATGGCAGATGATCCTGACAGAATATGACATACAGTATACTACCCAGAAAGCAATAAAGGGCAGTGTACTAGCTGATCACCTTGCTCACCAAGCTGTAGAAGACTACCAGTCCATGAAGTTTGAATTCCCAGATGAAGACATCATGATGGTAAACAACTGTGAAGAATTCAGACCATATGACAGACCTGAACAAGGATCCCGATGGACCCTGGTTTTTGATAGGGCACTGTGATACGGTGGGAGAACTGACTTGTGATTTTGCGTTTATGTTTGCAAATGTTTCAGTTTAGCAAGAGTCGCCACCGACTTTTTATTTTATTCTAAGGAAAGGTCAAAAAGCACAGGAAAGACCTTTGAGATGTTTTCTTGGGTTCGGGGAGTAGATTATAGAAAGGGAAGGTATTAGCACCCTTTCTATCCATGGTTATCCATGGGCTCTTAGTTACTTGCTTATATCACTTGCTTTGCTTTTCAATTGTTTGAAATGGTGCTTTGTGTGTGATTTTGAAAGATGTTTTCAAAAGAGGCCATCGTTGTGGCAACCTTTGTAATGATTCTTGTTTGAATGTATACAAAGGTGTTTTTTGTCTTTTGAAAAGTTTTCGATGTTTGAAAGTAGGATTTTTTGAAATTGTGTTGTGAAGTGTGTTTTGAAGATAGCAAGGATGTTTTTGCAAGTTTTGATCAAGTAACTAAGAGTTATCAACCCTATTTTACTCAAAGATCTTTCTTATGTTTTTAACCCTTTTAACAGTGTTGTTTCACCATTGTATTTGGTGAACAACCTTGTGTTAGGATGTTAAACGGGACAGGCGCGGGTCATCGTATAGACCATGATAGCAATTGTGTCAAGTATTTTTGGCAATTTTCTTGAGGGACTTGATCATTTTGTTTAGGCAACTCAGATAGCGTCATCGAGGGACTATGATCTTTTGTTTTGTTTTTGTTTTTCCAAAGTACTTGACATGCAACCATGGCCCATTTTTGAAGGCAACAAGTTGATTATAACCCTAGGGGTGCAAGTGTGCATTGTGTTTGTTTTTCATGCATATTTGTCTTTGATTAGGTCAAGCTAGTTGTTGACTTTATTTTGCATACAAACCCTAAGTCTAAACATGGCATAATTGAAAGCATTTAAAGGTGCGAGAATTTAAAGCCTACACTATTACAACATGATATAGGGAGGGGGGTACAAATTTGAATTGGGGGTATTTGACAAGAAGTTAAGTTCTAGATTATTACAACCAAATCGAATGTATAGGCAATATTTAAATGTACAATAATTAAATAAAATACAATAAATAAATGTTAAATAAAATGTATTATGCAAAAAGTTTTTATGTATGTAAAAAGTATTTTTTTAATGTGAAATGTAAATAATAATAAAAAGGGTCAATTTTAATTATTTTATTATTTAGGGCAAAACCCCTAATTCTTAAATAAATAGTATTATTTATTAATTATATACAATAATATATTAATAAATACAAAAAATAAAAGTATATTGTAAAAGAAGATATTTTTAGTGTAAAATATTAATAAAAATGAAAATGTATTATTTTTGAATTTTTGACCTAATTATTTAACAAAATAAAGTATATAAGTATATATATATATTAAACACATTAAATATATAAAAATAAAATTAATTATTTTAAAAAAAAAAGTGTATATTCAAGAAAAATTTTCAAATGTAAATAAAAATGATAAATGAAAATAAACATATTTTACATTATTCTTTAGGTTTTTGATAAAAAGAAAATAAATTATTTATATATTTATACTAGTAAAAAATTAAAATAAATATCAAATAAATGTGAAAAAACATAAAAATAAATTTTAAGTATTTTTTATGTTAGAAAATAAAATATCAAAATCAGAAATGAAACAAAAATGCAAAAATGACAAATGGGCAAGAAATGGGCCAGGGGGTGTAAAAAGAAAAGAGGGGGTGCCAGAAGCAAGCCTGTAGAGGCCCAGGACAAATCAAACTTCATCTTCTTCCTTTGAACAAAAATACGCGCGCTTTTGTACACAAATGCTATCTCCTGATTCTTTGATTTTTTGATAAAACTCATAACATGAAACTTGTAGAGCATTAAACAACGAATCCAACCATATAAAAAACTTGAGTTAACTCTCAAAGACCAGAGAGAATTTATGTGGCCCAAATTTCTAACCCAGTTTTTTCAGAAAGTTCATGGGTGAAATTCTCCTAGCACGATTAATGTAAATGAAAACTAAGCATATGTATGGCTTCAGGTCTATGAGTACAACATATTTCATTCACAAACCTAAGCCTAACTATTCCTAAATAGAGAGATAGAGGTTCATGAAATACCTGTTTCAGTTGACTTCGAGCTGGCCAATGCAGCAACTTCCAAGAGCGTGTGAGGTTCTTCTGAGCTTGCCTGATGTCCAATGAAGCTTTCCCAATGCCTGGCTTGTTTTGAAGTAGCCTGAATCGTGTTATAGAACTCAACCTGCAAAGATTTGAAACAAAAATGGCAATGTGTGTTAAGGGTGTTACAACTAGCAATGGATGATCTGGACAGCTTAGGTATGTTGGTTAGAAGGTGTTTGAAGTATCTTTGGACAAAACGCACGATGGAATTTGGTTATGGCTTGAAGTTTGCAGAACTGACTCTGTTTTTGCAAGAAAATGGGGGTTTTGTGCACTAGGGGTTTTTAGAGGCAAATGGGTCGTGTTTCTGGCTTGTTAGGAGGTATCAAACTTGTTTGCAATGTTTGTGTAAGTTGGTTTTTACAGATGTGAGAGATGGCTTGTTGTTTGCAACTTTTCTTCTTCTTGAAGCAAGAGTGTCTATCCTTTCAATGCAGGCCTGTACAAGTCCTATATCATGCTGCACATTTTTTCCCATGGTTACTGGAATTGGTAGATTTGATCTTGCCTCAGAGATATGGCCCCATGCCTCAAAGATCTTGGTTTGACATAAAGTGCAACTTTACAAAAATGGCATTATACCTTTTTCCAAATAGGGATTAGTTTTGTATGCAATGTCCAAATGACCAAGATAATACCTTAGCTTAATGGTTATGCATTAAATTATGGAGTACAAACTGGTTTTGAGGCCTACAAGCTAGTACCAAACATGCTGATTTGAAAATGCAAGTTTGTATGAACATGTATTGGCCATGGATCAAAGTGAGTTTTTGCCAACTTCAAGCATTCGATTCTCTCTAACCACAAGGGTGTTTGAGGATTTCTTGGACAATTTGGAAAGCTTGCAACATGTACTATAATCCATATTTGAAATGAAACTTGAAACCTCAAGTGGAACTATGTGAAAAATGGCCAAGAAGATGGGTCAAAATCCTGCCTAAACTAGGGCAAAATTTCTGTAAGTTAAAAGTTTTAGGTACCCTTGTTCCAAAAATCATAACTTGAGATAAAAGCTTCTTTTGAGAAAACTTTGTGAATCAAAGTTGTAGAATTTGTGATGGAATACAACTTTCATGTTTCAAGTTTTGTTTGAATCCATTTTCATCTTGGTGAAAAAATGGGACAAAGTTAGGAAAAAATAAGAAAATTTCATAACTTGAAAATTTCTAAGTTATGAAAATTTTCCATTTTAAACCCTAATTTGCATTTTTGGGTTTCATGGTGAACAAGTTTCATAATTTGACATGTCTTGATGAAAAATAACTCTTGGCACTTGATTTTGTCCAAAAAGTCAAAGTTTGACTTTTCAGTGTACAGTCAAATTTTGATCAGTTGACTGAAAAATTCAATTGTCAATCCTATGCATTTGAGATCTTTTGAACTTGTTGAATGGTTCAAGACAATTTCATTGAGTCCTTGAGTCCATGTGTGAGCTTGATTTGCCATTGGATAGGTCAAACAGTCAAAAATTGCCTTTATGTAGTCAAAACCCTAAAAATGACCATTTTGCCCTTTTGGTGATCTGATCAAATTTCTTGTGGAATTATGATCCAAACTTGATCAAATGGTTCATATGAGTTCATAATGTTGATGTGGGTCAAATTTCAAGAGGTTTGACTGTCAATTGGCCACAATTGACTTTTTCCCCAATACAGCTGATTTCTAGGTCAACTGTCCAATTGACTGGGCAAAAATTTGAATCAAGGCTTGAAACTTGGTATGGACAAACTTGTGAGTCCAATATGAAGTATGAAAGTCAATTTGGGCATTGTAGGTCAAAACATCCTTGTGCAAACTAAAACCCTAATTTAGGTCAACAGTGCAAGAAGGTGTCTTGAGCAGGGCAAACCCTAGCTTGATCTTGAGTTCCAAGAGTCTTGTGATTGAGAAAATGTTGATGAAATGAGAGGGAAAATTTTGGGGTACAACAGTTACCCCTGTTCAATCTTCTTGAACCTGAAGAGTTAGATTGGCAAGTTTGCCTTTCGTGACTCGAAGGTAAAAGAGGATTGGACACTAGAGTGCCCATAAATTTTCCCTCATCAAAATATAGCTGAGGAAATGGGCTTAAAGATGCCATTTGGAGATGGTAGAATCTTGCTGGAGATGGGCTTAAAGATTCCATCCAAGAATGGTTGTTGATTTGCAATGTTGTAGGTTAGAAGAATGAGCATCAAAATGGTATCTGTGTCTGGAATGCCATTGAACTGTATCTGGAGACTGAGCTTGTATGAGCAAAAGAATGGCGTCCGTGCCTGGCGCGTATCTGAGCTGTAATTGTATTTGAATTTTGAATGAATATCAGAATGACTGCCGTGTCTGGAGTGTATCTGTATTGTATCCGGGTAACAGAGAAACATTTGTGCATGGAGCAACTGTGTGCTGGGGATAAACTATGAATGAGTGACAGAATGGCAACCGTGTCTGGAGCGTATCTGGACTGTATCTTAAGTTGAGATATGTATGAGTAGTGGAATGACCGCCGTGTCTGGGGTGTATCCGTAATGTAACTGGGATATGAATAAGTGACAGAATGACTTCCGTGGCGACTGCACTTTGGGGAAAATCAAACTGCTGGTGTAAAGGCCAGAAAGGGATCCGTGTTTGGAACATATCTGAACTTGTGGTTGATAGTTGGATCGTAACGAGAGATAGAATGGCTGCCGTGTCTGGAGCGTATCTAGTCTGTATCGGATTGCTGAAGTCTGAATGAGTAGTAGAATGACCGCCGTGTCTGGGGTGTATCTATACTGTATTTGACTTGAAATTCTGAATGAGTAATAAAACGATCGCCGTGTCTGGGGTGTATCTATACTGTATCTGAATAATTGTTTACGATAGCCTTTTAATCTTATCCTAAAAAGGGTAAAATGTTAGCTAAAACACAGAGTTTCTGTTACATGATATGTATGATGCAATGGATAGTATTTCATCAATGTTTATGATATATGAATGTAATGGATGCGCATGTAAGCTGAGTAGCTGTCTTGCTGAGGAAAATAAATCCTTGATAACTGGAGATAATGAAATCTTTGATTGCTGTCGGAGAAAGTAAATCCTTGACCAATGCCGGGGATTCCAAAAAATCTTTGATTACTGAAGATGAGAAATCCTTGCTGACTGCTTAGGGATTAAAGATCTTTGATTGTTGAGAATGAGAAATCCTGGGACCATTGTTGGAGATTGAAAATACTTGGCGATTTGTGGGGATTGACAAAGCCTTTGACGACTTTTGCAGGGAATGAGAATCCTTCATGACCTTCCTGGGATATAGGGAAAACTCTGAAAACCTCTACCGGGGAGTTAAAACCTGGGGGACTTCTGCTGGAGAGATGAGACTGAGAATCTTCAATCTGCTGGGAAATAACTCTGTGGGGAGAATGTTTAGAATATTCTGGCTCCGTTGGGGATCAGGAGTTTGAACTCCAATGGGAACTTTGAAACTTAATTCGGCTGGGGAATCCAGTTTGGAATGTACTGGCTCCGCTGGGGGATCTTGAAGTTTAACTCCGCTGGAGACATGTACTCCGAGGTTTTAGCTTTGTTGAGGATCTGAACAAAGTAATGCAGGGGATTTTTTCTGGAATGGCGTAAAGATTTCTTCCTAACTCCTTCAACCTATCAGTAATTATCCTTTTTCAATTTCGTTTTATTTGTAAGCAGTGATTATATTCAAATGCACATGCCTATTTAACAAAACATTGGATGTTTTCAAATAAAACATAAGTGTAAAAAGAAAGTCAAACAAATATGTGCACTTTGAATTATATTTGTATTTAACTTTTGTGATTATCTTTGTACAAAGGAGACAGACATCCTAGTAAGGGAATATTGTCGTAAAAATTGAAAAAATTTATACAAAAGAAAGATGGCTATGTGTAATAATTCCATGGGATTCCCATTCTGCTATAGCCTTCACCACTCTGAATATCTAGTCCATTCGCTGCTTCTCCCGCTGATGACTGGATTGATCAGAAGCTTGGAGCTTGTTGGTGAAGAGATTGTTCTTAAAGTGATCCGACGAGACATAATCATACGCATTAATTCCCTAACTTTTGCCTGGACCGCCCTTTCGGGTTTTCGGTCCACCGGGAAACCCCTTTTTTGCCCAAGTCGCCCTTTCGAGTTTTCAACTTGCCGGGTGTACAATTTTTTTTTGTTTTATCCCTAATTTTTTCCTGAACCACCCTTTCGGGTTTTCGATTCACCAGGATGCCCATTTTTGCCCAAGTCGCCCCTTTGGGTTTTCAACTTGTCGGGTCGTTTTATGCGTAGTATCTTTTGACTATGTCTGCATTCGTAGGGTGTGGCAAACCGTCGCCATCCATGGTGGTCAAAATCATTGCCCCACCAGAAAAGATGCTCTTAATCACAAATGGTCATTCGTAGGTAGGAGTCCATTTGCCCCTGGGATCACTTTGCGGCAAGATGATCCGCTTGATTAAAAGATCTCCTACTTGATATACTTGACGTCTAAATTTCTTGTTGAAAGCCTTGATCATCCGTTTTTGATACGTCTGACCATGACACACAGCGGTAAGTCGCTTCTCGTCGATCAAATTGAGTTGGTAAAGTCGGGTCTGAATCCAATCGTCTTCACTCAGACCACCGTCCTTCATAATCCTTAAGGAAGGAATCTGAACCTCCATAGGTAACACAACTTCCATACCATACACCAAAGAAAATGGGGTTGCCCCTGTTGAAGTACGTGCCGTGGTACGATATCCATGCAGAGCAAACGGTAACATCTCATGCCAGTCCTTGTAGGTGACTGTCATCTTTTGAATGATCTTCTTGATATTTTTGTTCGCGGCTTCAACAACACCGTTCATCTTCGACCGATAGGGAGATGAATTGTGATGATAAATCTTGAATTGTTCGCATAGAGCGGTGATCATAGTGTTGTTCAAATTCGTACCATTGTCTGTGATGATCCTGTCGGAGACACCGTACCGGCATATGAGGTTCTGCTTGATAAAGCGGGCAACCACATTCTTTGTAACTGAGGCAAAGGAAGCTACTTCGACCCACTTGGTAAAATAGTCAATAGCGACCAAGATGAAGCGATGTCCATTGGATGTCGTGGGCTTGATCTCTCCAATCATGTCAATGCCCCACATTGCGAATGGCCAAGGAGCTGTCAGAATGTTGAGAGGAACAGGAGGAATATGTACCTTGTCGGTGTAGACTTGGAACTTGTGGCAAGTACGGGAATGTTGATGACAATCAGCTTCCATGGTAGACCAGTAGTAGCCTGCCCTTAGAATCTTTTTAGCCATCGTATGTCCGCTCAAGTGGGTTCCAAATGTGCCACTGTGTATCTCAGTCATGATCAACTCTGCTTCAGCTTTGTCCATACAACGAAGTAGAACACAATCATGGTTACGCTTATAAAGGATGCCATTGCTTAGGAAGAACTTGGCAGCAAATCTCCTTAAGAAATTTTTGTCATTGACGGAAGCTCCTTCAGGATATTCTCTAGTCTGAAGATACCTTTTGATTTCATGAAACCAGGGTTGTTCCACGACTTCTTCGGTATTAATCTCATGACAGTGCACTGGTTCGTCCATTCGCTCGATGGTAATTTGGGGAGCCTCATTATCCCAATTGAGTTTAAACATGGAAGACATTGTAGCCAGAGCATCTGCTAGCTGATTTTCTTCTCGCGGGAAGTGCTCGAAAGTAATCTGCTTGGAATGAGGCAACAACGTTAAGACATGTTCTTTGTATGGGATAAGGTTAGGATGTTTAGTGTACCACTCTCCTTTTACTTGACTGATAACCAAAGCCGAGTCCCCAAATACGACCAAAGATTTGATTCCCAAGTCTATAGCAGCCTTGAGACCAAAGATGCAAGCTTCATATTCGGCCATGTTGTTGGTACAGCTGAAACAAAGTTGGGTAGTGAAGGGTGTATGGCAACCTTCCGGAGAAATGAGCACTGCACCGATGTCGTTGCCAAGTGCGTTTGAAGCACCATCAAAGTACAGCGTCCATCGGGATCCTTGTTCAAGTCTGTCATACGGTCCGTTACCTTCGATGTTGTCCAAAGTCATGATGTCCTCGTCAGGGAAGTCGAATCTCATAGATTGGTAATCTTCGACGGCTTGATGAGCTACATGGTCGGCTAGTACACTCCCCTTTATAGCTTTTTGGGTAGTATACTGGATATCATACTCTGTCAGGATCATTTTCCATCTAGCGATTATTCCAGATAAAGCAGGCTTCTCGAAGATATACTTGATCGAATCCATTTTGGAAATCAGCAAAGTGGTGTGAGTCAACATATACTGCCTTAGCCGGCGAGCAGCGCGTACCAAAGCGCAATAATTCTTCTCGAGCAGTGAGTAGCGAGTCTCACAGTCGGTAAACTTTTTGCTAAGGTAATAAATGGCATGCTCTTTTCGGCCAGACTCGTCATGTTGGCCCAGCACGCACCCCATTGAGTTATCCAAAACAGTCAGATACATGATTAACGACCTTCCTTCAACGGGTGGCATCAGAATAGGAGGTTCTAGTAAATACTCCTTGATCTTATCAAAAGCAACTTGACAATCATTGTTCCATTCAACTACCTGATCCTTCTTTAACAGTTTTAAAATTGGCTCACAGGTAGAAGTCAGGTGAGAGATGAACCTCGCAATATAGTTCAAGCGTCCCAAGAATCCTCTAACCTCCTTTTCAGTACGGGGGGCAGGCATTTCTTGTATAGCCTTCACTTTAGCTGGATCAACCTCAATGCCTTTGTTGCTGACAATAAATCCCAAAAGTTTACCAGACCTAACCCCAAAAGTGCACTTGCTTGGGTTCAGTCTGAGCTTATACTCCTTCAACCTGTCAAACAGCTTTTGTAAATGACCAAGGTGTTCTTCTTCTGTCTGTGACCGAGCTATCATGTCGTCTACGTAAACTTCGATCTCATGATGTATCATATCATGAAACAAAGCTACCATGGCGCGTTGATAGGTTGCCTCTGCATTCTTCAGTCCGAATGCCATCACTTTGTAGCAGAAGGTACCCCATTGCGTAACAAAGTTGTTTTCTCCATGTCCTCGGGGGCCATTTTGATCTGGTTGTATCCCGAGAATCCATCCATGAAGGAAAAAACCTTGTGTTGAGCTGTGTTGTCAACCAAGATATCGATATGTGGTAGTGGAAAATCGTCTTTAGGGCTAGCTCTGTTCAAATCCCGATAGTCTACACACATTCTGACTTTGCCGTCCTTCTTAGGCACGGGCACAATGTTAGCAACCCATTGTGGATAGGAAGTAACAGCCAGAAAGCCAGCGTTGAATTGTTTCATTACCTCAGCTTTAATCTTCTCAGACATGTCAGGCCTCATTCGTCGGACCTTTTGCTTGATCGGTGGTCAGTCTTCTCTTGTAGGAAGATGGTGAACCACGATATCTGTGTCTAACCCTGGCATGTCTTCATAAGACCAGGCGAAGATTTCAACATATTCGTTCAACAATTGCACTAAGCGCTCCTTGACACTTGGTTCCAGGTTGGCACCCACTTTTACTTCCTTCTTGTCTTCCTCTGTCCCCAAGTTGATGGTTTCTAGCAACTCCTCATGAGGCAGAATGGCCCTCTCTTCTTGTTGTAGAAGTCTGGCTAACTCTCCCGGCACTTCACAATCTTCGTCAACTTCGTACTCAGCATGATTGACCAAATCTTCAGAGTTATCGAAGGCTAAAACAAAATAGTCACCCATGGAATCCGGAGTGGATGGGTACCTGCATTTGTGAGTGTGGGTGTGTGTAAGGGATAGCCATCCTTAAACAAACAAAAAATGCAAAAGGAAATAAAATGAACACAGCAGTTTATAGATGAAAAACGTCCAATGATTCATTAAAACATGGCATATGATTATGAAGAAAATCAAACCCTTACAAATGGACCTACATGCCTCGGGCAAGGCATGAGGTGAAAAATAGTGTGCGAATTGTTTTAGTCATTACAGACCATAAAAATGGGAAATTGTTCAAAGATCAAATTACTGGTTGATAAAGGTGATGGGAACAAAATCCTTTGCTTCCCAGTTGCTCAAACCCCCTTCGACGATCGGAAAGATCCAATATTCAAAGTGGCTCTCTTAATCTTCATCTTCTACAATATTGATTCCATGGTGTGAGATCTTGACGGGTGGTCCTCTAACCTTGGAGCGACGCATAGCCTTTTGTCCTGGAGCAACAAACCCTAACCCAAACTTGTCTGTCTTATGGGGAAAGTCAGGAAATTGTCCCCATATTATACTCTTCCCTTCTTTGATCACCGCCTCTGCGTCTTTGAGAGATGCCATCCTAGATACATGCTTGGGAATGATAGGCACCTCAACCATTGTCTTCGCCACTGCTACCTCAGGAGACACTTCCTCGAAATGCTGGAAAGGCGTTTCGATGAACTCACCATCCAACTCCACATAGAGGAAGGAATTGAGATGACTTATCATGTATTCTTCCTCGCCGTGCACTATTGTAATCTTACCCTTAAAAGGATATTTCAGCATTTAGTGTAAAGAGGAGGTAACTGCCCTGACATAATGGATCCACGGTCTCCCTAGAAAACACGAATATGACAGACGGATGTCCATCACGTAGAAGGTGGAGTTGAAAACTTATGTGCCTACTTTGATAGGAATATCAACCTCTCCATGAACCATTCTTTTGGAACCATCAAAAGCCCTAACAACGATGTTACTAGGTTTGAGCGTCAATCCTTCGCAGTCCAAACGGTCTAAGGCTTTCTTCGGCAGCAGATTCAAGGAAGAACCAGTATCAACTAAGACATGGGCGAGGGTGGTTCCCCTGCATTCAACTGAGACATGTAGTGCGTCGTTGTGTTTTCTTCCTTTGGGAGTCAAATCCGCATCGGAAAAGCCCAGGCCATTATCAGTAGTAAGACTGGCCACACATTCCTGAAACTGGTCAGCCGAAGTCTCTTGGGGTACATGTGCCGCTTTCAAGAATTTGATTAGGGCCTTAGCATGGGCCTCAGAACAGAGCAGGAGAGCTAACGTTGAAATTTTAGAAGGGGTCTGCCCTAACTGTTCCACAACGTCGTAGTCACTTTTTCTGATTATTTTCAAGATTTCATCCATTTCTTTCTGAGTGGTTTCAGGGATAACCACAGCATGAGCCTTCGTCCTGACAGGCACTTTCAGTATCCCCTTACCCTTGTCGATAGTATCAGCATATGGTCTTACTTCAGGAGTATCCACTTCTTCAATCGCTGGGCCTTGCACAGATGGTCCAACAGGTACATAAGCTTTCAAGGGTCCGAAAACTGCTCGAGTGGGAGCAATCTCCGGAGAAAAGATCTGGCCGCTGCGGGTTATCTTGCTTGTACCCGCAATGTTCCCTATATCAGGGCTCTCCTCTTCAGAAATCTCTTGGACTGTTTCGATTTGTTTGATACCATGGAAGAAGATTTCTCCCCCATAGTTCCATGGTATCATTTTGCCTGATTGGTACGGGACAGGTCCCGACATGGTGATCTTTAAAGGTACACATTCAGAGTTGGGTGTAATCCTGACAGGCCTTTTGCAAGCCTTGGGAGGATTTTCGGAAATGGTTATGATTGCAATATCGTTGGTTGAAGTAGCAAAATTATCAGGAGTATCAGGATTGAAGGTATCAACAAGGGGTTTTCTGGAAAAGTATCTCTTGGGTATCCATCATGCGTTGGACACCTGACTTCAACATTGGGCAATCTCCTCGTATGTTCAAACAAAAATAAAAGTCTTTACCACAACCAGGAAAGATCCCGGCTCTCAACAAATTTTCTTTAATCACAAGTAACAGCGTCAGCAGGTCAATAACATCAGTAACATGAGTGTCCTCCATAACAGCATGAATATTGTGGCCGTGCTTGGGCATCGGAGCAGATATAACATTGGGCTTCTCAGGAGCATCAAATTCTACTTCCTTAGCATCAATCAGATCATGGATTTTGTTCTTAAGCGCCCAACAATTATTGGTATCGTGCCCAGCACTGTCGGAATGGTAAGCACACTTGGCATTGGAGTGGTAGTATGGAGAGGAGGTGTTAGGGTTCTTTGGCGCTTCCTTCAAACTGGTCAGATTCAGCTTCAACAAATGGGGAAGTACCTGAGCGGGCGTCATGTTGATGTGAGTGAACTGCCGCTGTGGCCTTTCCACCCGTTGTTGATTAGGTCTCGACTGATTGTTACAAGGTTGATCATTTGATGAGTTTTGAATCATCACATCCCCTACAGTTGGCCGGCGGTCGGTTCTTCCCTGTCCCTTCTGAGAATACACAGCAGATGCTTCCTTCTTAGCCGGGAAAGGTTTCTTAACAGCCGTGGATGGGGAAGCATCCTTTTGAATCTTTCCACTTTTAATACCAGCCTCAACCCTCTCGCCGGTTAAAATTAGTTCAGTAAATCTCGCGGAAGAACTCCTGATCAGATGATTGAAGAAGGGGCCAGACAGGGTCCCCAGAAACATGTCAACTAACTCCCTATCTGATAGAGGTGGCTGCACCCTTCCAGCCAGATCACGCCACTTCTGGGTGTACTCTTTAAACCCTTCATTGGAAGCCATCCCCATACTTTGTAACTGAGTACGAGTGGGCGCCAAATCAACATTGTATTGATACTGACGATAAAAAGCAGCTGCCAAGTCTTCCCAATTGTGAACCTCTAATCTCTCGAGTTGATAAAACCAGTCTAACTGCGTGCCAAACAAGCTGTCTTGGAAAAAGTGTACCCAGAGGTCTTTATTGGATGAGTGGGGTTGGATTTTTCTGACATACGACCTCAAGTGCATCTTTGGGCATGACAGACCGTCATACTTGGCAAATGTTGGCACCTTGAACTTGGGAGGGATAACAATCCCAGCTACCAACCCTAGTTCTTCAAAATCTAATCCGGGCACCCTCTGCAACTCCATTGCTGCCAGTCTATCTTCAAGGTTCTTATATTTATCATCCGCTGGTGGATACTATTGTTCGGAGTAGTCTTCGTCTTCTTCCTCTTCCTCCTCTTCAACCTCGGATTCAGAAGGCATAACAGTCCCTTTCCCTTTACCGGCCCCTTCGTGAGACGTTGAGGGGAACTCAAGAACCTTCCTAGCATTGCTCTCAAACCTTCTTCCAAAAGTGGCTACTCCAGGTCTCTTTTTCTTTTTCTCCTTATTCTTCTCCAACAAAACTTTGAGGTCCTCTTGACCCTTTGCCAAGGTCATGAGGAGTTGCTGGAATTGTGAATTTTGTGCCTGTAGATCCTTTATCGTCTGCTCCAAATCCATCTTGCTGAAATAAATAGCAGAAAGATAAGGAAACCTGGCGTGAAGACCTGTTTATGCATATGATGAATGGTATGTTATTCATGTAATGCATTCAAGGGTACAAAAATTCAAATTTGTTGCAAACAAAAAGAACGCACGTCATATTAAGAAGAAATTTGTTAGTACATAAGTGCCCCATGGGAAAAATATTACAAAATTCTTAATGTAAAAAGACATTGCGCATCCTCTTTGGCGCGATGTAAGTGTTGAGAGTTTCCTCCTCGTGAAGTCGGAGGGTAAGCTCCAAAACATTCTTCTCACTGACATAGAAGCTGGCTTCAAAAGTATCCCGTTCTTCCTTGAGTTGGATCCAACTCTTTTGCATTTCTTCCCATGATGTTGGCATGTCAGGATGTAGGATGGTGTATGGCACCTCTCCTTCCGTAACAGGCTCTTTGATCAAGGGGAGAATGTGAGGGTATGGCATCATAAGATTCTGGGAGCGGGTTCGTACCCACTTGAGATAAGGCTCAAGGGGGATGTAATTCTTGTGCCCCAGTGTCTTACTATCCACTTTGTTGGGCATCCTCCAAGCTCTGATGAATCTTTGTCGAAGTCCTTGCGCATCGTTGTCGAAGTCAAAAACTAGGTCAGGAATCAGCATGTCATGAGGGCCATCCCTCCGAGCATATCCAAATTGTCTCAAAGCTAGACAGGGGTTGCAGGTGATGCCTCCCCTAATGCCAAGTAGTGGGACATTAGGGAATTCCCCACAACGATCAATGATGATGACATTTTCTCTGGACCGAGAGCACCAATGTACATCAGAATGTGTGAGGGTCATCAATCGTTGTGACCACCTTAAACCCTGCTCATTCTTCAAAACTGATTGTGGAAGGTGAGAAATAAACCACCTTGCTAGGAGAGGAGTACAACACATGAGAACACCTCTTTTCCTCATTGTTCGTGTGTAAAATGAGTGTAGGATGTCCCCAAGCAATGTAGGTATAGGATTCCTGGATATGAAAACCTTGACAACATTCACATCTATAAGTTGGTCAGGGTTTGGGAACAAGACCAATCCATAGATAAGGAGTGCCACAATCTCTTCAAAGGCTTTTAGATCAAGAGAATTCCAGCAGTCTTGTGCCTTCTCGAACATAAACTTTGCCAAGAAGCCTTTGACACCACTTCTGGTTTCCCAATGCCCCTTGATGTCATATGGTTGCAAGTGTAATGCTTGAGCGACATCTTCAGGCTTTGGTTCTTTTTTCGTACCGTTGTAGGGTAGTTGATGAAGAATAGGAATTCTCAGGAGTTGAGAAAATTCCTCCAAAGTAGGCACCAATTGATAATCAGGGAAAGTGAAACAGTGGTGTAGGGGGTCAAAGAATTGGAAGAGAACTTTCACCATGTCTTCTTCAATGTTAGTGTTGACCAAGTTGAGGAGTCTACCATGTCTTTCACTAAAGAGAGAATTCTCTGGAATCCTGGAAGTAAGCTCCTTGAGTTGAGGAGGGATTCTCACAAGGTTCACTTGAATTGTTTTCCTGGGAAGAGATTCCATGACCTACAAAACAAGAACAAAGATGAAGATCCAAACCCTTGAAATGGTTAGTGGATGCATATGATGCTTTATGATGTTCATGATGTATGCACAAGCACATGTACAAACAAGTCACACAAAAACCCTAGTTTCAGGCTTGCATGAGGTTTCATAGGTAAGTACCCTCTTGAGTTTAGTTGGCTCAAAACCTGTCCTACAAATACTAACCGGGTTCTAAGAAGCTCAATATCACTAGATTATTTTCTATGTTCATTGTTTTGGTTTAGCCACTTAACTAGCGACCAAAATATTCCAAGAAAACAACCCTCAATGAGTGTAGTATCGAGTATCTACCAACTTCGGACTGCACCAAATCCGGTCATCTCACTACCCCTAAAAAAAGGCCAAGATGGTCAAGTAAGGTTCTAAGAGTTCATTAGTGCTTCATGACATCACTTAGCGGCCCCGTATTCTCTTTGATTGACTCAAAGGATACCGGTACTCACAAATATGTCGCACTAATATAGCTATTACTTCAACCGTGTTAGTATACCCCGCATAGTTTCCACAACGTATTGCTATTTACCTATGAATGTTTCCCAAATCCGGGTGGAGGATTTCAAGCCCAAACAAGAGAACCATAATGTAAAGCAAGCAAAGCACACAATAGTCATGCAAAGGGTGATCTAAGCCCTAAGGTTACTCTACTTTTATATTCCCCAACAGAGTCGACAGTTCTATGATACGGTGGGAGAACTGACTTGGGATTTTGCATTTGGGTTCACAAATGTTTCGGTTTAGCAAGAGTCGCCACCGACTTTTTATTTTATCCTAAGGAAAGGTCAAAAAGCACAGGAAAGACCTTTGAGATGTTTTCTTGGGTTCGGGGAGTAGATTATAGAAAGGGAAGGTATTAACACCCTTTCTATCCATGGTTATCCATGGGCTCTTAGTTACTTGCTTAGATCAATTACTTTGCTTTTCAATTGTTTGAAATGGTGCTTTGTGTGTGATTTTGAAAGATGTTTTGAAAAGAGGCCATCGTTGTGGCAACCTTTGTAATGATTCTTGTTTGAATGTATACAAAGGTGTTTTTTGTCTTTTGAAAAGTTTTCAATGTTTGAAAGTAGGATTTTTTGAAATTGTGTTGTGAAGTGTGTTTTGAAGATAACAAGGATGTTTTTGCAAGTTTTGATCAAGTAACTAAGAGTTATCTGCCCTATTTTACTCAAAGATCTTTCTTATGTTTTTAACCCTTTTAACAGTGTTGTTTCACCATTGTATTTGGTGAACAACCTTGTGTTAGGATGTTAAACGGGACAAGCGCGAGTTATCGTATAGACCATGATAGCAATTGTGTCAAGTATTTTTGGCAATTTTCTTGAGGGACTTGATCATTTTGTTTAGGCAACTCAGATAGCGTCATCGAGGGACTATGATCTTTTGTTTTGTTTTTGTTTTGCCAAAGTACTTGACATGCAACCATGGCCCATTTTTTAAGGCAACAAGTTGATTATAACCCTAGGGGTGCAAGTGTGCATTGTGTTTGTTTTTCATGCATATTTGTCTTTGATTAGGTCAAGCTAGTTGTTGATTTTATTTTGCATACAAACTCTAAGTCTAAACATGACATAATTGAAAGCATTTAAAGGTGCGAGAATTTAAAGCCTACACTATTACAACATGATATAGGGAGGGGGGTACAAATTTGAATTGGGGGTATTTGACAAGAAGTTAAGTTCTAGATTATTACAACCAAATCGAATGTATAGGCAATATTTAAATGTACAATAATTAAATAAAATACAACAAATAAATGTTAAATAAAATGTATTATGCAAAAAGTTTTTATGTATGTAAAAAGTATTTTTTAATGTGAAATGTAAATAATAATAAAAAGGGTCAATTTTAATTATTTTATTATTTAGGGCAAAAACCCTAATTCTTAAATAAATAGTATTATTTATTAATTATATACAATAATATATTAATAAATACAAAAAATAAAAGTATATTGTAAAAGAAGATATTTTTAGTGTAAAATATTAATAAAAATGGAAATGTATTATTTTTGTATTTTTGACCTAATTATTTAACAAAATAAAGTATATAAGTATATATATATATATATATATATATATATATATATATATATATATATATATATATATATATATATATATATATATATATATATATATATATATATATATATATATATATATATATATATATATATATATATATATATATATATATATATATATATATATATATATATATATATATATATATATATATATATATATATATATATATATATATATATATATATATATATATATATATATATTAAACACATTAAATATATAAAAATAAAATTAATTATTTAAAAAAAAAAGGTGTATATTCAAGAAAAAATTTCAAATGTAAATAAAAAATGATAAATGAAAATAAACATATTTTACATTATTCTTTAGGTTTTTGATAAAAAGAAAATAAATTATTTATATATTTATACTAGTAAAAAATGAAAATAAATATCAAATAAATGTGAAAAAATATAAAAATAAATTTTAAGTATTTTTTATGTTAGAAAATAAAATAACAAAATCAGAAATGAAACAAAAATGCAAAAATGACAAATGTGCAAGAAATGGGCCAGGGGGTGTAAAAAGAAAAGAGGGGGGTTCCAGAAGCAAGCATGTACAGGCCCAGCCCAAACCAAACTTCATCTTCTTCCTTTGAACAAAAATACGCGCGCTTCTGTACACAAATGCTATCTCCTAATTCTTTGATTTTTTGACAAAACTCATAACATGAAACTTGTAGAGCATTAAACAACGAATCCAATCATATAAAAAACTTGAGCTAACTCTCAAAGACCAGAGAGAATTTCTCTGGCCCTAATTTCTAACCTAGTTTTTTCAGAAAGTTCATGGGTGAAATTCTCCTAGCACGATTAATGTAAATGAAAACTAAGCATATGTATGGCTTCAGGGCTATGAGTACAACATATTTCATTCACAATAACTATTCCTAAATAGAGAGATAGAGGTTCATGAAATACCTGTTTCAGTTGACTTCGAGCTGGTCAATGCAGCAACTTCCAAGAGCGTGTGAGGTTCTTCTAAGCTTGCCTGATGTCCAATGAAGCTTTCCCAATGCCTGGCTTGTTTTGAAGTAGCCCGAATCGTGCTACATAACTCAACCTGCAAAGCTTTGAAACAAAAATGGCAATGTGTGTTAAGGGTGTTACAACTAGCAATGGATGATTTGGACAACTTAGGTATGTTGGTTAGAAGGTGTTTGAAGTATCTTTGGACAAAACGCACGATGGAATTTGGTTATGGCTTGAAGTTTGCAGAACTGACTCTGTTTTTGCAAGAAAATGGGGGTTTTGTACACTAGGGGTTTTTAGAGGCAAAGGGGTTGTGTTTCTGGCTTGTTAGGAGGTATCAAACTTGTTTGCAATGTTTGTGTAAGTTGGTTTTTACAGATGTGAGAGATGGCTTGTTGTTTGCAACTTTTCTTCTTCTTGAAGCAAGAGTGTCTATCCTTTCAATACAGGCCTGTACAAGTCCTATATCATGCTGCACATTTTTGCTCTTGGTTACTGGAATTGGTAGACTTGATCTTGCCTCAGAGATATGGCCCCATGCCTCAAGGATCTTGGTTTGACATAAAGTGCAACTTTACAAAAATGGCATTATACCTTTTTCCAAATAGGGATTAGTTTTGTATGCAATGTCCAAATGACCAAGATAATACCTTAGCTCAATGGTTATGAATTAAATTATGGAGTACAAACTGGTTTTGAGGCCTGCAAGCTAGTACCAAACATGCTGATTTGAAAATGCAAGTTTGTATGAACATGTATTGGCCATGGATCAAAGTGAGTTTTTGCCAACTTCAAGCATTCGATTCTCTCTAACCACAAGGGTGTTTGAGGAGTTCTTGGACAATTTGGAAAGCTTGCAACATGTACTATAATCCATCTTTGAAATTCAACTTGAAACTCCAAGTGGAACTATGTGAAAAATGGCCAAGAATATGGGTCAAAATCCTGCCTAAACTAGGGCAAAATTTCTCTAAGTTAAAAGTTTTAGGTACCCTTGTTCCAAAAATCATAACTTGAGATACAAGCTTCTTTTGAGAAAACATTGTGAATCAAAGTTGTAGACTTTGTGACGGACTACAACTTTAATGTTACAAGTTTTGTTTGAATCCATATGCATCTTGGTGAAAAAATGGGACAAAGTTAGGAAAAAATAAGAAAATTTCATAACTTGGAAAATTTCTAAGTTATGAAAATTTTCCATTTTAAACCCTAATTTGCATTTTTGGATTTCTTGATGAACAAGTTTCATAATTTGACATGTCTTGATGAAAAATAACTCTTGGCACTTGTATTTGACCAAAAAGTCAAAGTTTGACTTTTCAGTGTACAGTCAAATTTTGATCAGTTGACTGAAAAATTCAACTGCCAATCCTATGCATTTGAGATCTTTTGAACTTGTTGAATGGGTCAAGACAATGTCATTGAGTCCTTGAGTCCATGTGTGAGCTTGATTTTCCATTGGCTAGGTCAAACAGTCAAAAATTGCCTTTGTGCAGTCAAAACCCTAAAAATGACCGTTTTGCCCTTTTGGTGATCTGATCAAATTTCTTGTGGAATTGTGATCCAAACTTGATCAAATGGTTCATATGATTTCATAATGTTGATGTGGGTCAAATTTCATGAGGTTTGACTGTCAATTGGCCACAATTGACTTTTTCCCCAATACAGCTGGTTTCTAGGTCAACTGTCCAATTGACTGGGCAAAAATTTGAATTAAGGCTTGAAACTTGGTATGGACAAACTTGTGAGTCCAATATGAAGTATGAAAGTCAATTTGGGCATTGTAGGTCAAAACATCCCTTTGCAAACTAAAACCCTAATTTAGGTCAACAGTGCAAGGAGGTGTCCTGAGCAGGGCAAACCCTAGCTTGATCTTGAGTTCTAAGAGTCTTGTGATTGAGAAAATGTTGATGAAATGAGAGGGAAAATTTTGGGGTACAACAGGCATCTAACGCACTCAGCAATGGTATTGGTGTTGTACTCATATCTCCTGAAGGATGTAATACTCCATTTACGGCAAGACTTTGTTTCAATTGTACAAATAACATGGCAGAATATGAAGCGTGCATCTTTGGTCTCAAAGCTGCCATAGATTTGGGGATCAAATCCTTAAAGGTATTCGGAGATTTAGCTTTGGTTATCAGCCAGATCAAAGGGGAATGGGACACTAAACACCCTAACCTTATCCCTTACAAAGAACATGTGTTGACATTAATCCCACATTTTGAGAAGATTACCTTCGAGCATTTCCCGCGAGAAGAAAATCAGCTAGCAGACGCGCTAGCCACAATGTCATCCATGTTTAAACTTAAATGGGATAATGAGGCTCCCCAGATCATCATTGAACGAATGGATGAACCAGCTAACTGTCACGAGATTAATATTGAAGAAGTAGTGGACCAACCTTGGTTTCACAAAGTCAATAGGTATCTCGAGGCTCAAGAATATCTGGAAGGAGCTTCAATCAATAATAAGAAGTTCTTAAGGAGATTCTCTACTAAATTCTTCCTTAGTAATGACATTCTCTACAAACGTAACCATGACTCTGTGTTACTCTGTTGTGTTGACAAGGTTGAGGCATAAAAGATCATGGCTGAGTTACATGAGGGCACTTTTGGCACCCATTCCAGTGGGCATACGATGGCGAAGAAAATCCTACAGGAAGGCTATTACTGGTCTACCATGTAAGAAGATTGCTATCAACACTCTCGAACTTGCCACAAGTGTCAGATCTACGCTGACAAGGTGCACGTACCTCCGGTTCCTCTGAATGTCTTAACGGCTCCTTGGCCCTTTACTATGTGGGGCATCAACATGATTGGGGAAATCAGGCCAACAACCTCTAATGGACACCGCTTCATCTTAGTGGCCATTGACTATTTTACAAAGTGGGTTGAGGCAGTTTCCTTCGCTTCCGTTACCAAGAATGTTGTAGCCTGGTTCATTAAACAGAATCTCATCTGTCGGTACAGTATTCCGGAGAGGATCATCATAGACAATGGTACAAACATGAACAATACTATGATCACCGCCCTGTGCGAGCAATTCAAGATCCAGCATCACAATTCTTCCCCTTACCGGCCAAAGATGAATGGTGCTGTTGAAGCCGCAAATAAGAACATCAAAAAGATCATACAAAAAATGACGGTCACGTACAATTACTGGCATGAGATGCTACCATTCGCTCTCCACGGGTATCGTACCATAGCGTGCACACCAACCGGGGAAACACCCTACTCTATGGTATACGACATGGAGGTTGTCTTGCCTATTGAGGTCCAGATCCCCTCTCTGAGAATTATGAAGGATGCAGGGCTGAGTGAAGACGATTGGATCCAGACTTGACTTGATCAACTGAACTTGATTGATGAGAAAAGGCTTACTGTTGTTTGTCATGGTCAAATGTATAAAAAACGAATGATCAAGGCTTTCAACAAAAGGTCATACGCCAAGTGTATCAAGTCAGGGATTTGGTGATCAAACGTATCATACTGCCGCAAGGTGATCCCAGGGGCAAATGTACTCCTACCTACAAAGGACCATTTGTGATCAAAAACATATTCTCTGGTGGATCAATGATCTTGACCACCATGGATGGCGACGACCTGCCGCACCCTGTGAACGCAAACATAGTCAAAAGATACTACGCATAAGAGGCCTGCTAAGTTGACACACTTAGGCATAACAAGGGCATCCCGACGAACCCAAAGAGTTTCGGGCAAAAATTAGGGATAAAACAAAAAAATATGTACACCCGACAAGTTGAAAACCCAAAAGGGCGACTTGGGCAAAAAAGGGTATCCTGGTGGACTGAAAACCAGAAAGGGAGATCCAGGCAAAAGTTAGGGAATTAAAGCGTATGACTATGTCCTGTTGGATCACCTTATGGACAACCTGCAAACTAGACGGTTATGATCAATTCAATCAGCTTCGGACAAGGCAGCAAATAGATAAGATGCTTGGAGACACAAAGGCTATAGCAGAATGGGAACCTCATGGGATTATTTCACATAGCTATCTTTTCTTTGTATCAAATTTTCATTTTTTACGACAACATTCTCTTACTAGAATGTTTGTCTCATTGTACAAAAATACTTACTCAAAGTTAATACAAATATATCCCTTTAAAAGTAAAAAACTATCTATTTTCTTTACTCTTATGTTTTGTTTACAAAAATGTCCAATGATTTATTTTTGAACATATGCATTTGAACATAATTATTGTTTACAAACGAACAAAATAGAAAGACAATCACTAATGGCTTTAAGAAATAGGGAAATCTCTCTAAGTTATTTCCATAAAGTCCCCCACAGTGTGCAGTTTAATCCCCACTGGAAAACTTCCAGTTATCAATCCCCAGTAGAAGTCACAAATTTCTCAGGATTCCCAACAGGATTTTACAAGCAGTACACGGGGTTTCCCTTACAACAGAGTTTATTTCTCTAAGAGGAAATCCATCAACACTTCAACTTCACAACATGAACACTTACACTCCATATCCTCAGCAGCAGTCATGGATTTATTTTCCCTAATCCAACAGCAATGCAGCGGACTAGCTCACATACGCATATGTCACATCCATATATCATAAACATTGATAACACGAATGCATTTCATACAACATGACATTGCATATTAGCTAACATTTTACCCTTTTTAGGATAAGATTAATCAACAGCTACCATTAATAATGTTCAAATTTTTCAGATACATTTCAGATACGCTTCAGACACGGATGCCATTCTGATACTCATTCAGACCCAACTTTCAGATACAGTTCAGATACGCTCCAGACACAGATTCCATCCTGATACTTATTCAGATTCAACTTTCAGATACAATTCAGATATGCTCCATACACGGATGCCATTCTGATACTCATTCAGATTCAGCTTTCAGATACAGTTCAGATATGCTCCAGACACGAATGCCATTCTGATACTCATTCAAATTCATCTTTCAGATACAGTTCAGATACGCTCCAAACACAGATTCCATTATGATACTCATTCAGATTTAATTTTCAGATACATTTCAAATACACTTCAAACACGGACGCCATTCTGATACTTATTCAGTTTTAGCTTACAGATACGGTTCAACAATCATTTATGGATGGCATCTACAAGCCCATCTCCAACAACTTTCCATCATCCCTCCAAATGGCATCTTTAAGCCCATTCCCGATACCCTCAACCATCACATCACCGAGTGCAAATTTCTGGGCACTCTAATGTCCAATCATCTTCCACCTTCGAGTCACGAATGGCAAAACTCGCCAATCTAACTCTTCAGGCTTAAGAAGATTGAACAGGGGCAGCTGTTGTACCCTAAAATTTTCCCTCTCATTTATCATGATTTTGCCCACAAGATCTCCTTTGACTCAAGACTGCATTAGGGTCGATCAAGCTCAAGACACCTCATAAAGCACTAATGACCAAAATTAGGGTTTGAGTTTGCACAAGGATTTTTGAAATTCCAATGTCCCATGTGACTTTCATGGATCATTATGGACCCTCAAGATCACTCATGTCAAGTTTCAAGCTTTGAATTACACTTTTGCCCAGTCAATTAAGCAGTTGACCGAAAAATCGGTTGTATTGGGGAAAAAGTCAACTATAGCCAATTTACAGTCAAACTTCATAATTTTTTATCCACATCAACATTTTAAACTCATATGTATCATTTTATCAAGTTTGGACCATAATTCCTCAGGAAATTTGATCAAATCTTCAAAAGGGCAAAATGGTCAAAATTAGGGCCTTCCCTTTCCATAATCTACCCCTTACTTAGAAAATTCTCGAAAATGATTTTTTCCGTTCTTTTCACCATTTCCTTTGTTGGATAAAAGAAAAAACGGTGACAACTCTTGCTTACCGCAACATTTACGAATATAAAATATAAAATCAGTATATAACAGTCGGTTCTTCCATCGTATCACACTTCCGTTTTAAAATGAGTGTCGTTTTAAAAGGAAAAAATTGTTTCAAAATAAATGTCATTCTCACTTTTCAATGTAATAATAATAATTGGTTTTCCAATTATTTCCTTCAATTATTAGTTTGTACACTATTTCCAACACTTTAATAAGGCTAATTTAGTAAAAGTGAAATTTCTTACGGTAACATGGTTGCATTTCATAATCCATGTATAAAAACCTTAAACGATCCTCATTTTGAAATCCTCTCTCTTCCCCATTATACTCCCAACTGTCTTATTTTCTTTTCATAACACACCATCATCATAAGCAAAACAGAGAGACAGAGATAGGAGGGCATATAGAGATATGCGACCGAGGGAGACAAAATGCGAAGAACACACGGTGGCGGCCGGTCATCCTCACGACGGTGCCTCCGTGGATTTTTTAGATCACAATTTTTTTACATCAGAATGTTCAGATTCTCTCCTTCATCTCAAATCTGAGGTCCATTTTCTCAAAAGGTCAAGCAATAAGAGTAGATCTACAAAAGTCTATATGAAATTCTAGGTAAAAAATAATAACAAAACAATCATAGCAACACATAAGTAGTGGTGAATTTATGTTTGGAAACGGATTCTCAACCTTTTTGTGTAGAAAAATTGAAGAACAGTGGTGGTTGGGCGGTATCCGGTGCGGTGGAAGAGTATCCCGATGGCGAAAGATTTTTTCTGGAGGGTCTCGATGGAAGTTTCCGGTGAAGCTCGAGTTCCGGTCAGGGTGGAAGGTGCGGTTTAAAGGACCTAGGAGTGGCAAAACATCCGGTCATATGAGGTTTTCCATTGAGAAGTCCGTTTCCGGCGAGGTGAGTTTGTGAGTTTACTCAGATCAGTTTTGTTTTTGAGTTTTTGGTGATTGTTTAATTCGAAAATCTGTGTTCAATTCCTCCAGTGTCATTCTGAAATTAGTGTTTAAATAGTTTGAGATTGTTAGGTCTTTTTAGAGGAACAAAAGATTGGGTTGAGATTGTGAATTGGGTTGAAAAATGAAATTCTGAATGTCAAAATGTTTCTTCTCAAAATCAGGCCAAACCGAAATTGCTTTTATCTCCCCTAATTTCAACTTGTTTGCATCATTTGTATTTTCAATCTCATGCTAAATGGTCCGGACTTATATGATGTGATTTTGTTGTTGGAAGTATTGAAATGAACTTAATGAATTCTTCTGTTTTGTTAAGCTTTTAGTTGAGAAGCATGGGCGCTATGGTTTACCAACTTTGTGAAATGGTCTTGGCTATTTTGAATTTGAATGCTCTTGAATTGGAAACTTGGCTCATTTGATTCAATTTGTAGTTTTAAAGTTTGAATTGAATCCTTGAATGAAATGAGAACTTTTTCCTTAGAAATTGTCCTTGTGGAATTTATAGACTCTTGTGAACATAATTGAACTTTGAAAAACTTGCACTTGAATTAATCCACGCCTTGTGAATAATTTCATGTAAGCTTAAAATTTGATGTATCTTGGGTGAAATTGATTTTGAATTAAGCTTGATAATGTCTTGAATAATGCTTAGAATATTTGAATTCGAAATGAATTTGCCTTTATTTTGCAATGAATGAATTTGAATACCATTTGAATAACCCGATGGCTTATAATTTCTGAACTCGTGAAAATAATGCATTATCTCCATCTTTTGAATTCCAAATAGAAGCTTAGAATTAATTTTAATCCATGAACTCTTAAACTAAAAAATATCATACGATAGCTCACTACTTCCAATTTAACTCTTGACCAATGAAACTTCTCATAAAAAGAAACTCTATTGCCTTAAAAAAGTTATGGCGTAAATTGAAATTAGAGGTGAAAAATGACCTATAATGTTCTAATAGAATCCACAATTTTCTTAGCACAATTTATCTTCAAACCTTAAAGAAAATTTGTAAATAATGTCATTTGTGATATGTTGAAAAAAGAATAAACCCAAAACGAAGAAAATCGAAAGAGTTATGATCCTTGAAAGTTGGGCAAAAGTCACTTGAAATTAGGTCAAAATCAAAAAACAACCTCTAATGTACTCAAAATTTTGATGATCTTTTATACATAATTAGCTCTCGACTTGAAAAGAGAAATTAGAGATGATGTCAAGGATATTCATATGCTCGAAGAATCAATCAAAAATACTGAATAATGAAGAAGTTATGATTGTTTGAACTCGAACTTGAAAATGTTGACTTTTGGTTAACCCAAACTTGAATCAGCTTGCAACCTGATCTTTATCCACAACCCAAGGCACTCTTATGCACATATGAACTTGAGATGATGAAATCTTGGTTAAATCATGCTCACACTTGTCAGAACTTGATATTACTTGTCAGAGAAGGCATGGAAATAAACACATGAACCTATATCGAAGACTCTTGAGAATTGAGTAACCAAACTTGCCTTAATTGTGCTGAATGAAGCTTGAGAATAGTGTGCCCTAAGATTATAGATCACAACTCTGAAAAATAAGCCTTTGAGAACAAGTCTTTAGCCTGAACAACCCACAACCCTAATGCATGATCTTGATGCATTGTGATGATATGAAGTGATGAGGGATCTTAGGGGAAAAATTGGGGTATAACATCTGCCCTTATTTAAGTGTCTTCTATCCGAAGATACGAAGGTTAAAATCTTCATCTCGACGCAATTGAAGATACTTAAATATACAAAAAAAACCCTATTTTTGTCCCTAAGATGCCATGCAATTCTTATGATTTTGAATGTAAAAGACGAACTCCACGGCAATAATAAGACACCACTGGAAAAAGAAAAAATAATATAGACAGACTAAGAAATAGAGTTCAACCAAGAAAGTAAATCACTGGGGAACGACACGACTTTGGGGATAACCATGAATAGACAAAGCCAATCATCACAGTTAAAGGAAAAAATGCAAAGTAAGAATTTTAATTGGGAAATCCTTAACAGTGCAAGCAGCAAGCTAATCAAGGAGGTAATATTTTAAGAAAGGATTACCAACTCAACTGGAACAAGAAACTTGACTCTGATGGAGGAAAATCAACTCCTTTGGGGAAAAGAGGACTCAAATCTACTGGGGTAAAGTCCAAAGATAAACAATGGAAACAAGATTTCCATAAATGAGGTTAAAACAATGGAACACACCGACTAACAAAATACAGTTAACTACCAACTCACCAAGGAGGTAGAAAAAAAGAGAACAATATCGACTCACAGGGGATAGTAAACTACAAACTCGAAGGAGGAAGGTAGAAAAAGATATGGAATAACAGTAAGCATCAGCTCAATGTAAGTAGAAATATGTATCATAATAACAAGTTTCCCAAAGTTATGGCGTTCCACCCAGAACGGGTCTTAGCTTATTCTTTAACTGAGACATTCCACCTAAATAGGGTAATAAACTTCACCTGACTTCTGGATTTCACCAAGAACGGTAATTGTTTCTTCTTTGATCAAGATAATCACTTGAAAAGGGTAATAAACTTCACTTGACTTCTGGATTTCACCAAGAAGGGGAAATAGTTTCTTCTTTGACCAAGATATAACTCAGAAAGGGTAATAAACTTCACCTGGCCTCTGGGTTTCGCCAAGATGGTAATTGTTTCTTTTTTGACCAAGATATCACTCGGAAAGGGTAATAACTTCACCTGGCTTCTGAATTTTTCCAAGAATGGTAACAGTTTCTTCTTTAACTAATATATCACTCGGAAAGGGTAATAAACTTCGCCCGACTTCTGAAATTCTCCAAGAATGGTATCAGTTTCTTCTTTTACCAAGATATCACTCAGAAAGGGTAATAAACTTTACCTGACTTCTAGATTCCGCCAAGAATGGTAATTGTTTCTTCTTTGACCAAGATGTAACTTGGAAAGGGTGTTGTACCCCAAAATTTTCCCTCTCATTTATCAAATATTTTCTCATAAGATCTCCTTTGGTTCAAGATTGCACAAGGGTTGATCAGCTTAAGACACCTCATTAAGCATTGATGACTGAAATTAGGGTTTGAGATTGCACAAGGATAATTGAACCTTTAATGCCTCATATGACTTTCATGGACCATTATGGACCCCCAAGATTTCTCATGTCAAGTTTCAAGTCTTGGATCACATTTTTGCTAAGTCAATTGAGCAATTGACCTAAAAATCAACTGTATTTGGGAAAAAGTCAATTGTGGCCAATTTACAGTCAAACTTAATAATTTTTTATCCATATCAACATTATAAACTCATATGTATCATTTGATCAAGTCTGGACCATAATTTCTCAAGAAATTTGATCAAATCATCAAAAGGGCAAAATGGTCAAAATTAGGGTTTTGACTGAGAAAGGGCAATTTTTGATTTTTGACCTAGAAAATGGTTAATTGGTTTGAGGCATGATCTCAAGAGTTCAATCGCATCATTTTTACCTAATGGTATGACTCAAAACATTTCTCAAGATCAATTGGATTGATAGTTGATTTTCAGTCAACTGATCAAAAGTCAACTGTATACTAAAAAATTAAACTTTGAATTTTTGGTCAAAATCAAGTGTCAAAGGTCACAATTCATCAAAACATGTAAAAATATGAAACTTGTTCATCAAGAAATCAAAAAGTCAAGATTTCATTTTGAAAAGTCAAAGTTTCCAAACTTAGAAATTTTTCTAAGTGTTGAAAACTTCATGTTTTTTCACAACTTTGAGCCAATTTTTCACCATGATGCGAGATGATTTAGAAGAAACTTTCAACATGAAAGTTGTAGATCTCCATGAGACCTACAACATTTCTTTACACAACTCCTCCTATAAATGCTTGGATCTCAAGTTATTAATCCATGAAGTCATGGTCATGAAACAAAACACTTAGTGAAATTTTGAGCATTTTAGGTCAGGATTTTGACCTAACTTCTGACCCAAGTTTCACATAGTTCCATTTATATTTTGCAAAATTGATTCAAAGAGGGGTTATAGAGAATATTACAAGCTTTCCAAAATGTCCAAGAACTCCTTGAGATCATTTGTGATCAAGGAGAATCGAAGGTCAGAAGTTGGGGTTTCAAGTTGTTTTACAAGGCAAATTTTGTGATGAACAAAATTCAAATCTCAAACCTATGCTGCACAATCTTGCTTTGCAGACCTCTAAACCCCAATATCTCTCCATAATCAGAAGATTAAACTTGCTTTTGAGCTATTATACACTTGATTCAAGCTTTATCCAAGTTAATTTTCCATTAATGGCACAAAGGCACCATTGCCATTTACATAAAGCAAGCTTTATACAAAGTCAACTTGCATTGAGCTTTGCACTTGTTCCTTTTGCAAAATCTTCCTCTACAAAGTCAGATAAGTATGTTTAAAGTTCGTAATCACTCTACATGCTTGTACTTGCTGCCTTGAAACCATATTTCTCACTTTTCTTCAAAACCAAGCAATTGGACCATAACCCTACAACTCAGAAATCCTTTGTGCAAAAGCTCTCCAACCTTTTGCTTATAGAAACACAAGTCATATGCAAGAAAACACACGCATGCTCAAGCCCTGAAACCTCCTAAAACACAGAACCACCAAAAATATCTCAAAACTTGCCATTTCTGAGTTTTGAATCCAATCTCTAAATTTGCTCGTGCGTTTCTTGGCCTTTTACTTTTAAAAGCTTCTAAATAACATACACAAACAATTCCAACACCCGCAACACGACTGTAACACCTCCATCACCATCCACCATTTTTAAAAACAACACCTTGCACCTTGACTTCTCCAGAACTCCTCAGCCACTTTCAGCTCAAGCTAAGCATCACATTAGCTTCCTGGGAACTTGAGGAAGCTAACCCAATCACTTGAACTTATCAAAAGCTGCTCAAACTCAAAACACGATACCCTCTTGTAAGGTGAGTTTTCTGACTTTTGAACTCTTCATACAAGCATTATTAATGGTTTATTTGTGAATAAGAAATGTAGATATCATTGCCCTGAATCTAACCATGTCCTTAGATTTCATTATTATTGCCTGAGTAGTTAGAATTTTGAATCTGAACCTCTAAAAATAATTAGATCAGAATTTGGCACTTTCAAAAATTCTCATTCATCTTTGATTTAAAGTTTATGATATTTATATGGTTGGATTCGTATGAAAAAATGGAACAACTTTCATGTTTATATTTTCCATTTTTGTTGAAAAATGCTGAAGTTACAGGTGGTCTGGCTGGAGGTTGAAGATGAAGTGTATTCAGAACTTGTTTTGTATTATATATTTATCATTTCAGTTATATTAACGGATATATAGCCACCTCAGTGGTAAGGCAGCGCGATGGTAATCAAGAGGTCATGGGTTCCAACCTCAGCGCATTGCCTTTTGCTTTTTTTCACATTTTCTTACATTTTTTTTACTCTTGCAGCGCCTGGGCCTCCAAATGTTTGGGCCTAAGCTTTTTGCTATTTTTTGACCCCCTGCCTTGTTGTTTACACCCCTGGCCCATTTATTTTTCTTTGTTATTCTATTTTCTTTCTTTTCTATTTTATTTTCATTTTACATTTTCTTTATTATTAATATTATTATTAATATAATAATAATAATAATAATAATAATTATTATTGTTATTATTATTATTATTATTATTATTATTATTTTCATTAATAAAAAATCTAAAAAACATTTATATTTTATTACTTATATTTATTTAGTTTATTTTTTCTTCACAAAAAAAAACAAAAGAACAAAAACATTTCCTTTAAATAATTTAATTTACCTTTTTTAAATAGTTAGATAATTTAATTTTGATCATTATATTATATTATTTTTCTTGTAAATTAAAATCAATTTAGAATTTAGGACTTTTATTTAATTATTTTTATTTACTAATTTAATTAAATTCACAAAAAAAACCCTAAAAAAACTTGTTTTCTTTAAATTAATTTATTTTACTAACTTAATCTTAATTTTCTTATTTTTTAGTTAATTATTTTATTTTAACTAATTAGGTCAAAAAAAACCTTTTTCATGAAAACCAAACAAAAATCACATTTCTTCTTACATTTACATTCTTGCATTTTTACTTATTCAATTTTGTACATTTGTTCAAAT
Organism: Vicia faba; assembly: GCA_948472305.1. Classification (NCBI taxonomy): domain Eukaryota; kingdom Viridiplantae; phylum Streptophyta; class Magnoliopsida; order Fabales; family Fabaceae; genus Vicia; species Vicia faba. The sequence goes on along the minus strand of OX451740.1, from coordinate 828,105,446 downwards.
TCAATATGGTTGTAATAATTATTTAGGTTTAATTTCTTACAATTCCCCTTTTGTAATTTGTACACCCCCTTCCCTAAATGATGTAATAGCGTAGTAATTTTAATTTCCGCAATTTAAATGCTTTATATACAAAATGCTAGTAATTAGGGTTTACATGGAAAGAATAAAATCAACAAATAGAAAACCCTAATCAAGATAAATCAAGCATGTAAACCAATCCACTCGCACACATACACCCTTAGGGTAAACCTACTTTGTTGCCTTACAAAATGACCATTATGCATGTGAGGTATCTTAGCAAAAACAAGCAAAATACAAGATCATAGTGCCTCGATGACACTATCCATGTTGCCTTTCAAAATGATCTTAGTCCCTAAAGAAAATGCTAAAGATATCTTACAATATTGCTAATCATGGCTATACGATGACCCACACCCATCCCTTTTACATCCAAAGATAGAGTTACTTACCAAATCAATGCTAAGATAACAATGTTAAAGGAAAGAGGAAATAAACATGAAATACTTTTTGAGTAGGTAGAATGTTCCTAGTTACTTGCTCAATTTCAAAACAAAAACATCCTTGCTATTTTCAAAACGAACACCAACACTTTCAAAAACATCTTTCAAACTTGAAAATATTTTCAAAAGATCAAACACTTTGTATACATTCTTAGGAACCAGAATCATTACAAAGTTTTCCTAAACAATGACATCTTTACAAAATACTTTCAAAAACCACACAAAGCACATTTTCAAACAAAAGCAAGTGATCTAGCAAGTAACTAAGAGTCCATGGAAAACAATGGAAGAAAAGGGTGTTAATACCTTCCATTTTCATAATCTACCCCCCGAACTCAAGAAAACATCTCAAAGGTCTTTCCTGTTCTTTTTAGCCTTTCCTTTTGGATAAAAGAAAAGTCGGTGGAGACTCTTGCTAACCGCAACATTTGCTATCAAACGCAAAATAACCGAGTCAATTCTTGCACCTCATTACAAAGGGTAATAAACTTTACCTGACTTCTAGATTTCTCCAAGAACGGCAACCGTTTCTTCTTTGACCAAGATATCACTTGGAAAGGGTAATGAACTGTTGTATAAATCTTTCAACGAATTGTCTCTATCATATAGAAAATACCAACCATCCATTGGAGTAAAGATATCCTCAATAATGAATTATCTCTCATAACAAAGAGACCATCATTCATCATAGTAAAACCTCAATAACAAACTATCTCTCATAACAAAGAGACCAACATCCATCGGAGTAAAACCTTAATAACGAACTATCTCTCATAATGAAGATACCACCATCAATCAGAGTAAAACCTCAACAACAAAAAAACTCTCATAACGAAGAGACCATCATTCATCAGAGTAAAACCTCAACAACAAACTAAATCTCATGACAAAGAAACCACCATCCATCGGAGTACACAAAATAATCTTCTCTGGGAACTAACAGACTTACTGGGGAAGTGCATGTTGCTCAAATAAAGAGATTGCCACTTATTATTATGAGAAGGATTGCAATAACGTTGTTGGGAAATGAATTATGACTCCTTGGAGAAATACAAACATATTCCTGCTGAGGAGATAAAGTCTTTGCGTGCAAAATAAATGCATATTCTCAATCTAGGTTTCACAGTCTAGAGAGATGAAAATAACATTGCTGTCAGGGACCAAAATTTAAACCAAGAACAAACTGGAGTGAAACAGTCAACCAAGACACCATCTAATGAGGAATAAACTCAAATAGAGATTAATTTCCATTCAGGTAATAAGTTGGGTAGGAAGGCTAAAGCATAATTCTTCCACGAGGAATAAACTCAGTGGGTAAGGTGAAAGGATATACACTTTCTACTTAAGGTTGACATTCTAGTGGAGTGAGGATAACACAACTCTGCAAAGAGGATAAGATATCAACAGAAACATTAATAAACACAAATAAGTGATGAATTTTAATTCAGCTATGCATGATGTATGTATGAATGAATGAATGTATGTTGTGTAAATGCTGACAAAACATATGCACAAAACTGGGGATAACTAGACAAAATAAACTTGGGTAAAGATAACTATATGCTAAAATGCATCCAAGACGGAAATCCCATAAGAGAGTAAGCAACCAACTGAGAAAACAACGTCCCACTTTAAGGGTTGACTTCTATGGGAAAGAAACATGGCTTAAAAATAATCAAAGCACGACCTGATAGCAATAAACCATAAAGCTTCAGGGATATAACAAACTCCTCTAGGATCCATTGGGAGATAACAAACATGCTTCACTAGGGAAGATGACATCATAAGTGCGGGGGAGGTCACAAAAATTCTTCAATATCACGAACATTGGTTGTGTAAACTTCTCCAGAGAAGATCAAAGAAACTTCACGGGGATAATAACCTTAGAGGGAAACATCATCCTCAGTTCATCTGGGGAAGTTAAGAAGCTAACATCACAGCAACAAGTCAATTTTGTGTGGATTTTAAATTAAACTCAACACATGGCAAGAGAAAACCCAAAATGTTCACAGTTGTCTCAACATTTCTTAGAAAAGATATTATCCTTGGCTGGCTATTTAGGGGAGTATGCAACAACAACAATGCCACAACTGAAGAAAGTAATATTATGTAGGAGATTCTTTATTAAGTCTCAACACGAGGGGAGAAATAATCCAACAATTGAGCAATGCTTCACAATTTTACAATCTTTTCTTGATCACAACCTGGTGGGGGAAAAGAATCATATTCAGCGGGAGAAATCCGAATCGAGACTTAATTGGGGAACATGGGATCACAAACCCAACACCATAAAAACTTAGAGAAAATCTACTATGTGATTAACAAATAATAGGGGAAACCATGTACACATCTGCGAGGTAGATCACAAGAACAACTCTGTTTGAGGAAGATTCTTGCCTCGGGGGAAAAACATAGTAACTATCTTGACAAAATCTGGAAATGCCCTTGGAAACAACTTTGGTACCCCAAGTTTACCGTGCTGATCAAGACAACCTTCATAACTTACCCTAGACCGCATAATCATCCCGACCAATGGGTTTCTAGAGATTTGTTGAATCTCGATGTAACTGCCCTAGATTGACTGAATGTTGGATACTCTTTGTTCAATAACTTCTTCTCGGCAACATTCCATTTGCTGACACTCAAATGTGAACTTTCTTGACATCAAGCAATTTTTTTACAAGCAGAAAACGTTTATTCTGAGAATGATAATTCTATGCAACAGTTATGTAAGTCTTGAAGATTTTATTTGAAAAGACGTTGCAAAATCTTGAAAGAAATCACTACCTAGGATGCGACATTGATTTATAACGAAAGCATATGATACCAACATAACTATTTAGCAAAACTCAAGGGAGTCAGGAAACACTATCTCGTTGAAGTATGCCTTCGAAATAAACCATGATTCAATTAGTACTTTTGAGGGTTGTAACATGTCCTGGTTCATGGTTTTTCTGAAAAAATATTTTAAGGCTCAAAGTTTATTTGTGTCCACCCATTCTTCGTAATGTTCTCCAGTTCTGTGTTTAGTTAATCCAAGTGAGTATTCATATCTCAGAAAGGATCTTGTGATGGTTTAAGGAACCAATGAGGCTTTTGAAGTGGAAGTCACCCCTTTATGTCTTCGTGTTTGTAGTCACACAAATTTGTTCTTTGCTGAGGACTTTTGTTTTGTAGTCCTTTCTTTAAAGTATTTTTTCACTTTTCTCTTTTTTATTATTTTTATTTTCCCTAAATTTTTCTTGGACTAATTCTTTTTAATTGATAGTTCAGCGGGGTTCCCTATTTTTTTTCTAAGTTACTTGACTTAGCAGGCTTTTTCTTTTCCTTTTCTTGTTGATTTGAACAAACCGTGTGACATTGACTTGTCTTGATCTGTTGAGGGGGTGATGATTGCCTCGTTCCTTGATGGATGAGGAATAACCATTATGGTTCTATATCTTCTGGCCTCATGATTTGTGAACGATAACCATTATGGATGATCTTTAGAAATTCCCTTCTTTTAAAATTTTAACACTCGGTCAAATTAACTGAAGACTACCCTGCCCCTGGTTAATTGTAAGGGTTTTTTCATATAGAAAAGAAACTTCTACTTTAAGGCTAAAAGTGGTTAACAAGGGATTATCTTCCTTATATGTCCGGTGTTTGGGGATTGGAAACAATGCATGTACATCATCAATAGGTTTTTATCCAAAAGCATACAACCAGAGATTTTTGCGTTTTTTCAATATCATCATCCTCTCTCCAATCTCTGCCTAATAAAGAGAATGGGAAACGAGTTGGTATCATAATGCAAAAAAGTAATTTAAAATTGAAAACAAATGCGAGTGAAACAAATGGGTTTCTTCAAGATAGATATACTCATTGTATTAATAATAAACATTCAAATGCAAACAAGTTCTTACATGCAAATAGTGCAATGATAAACAAGAGAAATTAAAAATTAAAAAGTAGTAAAATGATAATAATACGAGAAGACTCTCCATATGGTCTCGTGTTGGAGAAACATCTTTAAAATTATGGATTACCACCCATAAAGATTCACTCATGCTTTGGAAAAATATTGATTTGAACATTAGGACCAACATTTGTAAATGACAAGATACCAATTCTGATCAGCTTATGTACTTCAGCTTTCAAAGCGAGACAATGGTCAAAATCATGCCAAGGAGTGCCTCGGTGAAAATCACATAAGGAATCCTCCTTATACCACCACAGAAGATCCTCAAGAACAACCGATGGTGATCGAGTCTGAATTAAATTCTTCTGCAGTAAGGAAGAAAATAGCTCTGAATACGTCATTGAAATTGGATCAAACCGATTTCTCTTCAGATTTTGAATTTTTTGATTAGGAGCTGCATTTATCACAGAAATAACATGTTGTTGTTGATGGTGATCATTTGCTCTCTGGGGTATCCTCGACCCTTTTTGTGAAATAGCATTGGAATTCCGCTCTTTCTTCTTGATTTTGTTGGCAAAACCACTATCTTTGACAAATGTCCCTCACTGACAACTTCCTCTAAACAGATACCCATACTCACCATTTTGGTGAAGTCACTTGGTGCGCTTGAAAACATCTTCTCATAGTAGAAGGAACTGAGAGTCTTCATGAATATCTTTTTCATTTCCTTCTCTTCCATGGGAGGAATAATTTGGGCGTCTACTTCACATCATCCATATGCATACTCTTTAAACAACACTTATTCTTTATGAGCCATAGCCATGAGCTGATCACAGTCAGGTGCCATGTCCATATTATACATATAATGCCTAGCAAACGCTTCACCCAAGTCGTTGAAAGTACAAATTGGGTACTATCTAAACCCATGTACCATTTCAACACGGCACCAGTCATACTTTCTTGGAAAAATGGATTAGAAGACGTTGGTCATCGGTGTGGGCTGACATCTTCTTGACATACATTATAAAATGAGCTTGAGGACAAGAATTTCCCTTTTACTTTTCAAATTCTGGTACTTTGAACTTAGCAGACACTTTCACATTGGGAACCAAACAGAGATCTTTAACATTCTATCCAAACAATTCCTTCCCTATAAGGGCCTTCATCTCTTTCTACATCTCATTAAGCTGATCTTGGAAATCATCAAATCTGCCATAAAAAACTAAGCTTTCACTTGGTGGAGCAGCAACATGGTAGATTTCATCATTAACAACAGGTATAGTGTGCACCACAAGAGGTGCAGAAATAACATCAGGTTGAACAAACTGCGTAACTTTCACAATAGGGTTGTATCCTTCAGGCATGTAACTTTCACGCATTCCCCTTGGGAAACCAAGAGGCATCTGGTGTTGAGCAACAACAGTAGCAATAGGAGTTACAGTGACGAGTACTGAGAAAATTTCAGAAAAGACGGTCGCCTGTTATGGTTGTCACATGAGGAGAAGGAGGCGGATGAGGCGAAGGATGATTCTGAGCAGCCACCAACGATTCCACCAAATCAGTCAGATTGGCCATATAAGCTCTCAAAGAAGTCACTTCCTCACGAAGCTCCCGATTCTTTTGCTCAAGGTTTTCCATCTTCTTCTTGTAATTAGGTCGAGTGTTGTAGTGATGAGACAACTTGCCGACTAAATGAAGTAGATAAACAAATAAGACACCTGAGGAGTTTATGAAAAATTCAAAAATATGTGCAACATGATGCATGATATGCAATGCACATGATTTATTTTGTTTATTTTAGTTTTTAAAGGAACTTAAAGAACTGAAAACAATTGCAAATATAAAATAACTAACACATTTTTAAATACTGAATAACCTCATTTCTTTAATAATTTTGGAAGGGATTACAAATTTTAGTACAAGTTTCAATAATCCTAAATACAAGAGAATAACATAGAATCTAAATGCCCTAAGGAGCCATGGTTGATGAAGATCCCTCTCCATGCTGATGCTTCCCCTTAAGTCTCATAATCTGAGCCTTCAAATGATTGTTCTCTTATGCAAACTTGTCGATGACTTCTTTCCATCCACCAGAATCAGGAAATATGTGACCTTAGTCTTGATCACTGGGATCTGGCTGAATGCTAGAGGAAAATAAATCCCATTTCTTATCCATAATCTCCATAACATGTCGCTCAAGAATCTCAATCAAGTCATCCTTCTCCTTTAATTATGTTAAATATGATACCTCCAAAGTCTGGTACTTATTCTTCCATGATTCCTTCTCATGCTGCATCTTGACTATGGAAATTTGAAGTTCTTCCACATCATCCAAGAGAGGAGGAATTGGCTCCACAAATATGTCAGCTAAAGGCTCCTAACGAGAATAAGGAATCTTTAAATGGATTTCCCTTGCTTGTATCCACCAAAGATGAGGCTCCAATGAAACAACTACTCTTGTTCTTAAGTCTTTTCTTTCCTTTCTATGGACATGGAACCATGTTTTAACAATTTCTTCCTTGGCTTCTTTGTGGTTGCCTCCCTCTTTGAGAAAGAAACCACTAACACGAATGCTATTTGGTTTATCCCTCATTAGATATCCAAGTTGACGACGTGCAAGAACAAGGTTGTAGTTAATACCTCCCTTTTTACCAAGAAGAGATACATTGGGAAAACTACCAAAGCTATCAATAATATCCACGCCATAGTAAGCTTTATGATACCAATCAATGTCGGAATGAGTGAGAGTCATAATCTTCTTTGACCAAAATAGTTCATTCTTGGGATCCCAAAAGCGGCAGACCGAGGAAAGTGAGAAATAAACCACTGGTGTAGCAACGGTGTGCAACAGATGATCATTCCTTATTGATATAAATTTCGAAGATGAATGGAATAATAGCTACCTCCTATCAACATAGGGACTGGATTCCTAATAAGAAACATCCTAATAGCATTAACATCAATAAATTTGTTGATGTTAGGGAACAAGAACAACCCATAGGTAAGTAGAGAAAAGATAGCCTCGACAACAACCATACTCTTCATCTTAGCGAAGTAACAAGCTTTCTCCAACAAAATTAAGTAGATAAACCTATAATTCCTCCTTTGGTAGTCATGTTATCTTTATTCTCAAACTTCTTCAGGTGAGTAACTCATGCAATCTCATAAGACTTGGGCTCTCCTTCCAAACCAGAGAAGGGAACATGATCAATAATAGGTTGATCAATCAGATACAAATACTCTTCCAGTATAGGTGTAATACAGTGGGAGAACTGACTTGGTTGTTTGCGTTTGATCGCAATTGTTATGGTTAGCAAGAGTCGCCACCGACTTTTCTTTTATCCAATAAGGAAAGGGTGAAAAGAACAGGAAAGACCTTTGAGATATTTTCTTGAGTTCGGGTGGTATGTTATGAAAAGGGAAGTTGTTAGCACCCTTTTCATCCATAGTTATCTATGGACTCTTAGTTTCTTGCTAGATCACTTGAAAATGCTTTGTTTGAAAATGTGCTTGTGGTGGGTTTTGAAAGTATTTTTGAAAAGCGCCTTCGTTTAGGCAAACTTTGTAACGATTCTCGTCTCTATAAGAATGCATACAAAGTGTTTTACTTTTTGAAAATATTTCATGTTTTGAAAGTGTTTGATGTGTTTGAAAATATGTTTTTGTTTTTTGAAGATGGATTATGAGCAAGCGACTAATAACGTTCTACCTACTCAAAAGTCTTTTGTTCATTTCTTCCTTCCTTTGGTATTGCTATCTTACCATTGATTGATAAGAAGCCTTGTCTTTGGATGTAAAGGGACGGGCGTGGGTCATCGTATAGTCATGAATAGAATTGTTGCGAGATATCTTAGCATTTTTCTTGAAGGTCTAAGATCATTTATAAGGCAACATTCGAAGCGTCATCGAGGGACTATGATCTTGTATTTTTTGATTGTTTTTGCTAAGACGTCTCACATGCATAACATGATCATTTTTCATAAGGAAACAAGTGGAGTTAACCCTAGAGGTAAAAGTGTGCAAGTGTTTATATTTCATGCTTGGTTTATCTTGAATTAGGGTTTTCTAGGAATTGATTTTATCTTTCTATACAAACCCTAATTACTAGCATTTATATGAAAAGCGATAAATTGCAGAAAATAAATGTCCTATGTTATTAAGTCATTTTGAGAATGGGGTGTACAAATTTACAAATGGGGTTTGCAAGAAATTAAACCTAATTATCTATTACAACCATATTGAAACTTGAATAATGTACAAGAATTGAAAGGAATATAATGTACAAGAATAAAAATGGAAAGGGAATGGATTTTGGTTTTTTTTAAATAAATATGAAAATAAAATATTTTTTGTGATATTTTTTATATATATTCATAAAATAGACATTGTAAATAAATAGTATGCAAAAAAAATCAACTTAAAAGGAGTTGTTTTGATTGGTTGAAAAAAATGTTGAAGTTTGTTAAAAAATGAAAACAAACAAATGATAAAAATTTGTTTTGGTCCTGCCAAGGTTTGAACCCAGGTTCTCCACACCTTCCATTCAAAGCAGCCAACACTCAAAATGTTATATACCTGCATGTTAGTTTGGAAAAAATGACAAAATAAATACCAAAAGGTCTCGCTGTGGCTCGAACCCAGGACCTTCTACATGGCAAGGCTTTAGCGCGCGCTGTTTGTACCACTGGGGTGGTCTCTTTCATTCGTTAGTTATACAACTTGCATTAAATATAAAATGAAATCATTTCTAAAAATTTGAACACGGGTTCAAATTCTTCCTTCGCGCGCGCAAGGATGCATAACTCCATTGTTAAGCTTCGAAAAGTTTCATTTCTCAGCCAAATCGAAAGATGTACATACCAAACCTGCCAAAAATTTGAATACGAATCTAACCATGTAATTTTCAAAAGCTATGGATCAGAGGTTAGCATGAATTTTATTTAGTACCAAAACTAAAGCGTAACTGATCGGATATGAAATTCTCAATGTATAAGCAGTGATACTCAAAACTAAGAGCATTGCCAACTTCCTAGATATGATATCTACATCTTTCTTTTATTTGTATGTGCTGAAAATGCTTGTATCGAGATATCATAGTTAAGAAATATTACCTCTTGAAGTGCAAATATAAAGACCTCTATATGACTTCCGGAAATGACTTGATGATGGATTAAGCTTGCAGGGACCTTCCTTGAGCTAGTGGGATCACTTCTTTTCTTTAAAAGTCAATTAATCGAAGGCTGGTATATGGAAGCTAGGAGTGAATCAAAAGGATCACTACCTTCCTTGAGAGGTTTTTTAGGGCTTTGGGAGTGTTCTAAGGCTGGTATATGGAAGCTTAGTGAATCGAAAGGCCAAAAAAGAACGAACAAAGGGATTTGATATTTTTTGTGTAAAGTCAGGATGTACCAAGTTTTGTGCTTGGGTGCAAGTTCTGAGTTTTTTGAGAGTTTGGGAGTGTTTGAGGATTTTTCAACACACTAGAATCTAACCCCCTTTTAGCTTGCAAACAGTCTCTCTATTTATAGAGAAAAGGTTTTGGAAGTTGAAGTAATCAGATTTGCAAGATAACAAATTATGGTTTTGTTGAAAATGAAAAATCCAGTTGAATGGATTTTCATGGTTCCAAAGTTCAAGTACAAGCATGGCCAGATGTTTGTTGGGTTCATGAGATTTGACTCATGCTTTTGATATTGCTTGCAATCAGAGATAAAGGTCACAAGGCTTAATGCATTGAAAATTTGCATAAAGCTTGCTTTTTTTTCTTCTAAAAATGGCAATGGTAAATTTGTGCCATTAAGGGAAAATTGGCTTGGACAATACTTTAAATACTTGGGTAAGAGCTTAATTCATTGTGTAAACAATTAATTATGGAGTGAAACAAAAGCAATAAGGTCTGCAAAGCAAGATCCTGTAGCATGTCCTATGGATTTGATCAATGTTTTCTTTCAAAATTTTGTCTTCAACTTGATTCCTTGAATCGAATACTCCATCCTTTCATTTTGATCACAATGATCCACAACTTTCGACCAAACTCATTAGACAAAACAATATTTGTTTCTACCAATTGTGTGCTCTTTGAATGAACCACATTCATATGAATGTACCACTTTGTGGATCGAAGCAAGCGTGAAGATATACTTGTAATTCATATTGTCGAAACTATGTGTGTCGAAGGGTTTAGTATGTGGATTGAAGCAAGTTGCTAGAAGGAAGCCAATGCCCAGTCGAAGCTTGTGGATCGAAGCAAGGATGAAGGAAGCCATTGCCTTGTGGATCGAAACAGGCATGCAGGAAGCCATTTCCTTATGGATAGAAGCCATCATGAAGAAAGTCATTGCTTTGTGGATCGAAGCAAGCATGAAGGAAACCATTGCCTTGTTGATCGAAGCAAGCATGAAGGAAGTCATTACTTTGTGAATATAAGCAAGCATAAAGGAAACCATTACCTTATGGATCGAAGCAAGCATTAAGGTAGCCATTGCCCAGTCTAAGCTTGGGAAATCGAAGCAAGCTTGCTCTTCTTCGACTTGTCAAAATCTGCTAACCACTCCTTTCGATCAGTCATGTGGTTCGAACAACCTGAACCAGATTTTTAATTCAACACACCATTTTTATCTGCTTTGCCCTTTCGACAGTTTCCCCTTCCTTCTTTGGAGGATTCAGAAGTTCCATCTTCGACCTGATGCTTGAGATCCCAATATGATCCATGGAAACTAAATGGGGAATTAAAAGTCCAATTGTACTTATACAAACTCAAACCCTAATCTTGAGTCATCAGTGTTTGGGGAGGATATCTTGAGCTGATCAAACCTTTTTCAGTCATGAATCAATAGAGATCTTTATGAAAAAACTCTTGAGAAATGAGAGGGCAAATTTTGTGGTACAACAATAGGCATTAGCTAGTAATCCAGAAAAGTAAAGCATCGGTATAAAGGATCATAAAACTGGACCAGCATAGGAATAATACCCTCCTTCATCTTGAGCTTCATAAGAGGCACTATGGATCCATACTTCATCCGCAAATCCGCAGGACTTTCAATCACAGAAATCAAACTCTTCAGTTCCTCTATCTTAGGATCCTTGAAATTGTACTTCCGAGTCTTTTTCCTTCAAAAATACATGGTCAAAAGAGTACCTGAGATATTTTAAAAGATCAACCTTAAGTTCCTTAAAAAACTCTTTAACGAATTCTCATGGGTGCATGAATGCATGATGATGCAACAATCACACATAAGATCACAAACGTGGGGGTTCATAGGTTCGACGTCACGAGCATGAAGTCAAAGATACTACCCATAATGTAAGGACTAATGGTTTATCACCTTTCGAACAAGGTCTTAAGGAAATCCCAAAGTCTACATTCCTCCTCAAGATATTTGTGACGTCCCGATTTTCTCAGTAATTAGCAATATTCTCAAGAGAAACTCGTCTGAGTGCAGCATCGCGTAACAACTACTTCCGGATTACTCCGTCATAGTATCCGCACTACATCTAAAGAGCCAATATGGGTTAAGTGTTTGTTGTACCCAAAAATTTTCCCTCTCCATTTTGTTGTACATGGCTTGTGTTTCCTCATGTGCGTTCACTTGATGACTGTCAGTCTAAGATATATCTCATATCCTACTGATTTGGGCTGCTAAGACCTCTAAGGCTTTGTGACATCTCAAGTTGAATCCTTGCATCGTCAAGAGATTTTAAGTTTGCATTGGTTTAGAAGGGTCAAGTGTTTGGAGCAAGATTTCTGAAGATTTTCTGTTTCATGAAGCTACAAGGCTTTCATACTCAAACTCCTCCCAAAAAAGAATCAGGGTTTTATTTGCAAAGCTAAGGCATTACTGTTTGAAAATGAAGTAAATTTAAAGCACAATACAAGCGATGAAAATTGTTGGATTAATACTATGGTCAAGGCACATATAGTCACGATTCCTACAAAAATACAATTGACTTCTCTCACTAATAAAAGTTTCTGGACGTTGTCGTGTAGAATACTTTGCGCAGTCAATTCTAGCATTTGTCGCGCGAGTTTATTTGGATTTCATTTTAAAAAAAAAACCTAAAGTTCTAAATCTAAGTGTTATTATGGAAGATTAGGGTTCTTTATATGAAGACCAAAAGAGTTCAAGGCATTTTAAGAATTTGAGAAAGATGGAAATTGAATTTTGTTTCATGCACCATTCTTAAAGAAATTCTAATGCACCATTCAAGATTTGTTACAATTCTTGGAAATTCATTTTGGGTTATTAAAGATTCAAGAAGTTTTTAGGTTTGTGGTTAATATTGGAAATTAGAGTTTGATTTTGATTGTGTTCCATTCAAAGTTCTAAAGATCCAATTCCAAATTCAAGGGTCCAAAGCCCATATCATTTCTTTCATCATCCTTTTCAATTTTCATTTAAATCAACAATTGTTACAAATTTGTATTACCATTTTCAAAAACCATTCGATACATCCTACAAATTGTTACAAGGTTCAAAGTTCAAATTCAAATAAATACAAAAATTCAAGTTCAAGTTCAAGTGTGTCTTACAAAAAGAATGATTAAATTCCTAAACTTTTCTAAAGTCCTAAATTCTATTTTTATTCAAATTCTCTAAGTCTTTGTGGCAAGCCACGACTTCACCATCTTTCCAATGCTTCGACATTTTCGTCTACTCCTCATCAATCATTCATGAAACATACAAAGGAAAAAAGTTAGTTATCAAGCAACTTGAAAAGAACAAAATTGAAAACAAATCACAACTCATCATTAGGGTGGTTTCAAGAATCAGAAAAGAGTTTGTTTTTATGTGCTAAGGCCTCAAAAAAATTAGTTTCTATCATGGGCCATTATGCTATTGCAAATCACAAACCATATTGGTTCACAATAGAGGAAAAGATGCAAACCGAATTTCAAGCCCAACAAAATTTCAAGCCCAAAAGAAGGTCAATTCTGCCAAAAAAAAAAGCCTATTACATATTTCACAAAATCAGAATGTTGCATCATTGCCTAAAGAATATATCACTTCTTTTTGCAAATCACAAAAGTGGATTTCTTGGTCCACAAAAAGAAAAAGATAAGGAAGGAAATCATATTAACATCATGTATTCATGCAAAGAAAGTCACATCTCCAAGTTACTGCAAAAGCAAAACATTATTCACAGTAAAAGAAGGAGGAAATTCATAAAAGTACAACCATCCTACAAGCAACCGACCAGCAAGCATCCAATGTGAGGAAAAAAGTAAAAACTAGTACATCAAGTACTAAAAGCCAACTGCTTTTATCACAAATAACTTATACAAAAATTCAACAAGAAAACAAATACATAGTTGAACCATCAAGTCAAAACTGAACCAAAGCAAAGTCACAAAACCAACAAAGGGGCAGTACAACAAGTACAAAACCAGTACAAAAGCTAGCGTCCATCACACAACTAGCAAGCCAAAATCATAGTATAAAACAGCAGCAACACTGTTTGCAAGAGAGAGAATTTTTCCAACAAAGAAAATATATAGAGATACATAAAACAAACTGCAACAACACTGTTTACAAGAGAGAGAATTTTTTTTGTCCAAAAAAATATACCAACACAAAACAGAACCGCAACAAACACAAACAAAACACTATCATTTTTGTCATCATTTCCATAAATCCAGACCCTTCAGAATCATAGAAAAAGAAGATAATCAGAAAGAACTCACCCAATATCAATTGGTAAATATTTCGAAGCCCTTCTTCTTCCTTTCTCTCTTTTCCATTTTTAGTGTAAAAAGAATCATAGCAATCGGTTAGCAAAGAAAAGAAACAGAGATAAGAGAAACGAAACACAGTGAAGAAAATGAAGGAAGACACCGCAAAGCCATCGAGAGAGGGATAAAGAGGAACACACTCGATTTACAGCCAGAGGGAGATGAAGAGGAACATGCTCGCTGTACAACAAGAGAAAGAAGAAGATGGAGGCGCCGCTGCCTCTCCTGAGGCTAGGGTTTATAAACCCTTTGTTCTGTTTTTGTTAGGTTATAATAGGTGGGTCTTGGGTCGACCTGGTTCGGCCCAAGCCCACCATATATATTTTTATTTATTTCAAAACTAATATTTTATTTTATATATATTATTAGAGTTATTATTAACAGAACGAAGCAAATGGTGTAGTGGTAAGGACGTGTTAGTGCAAGCGTGTGGACAAGGGCTCGAGTCTGGCCAGGACCATTTTGATTATTTGCATTATTTGTTCTCTTTTGCTTAACATTTTTTTGTTGCTTTTGGGTTGAACTTCCTGGGCCCAGCGCCCCATCACACGCGCACCCCAACTGCTTTGTACCACATGGCCCCATTTTTTTATTTAACTTTTTTTTTTTACAAAAAAACATATGGGCCAGACTTTGAATACAAAAACTGTTTTCTACAAAACACCCCATATCAAACTTTCACCCTTGACTATTTTATTTATTTTTATTTTCTTTTTTCTTTTTATTATTATTATTATTAATATTAATATTTTATTTTATTAACAAAAAGGCAAAAAATATTTTTATTTATTTATGCTATATACTTCTATTTATTTTATTTCAAAACCAAAAACATTATAAAACATTTTGTTACAAACTTTATTTCTTTTTCTTAATTAATTTAATAATTAGATTTAGTTTTATTTATAGGCTGTGATGAAAGCTGTCATTTCTATTCCAACTGTTTCTTATAATGATGTTTCCATAGTGACCATTTCCGCTAATTCTTTCAGGGTCTCCACCAAAAGACCCGTTAGAATTACATCAGTTCCTAAAGTAGCCCCGTTGATAATTACAATGCCTGGACCAATCTCGTATTCGTCAGACAAAACCGTCCCATGGAATTATGGAGGTGATGTCTACTATCACGGTATCAAGCAAGATTGGCCAGCTGCTGAAGATTCAAGTTCTGAGAAAGATGACTCTGATATCAGTAACATCGCAGGGACTAGCAAGATAACCCAAAGTGGAAGGGTATTCTCTCCAGAAATTGCTCCTCCAAAAGTTATTTCTGGACCTGTAATCATTCATGTTGTTGCTGCTCCTCTAAAGGCTATTCCCAGTCCTACAATCATCTCTGCTGATACTCCTGTTGACAAAACTGCTGCAGTCCCTGTTATCACCCCTACTGACATTCCTACTATTGAGTCAATCGAGA
This sequence comes from Vicia faba, assembly GCA_948472305.1. NCBI lineage: Eukaryota > Viridiplantae > Streptophyta > Magnoliopsida > Fabales > Fabaceae > Vicia > Vicia faba. The sequence continues at coordinate 828,089,877 of OX451740.1, read as the reverse complement.
CTCGAGGCAAATGTATTCTGGTTGAGCCTGTCCAAACAAAGGCACAATCAGTAGCTATCCCAGAGACCTCCCGAAAAGAGATGGAGGAAATTCTAAAGATTATAAAAAGAAGCGACTACAACATAGTCGAACAACTGGGGAAAACTCCATCAAAAATTTACATGCTGGATTTATTGTTATGTTCCGAGGCTCATGCAAAGGCCTTGGTAAAATTCCTTAAAACGGCCCATGTACCCCAAGAAACATCTGTTGATCAGTTCCAAGACTGTGTAGCCAGCTTGACTGCAGATAATGGTTTAGGTTTTTTGGATGCTGATTTAACGCCAAGGGGGAGGAAGCATAACGAGGCATTGCATGTCTCAGTCGAATGCAGGGGCACGACTTTGGCTCATGTCTTGGTTGACACCGGTTCGTCTCTGAATGTGTTGCCTAAAAAGGCTCTTGATAGACTTGACTGTGAAGGATTGACCTTGAAACCTAGTAACATAGTAGTGAGGGCCTTCGACGACTCAAAAAGGATGGTGCATGGGGAAGTGGACATCCCTATAAAAGTTGGAACCCAAAAATTTGATTCAACTTTTTATGTAATGGATATTCGCCCTTCATATTCTTGCTTATTAGGCCGACCGTGGATTCACCATGCTGGTGTCGTTACCTCTATGTTGCATCAAATGCTGAAATATTCAATTCAGGGGAAAATCATCGCTGTTCATGGAGAAGAAGAGTATATGGTCAGTCATCTAAATTCCTTCAGATATATGGAATTAGATGGTGAATTTATTAAAACTTCATTCCATCACTTTGAAGAAGTCCCACAAACTGTGGCAGTAACTAAGGCTGTTTCTCAAGTCCCAAAGATTACAAGGCCTCCGCTCAAGATGTCGTCTTTGAAAGATGCCAAGGCAGTGATAGAAGAAGGTGGGTGCACTATTTGGGGCCAACTCCCAGATATCCCATACAAATCTGAAAATTTTGGTTTGCGTTTCACTTCAGGAGCCCAGAAAGTTGTACGTCCTGCTCGTGCCAGAGGACCACCCTTGAAGATCAGCAACCACGAATTCAACGCCATAGAGGATGATGAAGACAACTATAACCTGGAGGATTGGATTTTCCCAACTGTCAATGGAGGGATCAACAACTGGGAAGCTAGATATTTTGTCCCAATCACTTTTATCCAACAGTAATTTGTCTTTAAATTTTGTCAGATCTGTAACATTAAACAATTCAGACTCTTAAAACCTTGTGTCTTACCCGAGGCACAATGGTCCATTTGTAAGGGTTATTATCTCATTTCCATATGACATCAATGAATCATGGACGTTTTTGCATACAAACTTTGTGCTCATTGTTTTTCTTTTTACATTTTCATTTCTTTTAAAGATAGCTATACTCTTACACACACTCACATTCAAAATGTAGATCTACATCCATTCGGGATCCCATGGGTAACGGTTCTGCTATGGCCTTCTGTGATTCTGAAAATCTAATCTACCAAGCCCAAGATGAAGGTGAGGAAGATTGTGAAGTGCCAGGGGAACTCTCCAGGTTACTACAACAAGAAGAGAAGACCATTCAGCCCCACGAAGATCCAGTGGACACAATTAACCTAGGTACCGAAGAAGACAAAAGAGAAGTCAAGGTGGGTGCTGATCTGGAACCCAATGTCAAAGAGCGTCTGATTCAATTGCTACACGATTATGTTAAGGTCTTTTCCTGGTTGTACAAAGACATGCCAGGACTTGATACAGATATCGTAGTACATCGTCTACCTACGAAAGAGGACTACCCACCGGTAAAACAAAAAGTCTGTCGCATGCGACCAGACATGTCAGAGAAGATTAAAACTGAAGTCATGAAACAATTCAACGCGGGATTCTTGGCCGTCACCTCCTATCCAAAATGGGTTTCCAATGTTGTTCTCGTGCCCAAAAAGAACGACAAGGTACAAATGTGCGTAGAATACAGAGATTTGAATAGGGCAAGCCCTACTGATGATTTCCCACTTCCCCATATTGATATTCTAGTTGACAATACGACACAGCACAAAGTGTTTTCCTTCATGGACGGTTTCTCAGGATACAACCAAATCAAAATGGCGCCTGAGGACATGGAGAAAACAACCTTTGTCACACAATGTGGCACGTTCTGCTACAAGGTTATGCCATTTGGGTTGAAGAATGCTGGGGCAACCTATCTGTGTGCCATGGTAGCTCTATTTCACGACATGATACATCACAAAATAGAGGTCTATGTGGACGACATGATAGCTAGATATCAAACAGAAAAAGAGCATCTTGATCAGTTACAGAAACTGTTTGAGAGGTTAAAGAAGTACAAGCTGAGGTTGAACCCAAATAAATGCACATTTGGAGTAAGGTCCGGTAAACTCTTAGGCTTTGTCATCAGCGGTAAAGGTATTGAAGCGGATCTTGCCAAAGTGAAAGCAATACAAGAAATGCCTACTCCGCGTACTGAGAAGGAAGTCAGAGGATTCTTGGGACGGTTAAACTGCATTTCCAGATTCATTTCTCACCTAACAGCTACTTGTGAACCAATCTTCAAATTACTGAAGAAAGATCAAGTAGTCAAATGGAATGCTAAGTGCCAAAATACCTTCGAAAAGATCAAAGAATACCTACAAGAGCCTCCGATTTTGATTCCACCAGTCGAGGGAAGACCCTTGATCATGTATCTAACTGTTTTGGAAAATTCAATGGGGTGTGCGCTGGGGCAGCATGACGAGTCTGGCCGAAAAGAGCATGCTATTTATTACCTGAGCAAAAAGTTTACTCATTTAAAACCAGATATTCACTGCTCGAGAAAACTTGATGCACTCTGGCATGGGATGCTCGCCGGCTAAGACAATATATGCTGACTCATACTACCTTATTGATATCTAAAATGGATCCAATAAAATACATCTTCGAGAAACCTGCCCTCTCTGGGAGAATAGCGAGATGGCATATGATCCTGACAGAATATGACATACAATATACTACCCAGAAAGTAATAAAGGGCAGTGTACTAGCTGATCACCTTGCTCATCAAGCCGTGGATGACTACCAGTCCATGAAGTTCGAATTCCCAGATGAAGACATCATGATGGTAAACAACTGTGAAGAATTTAGACCATATGACGGACCTGAAAAAGGATCACGATGGACCCTGATTTTTGATAGGTCATCCAACACACTCGGCAATGTTATTGGTGTTGTACTTATATCTCCTGAAGGATGTCATACTCCCTTTATGGCAAGACTCTGCTTCAACTGTACAAACAACATGGCAGAATATGAAGCGTGCATTTTTGGTCTCAAAACTGCCATAGATTTGGGGATCAAATCCTTAAATGTATTCGAAGATTCAACTTTAATCATCATCCAGATCAAAGGGGAATGGGACACCAAACACCCTAACCTTATCCCCTACAAAGAACATGTGTTAACATTGATCCCACATTGTGAGAAGATTACCTTCGAGCATTTCCCGCGAGAAGAAAATCAGCTAGCAGACGCGCTAGCCACAATGTCATCCATGTTTAAACTTAAATGGGATAACGAGGCTCCCCAGATCACCATTGAACGAATGAATGAACCAGCTCACTGTCACGAGATTAATATTGAAGAAGTAGTGGGCCGGCCTTGGTTTCACGAAGTCAAGAGGTATCTCGAGGCTCAAGAATATACGGAAGGAGCTTCAGTCAATGATAAGAAGTTCTTAAGGAGATTCTCCGCTAAGTTCTTCCTTAGTAATGGCGTTCTCTACAAACGCAACCATGACACTGTTTTTCTCCATTGCATAGACAAGGTTGAGGCAGAAAAGGTATGGTTGATCTACATGAGGACACTTTTGGCACCCATTCCAGTGGGCATACGATGGCAAAGAAAATCCTACGGGTAGGTTATTACTGGTGTACCATGGAAGCAGATTGCTATCAACACTCTCAAACCTTCCACAAGTGTCAGGTTTATGCTGATAAGGTGCACATACCTTCGGTTCCTTTGAATGTCTTGACGGATCCTTGGCACTTTGCTTTGTGGGGCATCAAAATGATCGGGGAAATCAAACCAACAGCCTCTAATGGACGCCGCTTCATCTTGGTGGCCATTGCCTATTTTACAAAGTGGGTTGAGGCGGCCTCTTTCGCTTCCGTCACCAAGAATGTTTTAGCCCGGTTCATTAAACAGAATCTCGTTTGTCAGTATGGTATCCAAGAGAGGATCATCACAAACAATGGTACAAATCTAAACAACACTATGATCACTTCCCTGTGTGAGCAATTCAAGATCTAGCATCACAATTCTTCCCCTTATCGACCAAAGATGAATGGTGCTATCGAAGCCACAAATAAGAACATAAAAAAGATCATACAGAAAATGACAGTCACATACAAAGACTGGCATGAGATGCTACCATTCTCTCCCCACGGTTACCGTACCACGGCACGTACATCATTCGGGGCAACACCCTACTCTCTGGTATACGGCATGGAGGCTGTCTTGCCTATTGAGGTTCAGACCCCCTCTCTGAGAATTAGGAAGGATGCAGGATTGAACGAAGACGATTGGATCCAGACTCGACTTGATCAACTGAACTTTATTGATGAGAAAAGGCTTACTGCTGTTTTTCATGGTCAAATGTATCAAAAATGGATGATCAATGCTTTCAACAAAAAGGTTAGACGCCAAGTGTATCAAGTCGGGGATCTGGTGATCAAACGTATCATACTACCGTAGGGTGATCCCAGGGGCGAATGGACTCCTACACACGAAGGACCATTTGTGATCAAAAGCATATTCTCTGGTGGAGCAATGATCTTGGCCACCATGGATGGCGACGACCTGCGGCACCCTGTGAACGCGGATATAGTCAAAAGATACTATGCATAAGAGACCCGCTAGCTTGACACACCTAGGAAAAACAAGGGCATCCCGGTGAACCAAAAAGGTTCGGAAAAAAATTAGGGATAAAACAAAAAAATTTGTACACCCGACAGGCTGAAAACCCGAAAGGGCAGCTTGGGCAAAAAAGGGTATCCCGGTGGACTGAAAACCCGAAAGGGCGGTCCAGGCAAAATTTAGGGAATTAAAGCGTATGACTATGTCCCGTTGGATCACTTTACAGACAACCTGCAAACTCGACATTTCTGATCAATTCAATCAGCTTCAGACAAGGCAATAAGCAAATAAGATGCTCAGAGACACGAAGGCTATAGCAGAATGGGAACCCCATGGAATTATTTCACATAGCTATCTTTTCTTTGTATCAAATTTCCATTTTTTACGAGGACATTCTCTTACTAGAATATTGTCTCATTGTACAAAAATATTTACTCAAAGTCAATATAAAGATATCTCTTTGAAAGTGCAAAACTATCTGTTTTTCTTTACTCTTGTGTTTTGTTTACAAAAACGTCAAATGATTTATTTTTGAACATATGCATTTGAACGTAATTACCGTTTACAAATGAACAAAATAGAGAGACAATCACTAATGGATTTAAGAAATAAATCTCTCTAAGTTATTTCCATAAAAATCCCCCGTAGTGTGCAGTTTAATCCCCAGCGGAACAAAACTTCCAGTTATCACTCCCCGTTAGAAGTCTCCATACTTCTCAAGATTCCACAACAGGATTTTACAAGCAGTACACGACATTTCCCTTACAACAAAGTTTATTTCTCTAAGTGGAAATTCATCAACACTTCAAAACATGAAGACTTGAACTCCGTATCCTCAACAGCAGTCGGATATTTATTTTCCCCAATCCAACCAACAGAACAACAGATTATCTCACATACGCATACATCACATCCATATATCATAAACATCGATAACACGAATGCATGTATCACAATCTCATTACACCATGCATTTCATACAACATGACATTGCATATTAGCTAACATTTTACCCTTTTCCGGATAAGGTTAATCAATAGCTACCATTAACAATGTTCAAAGGCTTTTCAGATAAAGTTCAGATACGCTCCAGACACGGATGCCATTCTGATACTCATTCAGATTCAGCTCTCAGATACAGTTCAGATATGCTCCAGACACGGATGCCATCCTGATACTCATTCAGTTTCAGCTTTTTAGATATAGTTCAGATACGCTCTAGATACGGATGCCATTCTGATACTCATTCAGATTCAGCTCTCAGATACAGTTCAGATATGCTCCAGATACAGATGCTATTCCGATACTCATTCAGATTCAGCTCCCAGATACAGTTCAGGTACGCTCCGGACACGGATGCCATCCTGATACTCATTCAGATTCAGCTCTCAGATACAGTTCAGATACGCTCCAGACACGGATGCCATTCTGATACTCATTCAGATTCAACTCTCAGATACAACTCAGATACGCTCCAGACAAGGATGCCATTCTGATACTCATTCAGATTCAACTCTCAGATACAGTTCAGATACGCTTCAGACGCGGATGCCATTCTGATACTCATTCAGATTCAAATCTCAGATACAGTTCAGATACGCTCCAGATACAGATGCCGTCCTGATACTCATTCAGATTCAACTTTTAGATACATTTCAAATACGCTCTAGACACGGACGCCATTATGATATTCATTCAGTTTCAGCTTACAGATACGGTTCAACAATCATTTCTGGATGGAATCTACAAGCCCATCTCTAACAACTTTCCATCATCCCTCCATCATCCTTAAGGAAATCCCAAAGTCTACATTCCTCCTCAAGATATTTGTGACGTCCCGATTTTCTCAGTAATTAGCAATATTCTCAAGAGAAACTCGTCTGAGTGCAGCATCGCGTAACAACTACTTCCGGATTACTCCGTCATAGTATCCGCACTACATCTAAAGAGCCAATATGGGTTAAGTGTTTGTTGTACCCAAAAATTTTCCCTCTCCATTTTGTTGTACATGGCTTGTGTTTCCTCATGTGCGTTCACTTGATGACTGTCAGTCTAAGATATATCTCATATCCTACTGATTTGGGCTGCTAAGACCTCTAAGGCTTTGTGACATCTCAAGTTGAATCCTTGCATCGTCAAGAGATTTTAAGTTTGCATTGGTTTAGAAGGGTCAAGTGTTTGGAGCAAGATTTCTGAAGATTTTCTGTTTCATGAAGCTACAAGGCTTTCATACTCAAACTCCTCCCAAAAAAGAATCAGGGTTTTATTTGCAAAGCTAAGGCATTACTGTTTGAAAATGAAGTAAATTTAAAGCACAATACAAGCGATGAAAATTGTTGGATTAATACTATGGTCAAGGCACATATAGTCACGATTCCTACAAAAATACAATTGACTTCTCTCACTAATAAAAGTTTCTGGACGTTGTCGTGTAGAATACTTTGCGCAGTCAATTCTAGCATTTGTCGCGCGAGTTTATTTGGATTTCATTTTAAAAAAAAAACCTAAAGTTCTAAATCTAAGTGTTATTATGGAAGATTAGGGTTCTTTATATGAAGACCAAAAGAGTTCAAGGCATTTTAAGAATTTGAGAAAGATGGAAATTGAATTTTGTTTCATGCACCATTCTTAAAGAAATTCTAATGCACCATTCAAGATTTGTTACAATTCTTGGAAATTCATTTTGGGTTATTAAAGATTCAAGAAGTTTTTAGGTTTGTGGTTAATATTGGAAATTAGAGTTTGATTTTGATTGTGTTCCATTCAAAGTTCTAAAGATCCAATTCCAAATTCAAGGGTCCAAAGCCCATATCATTTCTTTCATCATCCTTTTCAATTTTCATTTAAATCAACAATTGTTACAAATTTGTATTACCATTTTCAAAAACCATTCGATACATCCTACAAATTGTTACAAGGTTCAAAGTTCAATTTCAAATAAATACAAAAATTCAAGTTCAAGTTCAAGTGTGTCTTACAAAAAGAATGATTAAATTCCTAAACTTTTCTAAAGTCCTAAATTCTATTTTTATTCAAATTCTCTAAGTCTTTGTGGCAAGCCACGACTTCACCATCTTTCCAATGCTTCGACATTTTCGTCTACTCCTCATCAATCATTCATGAAACATACAAAGGAAAAAAGTTAGTTATCAAGCAACTTGAAAAGAACAAAATTGAAAACAAATCACAACTCATCATTAGGGTGGTTTCAAGAATCAGAAAAGAGTTTGTTTTTATGTGCTAAGGCCTTAAAAAAATTAGTTTCTATCATGGGCCATTATGCTATTGCAAATCACAAACCATATTGGTTCACAATAGAGGAAAAGATGCAAACCGAATTTCAAGCCCAACAAAATTTCAAGCCCAAAAGAAGGTCAATTCTGCCAAAAAAAAAGCCTATTACATATTTCACAAAATCAGAATGTTGCATCATTGCCTAAAGAATATATCACTTCTTTTTGCAAATCACAAAAGTGGATTTCTTGGTCCACAAAAAGAAAAAGATAAGGAAGGAAATCATATTAACATCATGTATTCACGCAAAGAAAGTCACATCTCCAAGTTACTGCAAAAGCAAAACATTATTCATAGTAAAAGAAGGAGGAAATTCATAAAAGTACAACCATCCTACAAGCAACCGACCAGCAAGCATCCAATGTGAGGAAAAAAGTAAAAACTAGTACATCAAGTACTAAAAGCCAACTGCTTTTATCACAAATAACTTATACAAAAATTCAACAAGCAAACAAATACATAGTTGAACCATCAAGTCAAAACTGAACCAAAGCAAAGTCACAAAACCAACAAAGGGGCAGTACAACAAGTACAAAACCAGTACAAAAGCTAGCGTCCATCACACAACTAGCAAGCCAAAATCATAGTATAAAACAGCAGCAACACTGTTTGCAAGAGAGAGAATTTTTCCAACAAAGAAAATATATAGAGATACATAAAACAAACTGCAACAACACTGTTTACAAGAGAGAGAATTTTTTTTGTCCAAAAAAATATACCAACACAAAACAGAACCGCAACAAACACAAACAAAACACTATCATTTTTGTCATCATTTCCATAAATCCAGACCCTTCAGAATCATAGAAAAAGAAGATAATCAGAAAGAACTCACCCAATATCAATTGGTAAATATTTCGAAGCCCTTCTTCTTCCTTTCTCTCTTTTCCATTTTTAGTGTAAAAAGAATCATAGCAATCGGTTAGCAAAGAAAAGAAACAGAGATAAGAGAAACGAAACACAGTGAAGAAAATGAAGGAAGACACCGCAAAGCCATCGAGAGAGGGATAAAGAGGAACACACTCGATTTACAGCCAGAGGGAGATGAAGAGGAACATGCTCGCTGTACAACAAGAGAAAGAAGAAGATGGAGGCGCCGCTGCCTCTCCTGAGGCTAGGGTTTATAAACCCTTTGTTCTGTTTTTGTTAGGTTATAATAGGTGGGTCTTGGGTCGACCTGGTTCGGCCCAAGCCCACCATATATATTTTTATTTATTTCAAAACTAATATTTTATTTTATATATATTATTAGAGTTATTATTAACAGAACGAAGCAAATGGTGTAGTGGTAAGGACGTGTTAGTGCAAGCGTGTGGACAAGGGCTCGAGTCTGGCCAGGACCATTTTGATTATTTGCATTATTTGTTCTCTTTTGCTTAACATTTTTTTGTTGCTTTTGGGTTGAACTTCCTGGGCCCAGCGCCCCATCACACGCGCACCCCAACTGCTTTGTACCACATGGCCCCATTTTTTTATTTAACTTTTTTTTTTTACAAAAAAACATATGGGCCAGACTTTGAATACAAAAACTGTTTTCTACAAAACACCCCATATCAAACTTTCACCCTTGACTATTTTATTTATTTTTATTTTCTTTTTTCTTTTTATTATTATTATTATTAATATTAATATTTTATTTTATTAACAAAAAGGCAAAAAATATTTTTATTTATTTATGCTATATACTTCTATTTATTTTATTTCAAAACCAAAAACATTATAAAACATTTTGTTACAAACTTTATTTCTTTTTCTTAATTAATTTAATAATTAGATTTAGTTTTATTTATAGGCTGTGATGAAAGCTGTCATTTCTATTCCAACTGTTTCTTATAATGATGTTTCCATAGTGACCATTTCCGCTAATTCTTTCAGGGTCTCCACCAAAAGACCCGTTAGAATTACATCAGTTCCTAAAGTAGCCCCGTTGATAATTACAATGCCTGGACCAATCTCGTATTCGTCAGACAAAACCGTCCCATGGAATTATGGAGGTGATGTCTACTATCACGGTATCAAGCAAGATTGGCCAGCTGCTGAAGATTCAAGTTCTGAGAAAGATGACTCTGATATCAGTAACATCGCAGGGACTAGCAAGATAACCCAAAGTGGAAGGGTATTCTCTCCAGAAATTGCTCCTCCAAAAGTTATTTCTGGACCTGTAATCATTCATGTTGTTGCTGCTCCTCTAAAGGCTATTCCCAGTCCTACAATCATCTCTGCTGATACTCCTGTTGACAAAACTACTGCAGTCCCTGTTATCACCCCTAATGACATTCCTACTATTGAGTCAATCGAGACTCGAGGCAAATGTATTCTGGTTGAGCCTGTCCAAACAAAGGCACAATCAGTAGCTATCCCAGAGACCTCCCGAAAAGAGATGGAGGAAATTCTAAAGATTATAAAAAGAAGCGACTACAACATAGTCGAACAACTGGGGAAAACTCCATCAAAAATTTACATGCTGGATTTATTGTTATGTTCCGAGGCTCATGCAAAGGCCTTGGTAAAATTCCTTAAAACGGCCCATGTACCCCAAGAAACATCTGTTGATCAGTTCCAAGACTGTGTAGCCAGCTTGACTGCAGATAATGGTTTAGGTTTTTTGGATGCTGATTTAACGCCAAGGGGGAGGAAGCATAACGAGGCATTGCATGTCTCAGTCGAATGCAGGGGCACGACTTTGGCTCATGTCTTGGTTGACACCGGTTCGTCTCTGAATGTGTTGCCTAAAAAGGCTCTTGATAGACTTGACTGTGAAGGATTGACCTTGAAACCTAGTAACATAGTAGTGAGGGCCTTTGACATTTGATCTCTTTTGATCAAATGCCAAAGATCACAATTCATTAAAACATGTCAAAATATGAAACTTATTCATCAAGAAATCAAAAATTCAAAATTTCATTTTTGAAAAGTTAAAATTTCCAAACTTAGAAATTTTTCTAAGTGTTGGAAATTTCTTATTTTTTCACAACTTTGAGCAAAATTTTCACCATGATGCAAGATGATTCAAAAGAAACTTTCAACATGAAAGTTATAGATCTCCATGAAATATAAAACTTTTATTTACACAACTCCTTCCAAAAGTGTTTGGATCTCAAGTTATAATTTTAAGAACACATGGTCATGAAACAAAACACTTAGTGAAATTTTGCCCTAATTTGGTCAGGATTTTAACCTAACTTCATGGCACTTTTTCATATAGTTACAAGGGGAATTTTCAAAAGTGATTCAAATATGGATTGTAGAGCACATTACAAGCTTTCCAAAATGTCTAAGAACTCCTTGAGATCATTTTTTAGTAGGGAGAATCGAAGAGATGAAGTTAGGGTTTTCACACTTGAATGACAAGTCATTTTGTGATGAACAAGATTCAAAAATCAAACTTATGGTGCATAACCTCTACTTTACAGGCCTCAAACTTGTTAGAGACTCCATAATTAATTACTTGCTCAGCTGTTAGAGGTCTCAATTCAAGCATTCAATGCAAGGTCATGCTTTATATCCATTTTGGGAAGAAAGTGCACAATGCCATTTTGATAAAGTAGATTTTTGCATAAAACTTGTTCTTGAGCTTTGCACTTGTTCTCTTCTGATCATACATGTCTTATAACTCAAGATAAGTTTATCTAGACACTTACAATCACTCACCCCATGCTTGTACTTCCTCTTGAAACTTGTTTTCCTACTTTTCTTGAAAATCAAGTAACATAGCAATTAGCTTGTAACTTGTACTTATGAATCTCCAAAGAACTCAAGACCTTTTGCTTATACATACACAAGTTATTTGCCACAAATCCCACACATACTTAAGCCCTGAAAACACCAAGAACACAGAATCACCAAAAACACCTCAAAACTTGCCATTTCTGAGTTTTGAATCCAATCTCCAAATTTGCTCGTGCGTTTCTTGGCCTTTTACTTTCAAAAGGTTCTAAATAACATACACAAACAATTCCAACATCTGCAACACCACTGTAACACCTCCATCATCATCCACCATTTTCAAAAACAGCACCTTGACTTCTCCAGAACTCCTCAGGCACTTTCAGCTCAAGCTAAGCATCACATTAGCTTCCTGGGAACTTGAGGAAGCTAATCCAATCATTGGAACTCACTAAAAGCTACTCAAACTCAAAACACGATACCCTCTTGTAAGGTGAGTTTTCTGACTTTTGAACTCTTCATACAGACATCATTAATGGTTTATTTGTGAATGATAAATGTAGATATCATTGCCCTAAAGCTAACCATGTCCATAGTTTTCATTTATATTGCTTGAGCTTAGAGAATTTTAAGATCGAAGTTTCTAAAATTTTTAGGGTTCAGATTAGGGCCATTAAAATTCATGCTTGTCTTTGATCTATAATTTTATTGCTTTGCATTTCTAAAATCCTGAGGAAATTTGCCACAAGTTTCCTGTTTACATTTTTCTTTTTTGTTGAGAATTGAATAAGATACAGAGGTTCTGGCTGGGCGTGAGGTTGAAGATGAAGTTGGCCTCAGGAACGTGTGTACCATAAATTTGATATTAGTAAACGGATGTATAGCCACCCCAATGGTAGAAGCGCGCGCCTGTGACTATAGGGACCTGGGTTCGAGCCCTAGTGGTACCCTTTTGGATTTTTTTCATATTTTTTCACATATTCTGACTTTTTTGGCAGCGCTGGGCCTCATCCCCTTGGGCCTTATGTTTTTTTTCACTTCTGACCCCCTTGCTGGCTATTCACACCCTGGCCCATTTTATTTTCTTTATTTTCATTTTTTATTTATTTTTTTCTTAAATATTTTATCTAATACTAAAAAAAATCAAAAAAAATATAAAAACATTAGATTTATATTTTGATATAGTTTATTTATTTTTTTTACACAAAAAATTATTTTTATTTAATCATACTTTATTTATTTTACTAATTGGTTTGTAAATTTAATTAGAAACTAGTTTTTTTAGTTACTTTCTTTACACAATTTAAATATATTATTTTAAAATATAAAAAGACCAAAAATATTTTATAAAACTATAAATTATTTTTAAAACAAAAAATACTAAAAATATTCTTCTTATAAACTTAATTTCTTTTTTAATCAATTACTAGATTAGGGTTTTATTTAAATTCTTTTCCTAGTAAATTTAGGTTTTAGTTTTTACTAATTTAATCAATTATTTTTCTTTTTTTTAATTAGGTTAAACCAAAACCTCTTTTTCCCTAAAAAAAATCCAAATAAAAGTCCATTTTCTTTTCATTTTTACATTCTTGTATATTTATTCATTTTTGTACATTATTTACTCAAATTCAATATGGTTGTAATAGATAATTAGGCTTTATTTTCTTGCAATCCTCATTTTTAATTTGTACACTCCCTCCCACAAGTATTGTAATAGCATAGTAATTTTAAATTCCATAATTTATCGCTTTGTATACAAATGCTAGTAATTAGGATTTGTATGGGAAGACTAAAACTAATCAATTAGAAAACCCTAATAAAATACAAAAACAAGCATGAAAAACAATACACTTGCACACAAGCACCCCTAGGGTAAATCCACTTGGTTGCCTTACAAATGGTCATATTACGCATGTGAGGTATCTTAGCAAAAACAAGCAAAATACAAGATCATAGTCCCTCGATGACGCTATCTATGTTGCCTCTCAAATGATCTTAGTCCCTAAAGAGAATGCTAAGATATCTTGCAACATTGCTAATCATGGTTATACGATGACTCACGCCCATCCCGTTTACATTCAAAGATATGGTTACTTACCAAATCAATGGTAAGATAGCAATGTCAAAGGAAAGAGGAAATGAACATGAAAGACTTTTGAGTAGGTAGAATGCTACTAATTACTTGCTCCATTTCAAAACAAACATCCTTGCTATTTTCAAAACAAACACCTACACTTTCAAAACGTCTTACAAACTTGAAAACATTTTCAAAAGATCAACATCTTTGTATACATTCTTACGAACGAGAATCATTACAAAGTTCTCCTAAAAAATGGCCTCTTTACAAAATACTTTCAAAAACCAACAAAGCATAATTTCAAACAAAAGCAAGTGATCTAGCAAGTAACTAAGAGCCCATGGAAAACCATGGATGAAAAGGGTGCTAATACCTTCCCTTTTCATAATCTACCCCTCTAACTCAAGAAACAATCTCAAAGGTCTTTCCTGTGCTTTTTCACCTTTCCTTTTGGATAAAAGAAAAGTCAATGACGACTCTTGCTAACCGCAACATTTGCGATCAAACGCAAAACACCCAAGTCAGTTCTCCCACCATATCACATACCCCATCCCCAAAAAATGACGTAATAGCGTAGGACATTTACTTTCCGCAATTTATCATTTTCATATAATGCTAGTAACTAGGGTTTGTATAGAAAGATAAAACCAATACTTAGAAAACCCTAATCCAAGATAAACTCAAGCATGAAATGTATTACACTTGCACACTTTGCACCTCTAGGGTTTAACTCCACTTTGTTGCCTTAAAAATGGTCATGTTACGCATGTGAGGTATCTTAGTAAAATAACCAAAAATACAAGATCATAGTCCCTCGATGACGCTATGAATGTTGCCTTTCAAATGATCTTAGTCCCTAAAGAAAAATGCTAAGATATCTCCCAACATTGCTATCTATGAATATACGATAAACCACACCCGTCCCTTTATATCCAAAGATAGGGTCACTTACCAATCAATGGTGAGAAAACAATATCAAAGGAAGAGAGAAATAAACAAAAAAATTTAAGTAGGTAGAAACGTTCTTAGTTTCCTGCTCACAAATCCATCTCCAAAATAAACATATTTTCAAACACACCAAATACTTTCAAAAACATGAAATATTTTCAAAAGTACAACACTTTGTATACATTCTTATAGAGACAAGAATCATTACAAAGTTTTCCTAAACAAAGGAGCTTTTCAAAAATACTTTCAAAACCCACCACAAACACATATTCAAACAAAGCAATTTTCAAGTGATCTAGAAAGCAACTAAGATCCCATATCTAACTATGGATGAAAAGGATGCTAACACCTTCCCTTTTCATAACCTACCCCCCGAACTCAAGAAGATATCTCAATGGTGTTTCCTGTTCTTTTCACCTTTTCCTTATTGAATAAAAGAAAAGTCGGTGGCGACTCTTGTTATCCGCAACAATTGCGATAAAACACAAAACAACCATGTTAGTTCTCCCACCATATTACAGGGTTCCACGGCTTCTCAACTTCTTTGGCTCCCAGATCGAAAGCAGCAATGTCTTCCCAATTGCTCGGTAAACAAATACTACAGTCAAAGAGACCTCCACTGACCAGGGGATCTCATATCTCCTTTTTTCAGGATTATTCCCTCAAAGCCAACATGACTATACCACCCATCCTATCTTAAGTTTTCCCAAGTCCTGGTATAGGACTTATAAGAGATCACGAAGCATCCTAAAAACCAGAAAAATCTAGACAAATAGGCATATTGAAATTCTGGTACGACAAATTCAAATGTCCTAAGAGGATGTCGAGACATCTGATTGGACATTAATAGCACATGCAAGGTATAAACATTATTAATAGTACTGAAAAACAATAATAACACATAATTGTTTACCCAGTTAAGTCTAACTACCTACTATGGGGACATACCAAGCCAAGGACAAATCCACTAATAGTAGTATCAATTCAAAGATAAACTCCCCTGTTTACAACTTATCACTTAATCACTACCCTCGCCAGATTTCTATCTAAGACTCACCTAGATATGAGGCCCTCCTCAATCCCTTATCAATCATAGATAGTGATTGGATCAACACAATTATGAACAAACCCGGAAGAAACACTTCCATGACCAAACCTATCTAAGACTCGAGGTTAAACTTGCACGTTTACAACCTTTCTCCTAACATGGAATAACAACTTGGATTTGCTTCAAAGCTTCGTCTAAGAACAATAATCAACTCTTGCTTCATAGCTTCAAGAAGAGCATGATGACCATACCACAACCCGAGTGGTTCACCTTGACAAAGCCCTAGACATTTACATCTTGAACTCGTTCCAAACTAGGTTACAATCCCTCCTAGTTATAACCTATTCCCAACTGGACTTGGGCTTTCTAACAACAGCAGACTAGCTGTTACGAACCAGAAGTAACATCTACTAAAAACAAGGTCTTCAATCATTAGTATCCTAAATAATCTCCATATTTATAAAATGTATAATCTTCAAATATTCTTACTTAATTCTCTTGACATTGATTTCAATGCCGCATAGGATTGCATAATATTCTCTGAATATTTTGTACTTGTTAAATCATAACCGATTTAATAGAATCACTTCAGCTCAGGCGAGATGTCGTATGCTCCTTCATAGGACATCTTATTCGACATGTTGTTCTAGATGTTAAAACTTCTTCAACTCAACATGTCCCAACATAAGATAGGAATTCTTGTTCAACGCGTTCCTGTTAGCAATTTAACACATCCTATCTAACATATTATTGTCTTATTTGTTTTACAAGTATTAAAGTCAATCCTAAAAATAGAGAACTTACAATCTCCACCTTTGGAAAATTTTGGCTAAAACAAATAAATAAAAATACAGCTTATATTACAGCAATATGAAGTTACAATTCTTCAACAATAGTCTTTAGTAGATGTTGAACATTGTAGCATAGCACCATGGGGTCGGTCTTCATATGAGATGTCAGGACATCTTATTCAATATCTTCTCTTCAGAATTTTGAATGAGATCAATTGCAGTACCAAACCCATCACCAAATAACATAACCTTTAAGAGAAGGAGTAGAAAGTTCTGAAGGCATTCAGTGCACATGAGGAAGAAGATAGTAGACTCTCCCCCTCAAACCATGAATCTCTTGTTATCATAGAAGACCAATGGTGGCATAGAAAAACTAATGATGGCATAAGAGGTTTCTTACCTAATTTCTGATTAACAACCTCCAGTAGACCTGAACACATCAACCACCATTCCTGGTAACTCAGAACACAGATCACAATTGTGTTCATAACTGAGATCACATGTCACAAAGAAAAAAAAACATTCCATGACATCTTATTTGACATATGTGTGCAACATCACCATTTGTAAGAATAGACTTATGTGGTATCACCATCTGAACTAAACCTTTCTCCCCCTTTTTAGGCAAAACTTGGCAAAGGAGGCCTTCATAGAACCACATCCAGGAACAACTTACCCATACCCGAACAAACCCCATAGTGATGACGAAACTATCAAACATTCACAAGGTGATATAGGATAGGAGAATCCTCTATAAATATCTGAGCAGTTTAGGAATTAACAATCTTTGAAAAAATAAACCTTTGGTCAAAGAGAATCGTTAACTGAGGGAGAAACTGCCACCTAAATAAATGTGCATTTTCCAAATTGCTTTGAACACCTTTAATTTCATTGGACCATTTCTGCTGAAAAGAACCAGTCCCAATACTTGCACATGCAAAACCAAATACTTCTTCTGACACATGTTTGATCAAAGTGTTGTAACACTTCCTTGTTTGTCCCACAGGAGACATGTCCTGTATAATGTCCTGACATTTAGTTAGACATTTGTCTTAATTTAAAATCTTGACCAACAAATATTCATCTAATAATGTATTCCACTGGATACTAAGTGTTCTCCTTTCACTTAGTCTTTGTAACACATACCAAGTGTGATCGGTGGATCTGGAACTGACTGTTTAACGCTGGTTCGCGAAATGTCGCGGAAGCAAGAGTCGCCACCGTCTTTTATTTTCTCCAAATGGAAAGGACAAAAGCACAGAAAAATTCCTTAAAGAGATTGCTCTCGGTTCGGGAGGTAGATTATAGAAAGGGAAGGTGTTAGCACCCTTTCTATCCATGGTTATCCATGGGCTCTTAGATACTTGCTCAATGTGTTTTCAAAAATGTTTGCTTGCTTTTCAATTGTGGGTTTTAAAAAGTTTCTTTGAAAAATTTCAGTTCGACTCGTACGTCAGAGTGTTTGAAAAGTTTGCTTTGAAAGCTTTTGAAAATGTGTTGGTGTGAAAAGTATGTTTTGATTTGTTTGAAGTTAGAGCAAGTATCCTTGAGAACCTACCTACCCTAAGGAATTCGTCTGTGTAAAAGTCCTTTAAAGTAGTGCCATCCCACCATTGAGAGGTAGGTAGCACCACCGTCGGAGGTGTTCGGGTCAATTCGAGGTTTAGGGACATGGTGATCACCGGAGTAATGGGAAGACACCTTAGAAGCTACCCTCATGCCAGATTCCCGGATCATGAGGACTTACTAAGACGTCTTCTACTCGACGACCACCTTTCGAAAGGCAACAGTGAGGCGTACCCTAGGGGTGGTGTGTGCGAATTGTGTGTCATGTTTCAATTATTTGTCTTGTCATGTTTGTTGTGTTCTACGCTTGATTTTAATTAGGGCCATTCATTCTTGCATGCATTTAACAGTTATAAAGTTTGCGAAAAAATAAATCTAAACTATTACAAATGGCGCGGGTCCACATCGCCAAAATAAACCGAACCCGATTTGACTGAAAGTAAAGAAGCAATAAAATAAAAGTGCGAGAAATAAAGTAAAAATTGTTACAAGGCTTTGGGGCATATACATAATTATTTAAACGATATAAAATAAATGTGCGAAATAAAGGAATTAAAAACAAAACTAGGGCGTTGGACCCTTTTTGCAAAAGTATTTAAAGTTAATGAATTAATTAATTAGAACTAATGAAGAATTAAAATTAAAGAAAAAGGAATGTTTTTTGTATTTTTGTATTTTTTAAGATTTAAAAGAAAAAGAAAAAGAAGGAATTAATTATAATTGACTAACCCTAATTCTATTGTTTTTTTAAGTTTATTGTAAAAATGTTATATTAATCTAAATTAAACCCTAATTTTTACTTATCTACATTTAATTATAATTATAAAAATAAAATAAATAAATAAATAATATTGTGATAAAAAAGGAAAATTTAAAAGGTATAAAAAGTCATTAAACTTAATGCTACATTTTTGGATTTTTAGTTATTAAGAAAGTATTAAAATCTAACCTAAATGCAACCCTAATTAGTTTACAAGTTTAATTATGAAAATTACTAATATTATGGCAAAAAACAAGGAAAGTTAAAAGGAATAAAAAGTCATTAACCTAATGCTATATTTTTGGATTTTTTTATGGAAGAAAGAATTAAAGTTAAAACCTATTTTACTAAATTTATTTACATGTTAATTATTTACAAGAAAATAAACAAAATAAATATTTTTTATGTTTTTATCCTTTTTCTGATTTTTTGTGATGTTTTTATATTTTGTAAAGAAAACAATTAATTAATTAAAACAATGAAAATAAATAGCCTAATAATTAAAAAAACAATAAAACATGAAAAGAAAAGCAAACCAGGGGGGGTAGCCCCAATTTAGGAGGTAAGGCCTTAGCATTTCAGGCCCATTTATGTTATGGCCTTGCTGACTTTTTTGCTAGCCTGCTTCAGCGTTGACTGGAGTTTATTGTGCTCCTTTGCATCCAAGCCTTTGATTTGAACTGGTGGGACGCGTGGACGAGTGAGATGGTGAGCGTATGGTATACTGGGACGCTCATGCTGCATGGGATTTTACATTGAGGAAAAATATGAAGGAAAGTCAGGACCTGGGTCTCGAACCCAGGTCACGTGGATTGCCAATACACCTCATTGCCACTGGATCACTAACACGCATTTGTTAAATAAACATACAATGAATAATATAATATAAAACAATGCATCAGTGGTTTAAAGCGCGAAAATTCAAATTTATCCAATCAGTACACGCCACTTCATCATCTTCCCCATGGCTTCGTTTTGCCTGAAAAGAACAAAAGTATTAGACAACGGTTTTTACACCGTTGCAGAAAGTGGCATACGAGAAAATAACGATTAGGCCCTGAGGCCCTATAAATTAATCGCGATGACGGATTCTTGTTCGTTGGAGTGTGCCGGTTTGAATGGTCTAAGTCTGGAAAGCTAATTTTTCTTCAATTGAAAAGCCCTAATTCTGAGCTTTATGAACCCTAAAAAATTAACAATGGTAAACATCCATATACGGCACGAAAACAAAATTGGATCACATGGTTAGCTTCAGAATATGCTTATTAGTATGAATGCATCAATAAAAAACAATGAGAATGCCTTAAACATGGAACACGATCATGCATTTTTCTGGAAACTGTTTGAGTTCATGATACCGGTTCCAGGCGTTTTGGCTTGTTGTTTGTGATTGGTACACGTTCAGAATTAGTCAAGGAAGCTATTGGAATAAGACTTAGGGCTTCAATCCTCTTCTAAGGTTGATTTCAGATTTGAGTTTTTATGGAAAAATTTCAATGTTCCAATGGCTCTTGAGGCGCAGCTTTTGGTGTCTTGTGGTTAGGGTTTGACTTAGTGCTTATGATGGAATAGAATTGGCTTGTTATTTGACCTTGATTCATGCCCATGAGAGAACTAGTCCTAGGGTTTTTTCATTAACAAAATTTTCCTTCTTTTAAGCCAAGACCAAGACTTAGTGTGCAATTTAACCCTAGTCTGAGTTTTTGAGTTGGCCCATGACATATGGAAGTTGTCCAAATTCAAATGACACTATTCCATTGGTTTTTGAATTTTATTTGAATTTTTAAAGATTTAAAATGAATTAAATTATCAAAAATTAAATAAAATAGAAAAATCAATATTTGGTCTTGAAATTAATTATGGGACACGTGTGTGGCATGACAAGGATGAATCAAGTGGAAGAAAGTGGGCCCTTTTGTCAAAAATTGGAGTTTCAAGGATAGTTGACTTTTGCCATTTCACAAAAATTTCCCAACTTCTACAAGGCATAACTTGCTCAATTTTTAAGCTTTTCTCATGTTCTTGGACATTTTGGAAAGTTCTTTGAGTCCTTTAACCAATGCCTTTGGTCCCATGTCATTTTGATTTACCAATCTCAAGTTATGGTCTTTGACTTAAAGTCCCTTTTTGTTGACTTTTGAAAATGACCTATAATGTTGAAATTGATAACTTTTTGTGAGAGCATTTCTTGGACTTGAAGTATGAAGATGAGTTGTAGGAAATGTCTTTCTATTCAAAATGAGCTTTGGATGGGAATTTTCTGATAATCCATGTGAAAGTTATGCCCTGGTCAATTTCAGTTGACTTTTTCAGCTGTCCAAATATAGCAACTTTTGCATCTTTGATGATTTCTGAGCCAAATTTTGAGAATCATGATCAAGCATTGATCAAATGATGTTTGTGGCTTCAAAATGATATATTGACCAAAAATTTGAACTTTTGACTGCCAAATGACCATTTTGCCCCTACAGTTGACTGTAGTGCAATTTAGGGTTTTGACTGTGCAATCTTGAGCTGAATGCCTTGAAACTTGATATGAGGATGCTTGACCATGTTTGTAAGCATATGAGACTTGATTGGGCCTTTGAACACTTCCTTTTCTTGATCAGACTCAAAACCCTAATTTTGACTGTATGGGAGACTGTTACACTGCACAACCCTTGGGGAATTTTGTAGCTTGGCTTGGCAATTTCTTGAGGAATATGGGAGGGCAAATTTTGGGGTATAACAGTTGCCCCTGTTCAATCTTCTTAGACCTGAGGATGCAGATTGGCTGACGTGCCTTTCGTAATCCGAGGGTAAAAGATGATTGGACACTAGAGTGCCCAGAAATTTGCGCTCACATGTTAGCAATGATGGGGGAATGGGCTTATAGATGCCATCTGGATGTTTGATTGCGTAAGAGATTCCTTAGCGAGAACCTGCATACCTGCAAAAGAAAATGAGTACCTGACACGTCGCAGGAGCTGATGTTTAGATGCCTGGTATAGATGTGTTCTGACTGGTTACAGGAGCTGAGTCTGGAGCTTCAAACGGCGATGAAAGAACCAGGGATGGTTACTACCTTAGCATGAATGGTAAGAGAACCTCGGGCGACTTTAACTTCAACAACGCTCGTTGAGAAAAAATCTTGGGTGACTTTAACTTCAACAACGCTCGTTGAGAAAGATCTGGGTGATTTTAACTTCAACAACGCTCGTTGAGAAAAATCTGGGTGATTTTAATTTCAACAACGCTCGTTGAGAAAAATCTGGGTGATTTTAACTTCAACAATGCTCGTTGAGAAAAATCTGGGTGATTTTAACTTCAACAATGCTCGTTGAGAAAAAATCTTGGATGTCTTCTACTGGGATAAGAATCAGGAAAATCTTAGGGTCGATCTGATTGAACCAGAGAGGCCTTTGACTGGGTAAGAATCAGGAAAATCTTAGGGTCGATTTAACTGAACCGGTCTAGGTCTTGAAATGTCTTCAACTGGATAAGCATCAGGGAGATCTTAGGGTCGATCTGATTGAACCAGAGAAGGCCTTTGACTGGGTAAGAATCAGGAAAATCTTAGGGTCGATTTAACTGAACCGGTCTAGGTCTTGAAATGTCTTCAACTGGATAAGCATCAGGGAGATCTTAGGGTCGATCTGACTGAACCAGAGAAGGCCTTTGACTGGATAAGAATCAGGAAAATCTTAGGGTCGATTTAACTGAACCGGTCTAGGTCTTGAAATGTCTTCAACTGGATAAGCATCAGGGAGATCTTAGGGTCGATCTGACTGAACCAGAGAAGGCCTTTGACTGGATAAGCATCAGGAAAATCTTAGGGTCGATTTAACTGAACCGGTCTAGGTCTTGAAATGTCTTCAACTGGATAAGCATCAGGGAGATCTTAGGGTCGATCTGACTGAACCAGAGAAGGCCTTTGACTGGATAAGAATCAGGAAAATCTTAGGGTCGATTTAACTGAACCGGTCTAGGTCTTGAAATGTCTTCAACTGGATAAGCATCAGGGAGATCTTAGGGTCGATCTGACTGAACCAGAGAAGGCCTTTGACTGGATAAGCATCAGGAAAATCTTAGGGTCGATTTAACTGAACCGGTCTAGGTCTTGAAATGTCTTCAACTGGATAAGCATCAGGGAGATCTTAGGGTCGATCTGACTGAACCAGAGAAGGCCTTTGACTGGATAAGCATCAGGAAAATCTTGGGGTCAATTTAACTGAACCGGTCTAGGTCTTGAAATGTCTTCAACTGGATAAGCATCAGGGAGATCTTAGGGTCGATCTGACTGAACCAGAGAAGGCCTTTGACTGGATAAGCATCAGGAAAATCTTGGGACGATTTAACTGAACCGGTCTAGGTCTTGAAATGTCTTCAACTGGATAAGCATCAGGGAGATCTTAGGGTCGATCTGACTGAACCAGAGAAGGCCTTTGACTGGATAAGCATCAGGAAAATCTTGGGACGATTTAACTGAACCGGTCTAGGTCTTGAAATGTCTTCAACTGGATAAGCATCAGGGAGATCTTAGGGTCGATCTGACTGAACTAGAGAAGGCCTTTGACTGGATAAGCATCAGGAAAATCTTGGGGTCGATTTAACTGAACCGGTCTAGGTCTTGAAATGTAGCTTGAGAACTTAACTGGATCTTTCCTGAAAGGTAAAAGTCAGTCATATGCAATGCATGATATGGATCAAGCAATGATGTTCTCAACATAAATGAGATTTGTAAGATATGATGTGTACATGCATGCTATAATGATGTATGTGATGTTTTATGTATGTTTTTCTCTAGGAAAGTGAATCCTTGACGGGTGCCGGGAAGTCGTATCCTGGGCTGATATCGAAGAATAGATTTTGCTTCCGCTGGGGATGATAACTGCAAGGATACCGGTAGGAGAAGATGACTCCGTTGCGGAATAAACTTGGCGAATGGGAGATTCTGCGGGGAGAAAAGATACTCTAGCGATCATGCTGGGAAGCAATACTCTGTGGGGATAGAGATGCTTTGCTGAGTGTTGATAGTAGTAATTTGCTGGCGATATCCTTGTTGTACTGAAAGTGTTGATAGACTTCGCTGGGGTGAGAAGACTTCGTCGAGGACGCTCTTTCTGTGGCTTTTGGCTGAGGATAACCCAGTTATATCCTGTTGAGGAAATAACTCTTTAAATCAAGCCAGACGACGCGTTCGTGTTCTGTGAAGAATAAGCTTCCAGAATTTACTGGGGATAATCTTACTGCTTGGGGAGATGAATTCCATCTTTCCTGGGGAACTTGGATGGGACTCTCCTGGGGAAGTTTTGATATGCTGGGGAAGTGATTCCTTTGAGTGTTGATGTATGCCGCCGGGGAACAATCTTTAGACCAAGACTGCCGGGGATGCTTGTTAAGAATATATGCTGCTGGGGAATATTGGGATCTACTGGAGGATACCCAATTTCCTTGAGATTTGATAATTTTGCTTGGATAAGAATGCACTGACTGCTGACTTACTCTCTGGGGAATCGAGATATGCCGGCTATGTTCTTCAGCCTAACCTGTTTTGATACCTTGTAGGACAGAACAATTAGATTGCTCTTAGACAGCTCCTTATTGCCCCTGTTTTTGAGGTGGGAGAGGAAGACCTGAGAGGTGCTGATAGCTTGCTGATGGACAAACCTTCTTCTGGTAGGCAGGTGACGAGATGACAGGACATAGTCGTACGCTTTGATCCCTAATTTTTGCCTGGACCGCCCTTTCGGGTTTTCAGTCCACCGGGGTACCCATTTTTGCCCAAGCCGCCTTTCCAGGTTTTCGACTTGCCGGGTGTACAGATTTTTTCATTTCATCCCTTCATTTTGCCCGAACCCTTTTGGTTCGCCGGGAAGCCCTTAGGTATGTCAACCTAGCGGGTCTTTGATTATGCGCAGTATTTTTCGACTATGTCCGTGTCCTCAGGATGTAGGGAATTGCCCCTGTTAGAATTGTTTTGTCATGCCACCAGAAGATCTTCGTTTGATCGTCCAATGCCCCAGGTGACTTAGACGGAGATTTGCCCCAGGCTGGTGGTGTCGCCATATTGTCAGAAGGTGTCTGATCGTGCAAGATTCGTTGCTGGATTGCCCCAAGTGACTCAGGCAGAGATTTGCCCCAGGCTTTTTGGCCTTTTGAGAGATTCTCTGGATCTTGACTTAACTGCCCCAGATGGTAGACCATGATCATGCCGTGCCCTTGATTGGAGATACTCTTGTTCATTAGACTTTCGTCATGCGAATTTCTATGCTGTTCAAACAAAAAGTCATATGCAAACAAAGTTATATCAAAAATGCAAAGCTTATGTCTGTCTTGAAGTTTTTGAAAATGCATTCTTTTCATAAAACAAGTGATTGTTTGTAAAACGTGATGTCAACTCGTTATTTTATTGCGAGCCTTAAGGAGTCAGGATACCTTTCGTAACAGTATGCTTTCGAACTAACCCATGCTTCCGCTAGGACTTTTAAGGGTTATAACGTGGCCTGGTTCATGGTTTTAAGAAACAAAGGATAAAGGCTCAAATTATTTGTACCCACCCACTCTTCGTGATGTTCTCCAAACCTAAACTCAGTTGATCCTACGTTAGACCTTGTTTGAGTCTTTGCTTTGATATACCAGCGATGGTTCGAACGTTGACAATTTATTTCAAATAGGCAGTCATCTTTGTTTTTGTTGAGGGTTTGTATGACCTCTTTCTTGTCTGATTTTTGTTATCCCTTTCTTTTTTTTTGCCTGAACTGTTTCCTTTTTTGGAATTACAGTCAGCGGGATGCCCCAGTTTTGTAAGTCTCCTTCATAGGTTTTGACTTATTGGGTTCTTATTTTTGAGATATAATGACTGCCTTTATTTATTGATTATTCGGAACCATCACTGTTTTTCTTCATTTTGTAAGGACCTCCTTGGTGCCATTCGTTATGCACTTGGATCAACTGAGAGAACTACCCTGCCCCAGGTTATGATAAAGGGTTTTAAATTTCGCAAATAAAAAACTCCTACTTCTTTGGCTCAGAGGGGTTGACGAGGGATTATCTTCCTTATTACTCCAGTGTTTAGGGATTGAAACTATGCCTGTACCTCATCAGCGGGGTCTGTTCAAAAGCATACTGTAGATTATGGTATCATTTTCGTCATCCTCCCTCAAGAGGCTTAGAGTTTAGATCCAGAGTTGACATCAGAAAAAATATGAAAATAGTTTGCATATAGTGAATGCGAATATATTGATTCAAAAATAGACATAAGCGATGCATTAATGGAATAACAATGTTTTAACATGAATAAATGTTTGAACAAAAGAAAATTGCAACTTGAACATTCGAATGAACAAAACTTTCCAGTCTCAGGATTTGTCACTTCAAATGGAAGATTCTCAGCAGAAGAATTTCATTTGGCCACCCGGCATGAACTCCAGCACCCTTCCGTCGACCAAGTCCTGGATCTTGTTCTTCAAGCTCCAACAGTCATCGGTGTCATGTCCAGGACTGTCAGAATGGTAGGCATATCTTTTATCATGGTTATAAGTAGGAGCAGAGGTGCCAGGATTCTGGGGAGGACCTTTCAAAGTAATCAGATTGGCCTCCAATAAGTGTTTCAGCATTAGAGATGGTGGTATGCCAGTCTCAGTGAAATGTCTTCCAGGAGTGTATCGCTTGCGCCGATTACCCCGTTGATGCTGGGCTTGTGAAGTAGTAGCAATTTGGAGAGGTCTATTCATTGGGCCCGGCCTTTGCCCTCTTGGAAGCTGTTCCATGACTTGGGTTGGTTGCTTCATGTCTTGATGAAGCTGACTGATCATGGCCCTCAGCTCTCCTTGCTCCTGAGCTAAACCTTGAATGAGGGTCCTTTGCCCCAGCATCTGGGTCTTCAATGTGTCTACCTCAGCTTGTAGACGTTTCAGCTGTTCGTCCTTGTCATCCTCAGCATTGTTCCTGACCAAAGTCCCCGTGAGAAGTGTCCTTAACTCCTCCTGCCCCTTGGATAAATTCAGGAGGATGTCCCCGAGCCGAGCCTCTTGAGCAAGAAGGTCCTGGTTGTCTTGTTGTGAAGCCATTGCTGAAATAAGCAGCGGGAAAGGTAAGTGACCTGCAACAAAGATACCTGTTATGTAAGGATGAGTATGATATGCATGCAATGTTTTCAAGGATCTCGCGGGGTAAACAAGAAAATTTGTTAGCATTGGAATTTAGAGCTTGATTGAAGGACACCCATGTTATTGAGAACTCTTCTTCAAGAGTCAAAGGCTCACCATATCAAGTGGGTCATAGCCCCTGACTTTAGTCATCAGGTCTAATTTTGATTTCCCAGCAACCTTGGTTAAGGGAACCTTCTTCAGGAGTCAGAGCTCACCATATCAAGTGGGTCATAGCCCCTGACAACCTTGGCTAGAGGAAAATAAATCCTCTTTGCCCCTTGCTGGGATAATTACTTCACCACGACCTGTATCACAAGCCCTTGAGATCCTTGAAATGGGTTAGGATGTATGCAATGGTATGATGTCATGCTATGCATGGGGTGATGTAGGTAAACCATGTTATGAGTCCCAATTAAGGACTATAAACAAACCCTGTAAGAAATTCAGTATACTTTGTTATGAGTCCCAGTTAAAGACTATAAACAAAACCTGCAAGAAATTTGGTAAACCCTGTCATGAGTCCTAGTTAAGGACTATAAACAGAACCTGCAAGTAGTTCATGTGTCAGCTAACAAACATGCACGTAGGCAAGTACAAAGGCACACAAGTCACACAAAAGAGCCCTTAGAGTTTAGGCCAGCATGAGGTCCAGGTATTACCCTCTTGAAGTTGGTGGGTTCAACCTGTCCTAATCAGAGTAACCGGGTTCTAAGATTCCCAATATCACGGGATTGCTTTCATTGTTCATCGTTTCGATTTAGCCACTGAACTGGCGACCGAAATATTCCAGGAAAGCAACCCTCAATTGAGTGTAGTATCGAGTATCAACCAACCTCGGACTGCACCAAAGTCAGTTATCTCACTACCCTAAAGAGGCCAAGATGGTTCAATTAAGGTTCCTAAGGTCTGTTGATGCTTCATGACACCACGCGGAGGCCCCGTACTCTCCTTGACTGACTCAAGGGTTACCGGTACACACCAAAGTGCCACATCAACGTAGCAGACTGCTCAACCATGTCGGTATACCCCGCACAGTTCCCTCACAGCCTTGTAGCTACTTTCTAAGAAAGGTATCCCCAGATCCGGGTTAGGATCTATAGAACTCCCAAGCAACCCACAATAATAAAGCAAGCAAAGAAGACAATTGAAAACATAGTTATGACCTAGCCCTAAGGTATACCTCACTTTAAGTTTTTATCCCCAGCAGAGTCGCCAGTTCTGTGATCGGTGGATCTGGAACTGACTGTTTAACGCTGGTTCGCGAAATGTCGCGGAAGCAAGAGTCGCCACCGTCTTTTATTTTCTCCAAATGGAAAGGACAAAAGCACAGAAAAATTCCTTAAAGAGATTGCTCTCGGTTCGGGAGGTAGATTATAGAAAGGGAAGGTGTTAGCACCCTTTCTATCCATGGTTATCCATGGGCTCTTAGATACTTGCTCAATGTGTTTTCAAAAATGTTTGCTTGCTTTTCAATTGTGGGTTTTAAAAAGTTTCTTTGAAAAATTTCAGTTCGACTCGTACGTCAGAGTGTTTGAAAAGTTTGCTTTGAAAGCTTTTGAAAATGTGTTGGTGTGAAAAGTATGTTTTGATTTGTTTGAAGTTAGAGCAAGTATCCTTGAGAACCTACCTACCCTAAGGAATTCGTCTGTGTAAAAGTCCTTTAAAGTAGTGCCATCCCACCATTGAGAGGTAGGTAGCACCACCGTCGGAGGTGTTCGGGTCAATTCGAGGTTTAGGGACATGGTGATCACCGGAGTAATGGGAAGACACCTTAGAAGCTACCCTCATGCCAGATTCCCGGATCATGAGGACTTACTAAGACGTCTTCTACTCGACGACCACCTTTCGAAAGGCAACAGTGAGGCGTACCCTAGGGGTGGTGTGTGCGAATTGTGTGTCATGTTTCAATTATTTGTCTTGTCATGTTTGTTGTGTTCTACGCTTGATTTTAATTAGGGCCATTCATTCTTGCATGCATTTAACAGTTATAAAGTTTGCGAAAAAATAAATCTAAACTATTACAAATGGCGCGGGTCCACATCGCCAAAATAAACCGAACCCGATTTGACTGAAAGTAAAGAAGCAATAAAATAAAAGTGCGAGAAATAAAGTAAAAATTGTTACAAGGCTTTGGGGCATATACATAATTATTTAAACGATATAAAATAAATGTGCGAAATAAAGGAATTAAAAACAAAACTAGGGCGTTGGACCCTTTTTGCAAAAGTATTTAAAGTTAATGAATTAATTAATTAGAACTAATGAAGAATTAAAATTAAAGAAAAAGGAATGTTTTTTGTATTTTTGTATTTTTTAAGATTTAAAAGAAAAAGAAAAAGAAGGAATTAATTATAATTGACTAACCCTAATTCTATTGTTTTTTTAAGTTTATTGTAAAAATGTTATATTAATCTAAATTAAACCCTAATTTTTACTTATCTACATTTAATTATAATTATAAAAATAAAATAAATAAATAAATAATATTGTGATAAAAAAGGAAAATTTAAAAGGTATAAAAAGTCATTAAACTTAATGCTACATTTTTGGATTTTTAGTTATTAAGAAAGTATTAAAATCTAACCTAAATGCAACCCTAATTAGTTTACAAGTTTAATTATGAAAATTACTAATATTATGGCAAAAAACAAGGAAAGTTAAAAGGAATAAAAAGTCATTAACCTAATGCTATATTTTTGGATTTTTTTATGGAAGAAAGAATTAAAGTTAAAACCTATTTTACTAAATTTATTTACATGTTAATTATTTACAAGAAAATAAACAAAATAAATATTTTTTATGTTTTTATCCTTTTTCTGATTTTTTGTGATGTTTTTATATTTTGTAAAGAAAACAATTAATTAATTAAAACAATGAAAATAAATAGCCTAATAATTAAAAAAACAATAAAACATGAAAAGAAAAGCAAACCAGGGGGGTAGCCCCAATTTAGGAGGTAAGGCCTTAGCATTTCAGGCCCATTTATGTTATGGCCTTGCTGACTTTTTTGCTAGCCTGCTTCAGCGTTGACTGGAGTTTATTGTGCTCCTTTGCATCCAAGCCTTTGATTTGAACTGGTGGGACGCGTGGACGAGTGAGATGGTGAGCGTATGGTATACTGGGACGCTCATGCTGCATGGGATTTTACATTGAGGAAAAATATGAAGGAAAGTCAGGACCTGGGTCTCGAACCCAGGTCACGTGGATTGCCAGTACACCTCATTGCCACTGGATCACTAACACGCATTTGTTAAATAAACATACAATGAATAATATAATATAAAACAATGCATCAGTGGTTTAAAGCGCGAAAATTCAAATTTATCCAATCAGTACACGCCACTTCATCATCTTCCCCATGGCTTCGTTTTGCCTGAAAAGAACAAAAGTATTAGACAACGGTTTTTACACCGTTGCAGAAAGTGGCATACGAGAAAATAACGATTAGGCCCTGAGGCCCTATAAATTAATCGCGATGACGGATTCTTGTTCGTTGGAGTGTGCCGGTTTGAATGGTCTAAGTCTGGAAAGCTAATTTTTCTTCAATTGAAAAGCCCTAATTCTGAGCTTTATGAACCCTAAAAAATTAACAATGGTAAACATCCATATACGGCACGAAAACAAAATTGGATCACATGGTTAGCTTCAGAATATGCTTATTAGTATGAATGCATCAATAAAAAACAATGAGAATGCCTTAAACATGGAACACGATCATGCATTTTTCTGGAAACTGTTTGAGTTCATGATACCGGTTCCAGGCGTTTTGGCTTGTTGTTTGTGATTGGTACACGTTCAGAATTAGTCAAGGAAGCTATTGGAATAAGACTTAGGGCTTCAATCCTCTTCTAAGGTTGATTTCAGATTTGAGTTTTTATGGAAAAATTTCAATGTTCCAATGGCTCTTGAGGCGCAGCTTTTGGTGTCTTGTGGTTAGGGTTTGACTTAGTGCTTATGATGGAATAGAATTGGCTTGTTATTTGACCTTGATTCATGCCCATGAGAGAACTAGTCCTAGGGTTTTTTCATTAACAAACTTTTCCTTCTTTTAAGCCAAGACCAAGACTTAGTGTGCAATTTAACCCTAGCCTGAGTTTTTGAGTTGGCCCATGACATATGGAAGTTGTCCAAATTCAAATGACACTATTCCACTGGTTTTTGAATTTTATTTGAATTTTTAAAGATTTAAAATGAATTAAATTATCAAAAATTAAATAAAATAGAAAAATCAATATTTGGTCTTGAAATTAATTATGGGACACGTGTGTGGCATGACAAGGATGAATCAAGTGGAAGAAAGTGGGCCCTTTTGTCAAAAATTGGAGTTTCAAGGATAGTTGACTTTTGCCATTTCACAAAAATTTCCCAACTTCTACAAGGCATAACTTGCTCAATTTTTAAGCTTTTCTCATGTTCTTGGACATTTTGGAAAGTTCTTTGAGTCCTTTAACCAATGCCTTTGGTCCCATGTCATTTTGATTTACCAATCTCAAGTTATGGTCTTTGACTTAAAGTCCCTTTTTGTTGACTTTTGAAAATGACCTATAATGTTGAAATTGATAACTTTTTGTGAGAGCATTTCTTGGACTTGAAGTATGAATATGAGTTGTAGGAAATGTCTTTCTCTTCAAAATGAGCTTTGGATGGGAATTTTCTGATAATCCATGTGAAAGTTATGCCCTGGTCAATTTCAGTTGACTTTTTCAGCTGTCCAAATATAGCAACTTTTGCATCTTTGATGATTTCTGAGCCAAATTTTGAGAATCATGATCAAGCATTGATCAAATGATGTTTGTGGCTTCAAAATGATATATTGACCAAAAATTTGAACTTTTGACTGCCAAATGACCATTTTGCCCCTACAGTTGACTATAGTGCAATTTAGGGTTTTGACTGTGCAATCTTGAGCTGAATGCCTTGAAACTTGATATGAGGATGCTTGACCATGTTTGTAAGCATATGAGACTTGATTGGGCCTTTGAACACTTCCTTTTCTTGATCAGACTCAAAACCCTAATTTTGACTGTATGGGAGACTGTTACACTGCACAACCCTTGGGGAATTTTGTAGCTTGGCTTGGCAATTTCTTGAGGAATATGGGAGGGCAAATTTTGGGGTATAACACCAAGATATCATAATATCACATTTGTGACATCTCTCAATAATATAGACATGAAGAGTCCTTTTGAATATATGAAGAGAAAAATAAATTCTCATAGACATACCAATAAACATCTGAGAGATATGTGAACTTTTGATCCACTAGCTTCACATGACTAAAAGCTTTACTAAGATCTAATCGATACTTTTTCTGAAGTGACTTGAAGTAAAAGGAAAAGCACATCTCCAAAAATAAATTCTCTCCTTGAGTTTTTAGAACGAGATCACAAAAGAAATGAACAAACCTCCGTACCTGACAGCTTTTTCTATTCTTGTATCCACTAGTAGTTATTGATACTAGTAGGGTCTTCAATTAAGTATTCATGCATTCATCAAACTTGCTACTGTAGACAGGACCAAAATCTCTACATTCTAATCCAAATAACCAAAAATGCCACTTCTGAGAGTAATGCTTGAGCATCCATCTGCATAATCCCAAGCAATAACACAATCAACAAAAATCATGATGTTACAACATCATGTGGGACATATGCTTTAGAATATAAAACCCAAAATGCAAGGTTTTATAAATATAACCCAAAGGACTCATTGTACAAGAAATCCTTCAAGAAGCTCCCAACCGATCACAGCTAATGTACCTCATCCAATTTCTTCCAGACACTTGAATGTTATGGAGAGAAATAAACTGTCACATACCCTTTGAACAACAAAGTTCAGAATGCATAATTGCATATCTTCTTCAGACAAATATCTAGTCTCCTGTTAAGATATTCACCACCAGTCTCATGCATAACCTCTTCAAAGGATAGATAAATACTTAGTTCTTGTCAAAGTATTCACCATATGTCAGATAAAGATTATCTTCTTACACAAGGTAAAACAAATGATCTGACATTCTTCTTCTGCATACATCTGGTACCAGCTGACTCACAACATAATCCATAATAGGTGAGTGGCTTGACCTTATGCTCTTTTCTAGACAAACTTCTATGGCTGAGGAAGTTTTACACCTTGAGATGATGTTCCAACACTGGATTCGACATCAATCTTAAACATATGGATCCTTAACTATGGTGTTGGAGACACCATAGTAATCTATAACTCTTGCAAGGGGAACAAGAGGATCAACCATCAGTAGGTGATCAACCTAGATCATCCAAACATGCCGAATGTAATACGGTGGGAGAACTGACTTTTTTTGGTTTTATCCAAAATATGCGGATAGCTAGAGTCACCACCGACTTTTATTTTATCCAATATAAGGAAAGGGTGAAAAGAACAGGAAAGACCTTGATAGATTTTGAGTTCAAAATGTTGATGTTGACCAGAAATCTTAAAGTTTGACTGTAAATTGGGCAAAGTTGACTTTTTGCCCAATACAATTGATTTTCAACCATCTGGCTAATTGACTGAGCAAACTTGTGTTGCAAGGTTTGAAACTTGGCATGAGGATACCTTGAAGCATATGAGAAACTATGAAGTCCACTTGAGGAATTAGAAGTCCAATTTTCCTTGAGGAAACCAAAACCCTACTCGTAGGTCACTTCTTAGGAGGAGGGTTTGTCTGGTCAACCCTTGAGTAGTCTTGAGGATTTGAGACCTTCATGAGCATGAGGAGACCTATTGAAATAATTTTTCTTTAAAAATGGGAGGGAAAATTTTGGGGTACAACGGCTTCCCCTGTTCAATCTTCTTAAACCTGAAGAGTTAGATTGACATGTCCGCCATTCGTGATCTGAAGATGGAAGAGGATTGAACACTTAAGTGCCCAGGAATTTGCACTCACATGTGCACGAAGTAATACTATTAGTTTATTATATCGGGAATGGGCTTAAAGATGCCATTTGGGGAGGTGATGGGATACCATCGGAGATGGGCTTAAAGATGCCATCCAAAGTAACTTTTGATAGGAGTATCATAATGAGCCTACTCCTAACTGTATCTGAAGAATGCTTTTCAGAACGAAGCCCTGAAGGAGATGCTTTTTAGAATAAACCTCTGAAGGAGAATGTTTTTCAGAACGAAGCCCTGAAGGAGAATTCTTTTCAGAACGAATCCCTGAAGGAGATTCTTTTCAAAATAAACATCCTAAGGGAGAATGCTTTTCAGAATAAACCTCTGAAGAAAATGCTCTCTAGAATTCAGTCTCTGAGGGGAATGCTTTTCAGAATAAACTTCTATAGGAGAATACTTTTCAGAACGAAGCCCTGAAGTAGACGCTTTTCAGAATTCAGTCTCTGAAGGGGAATTCTTTTCATAACAAAGGCCTTGAAGGGGATGCTTTTCAGAATAACCCTTTGAAGAAAAATGCTCTCCAGAATTCAATCTCAGGGGGGAATGCTTTTCAGAATAAACTTCTGAAGGAGAATGCTTTTCAGAATGAAGGCCCTGAAGGAGATGCTTTCCAGAATTCATTTCTGAAGGGGAAGGATTTTGAGAATAAACTTATGAAGGAGAATGCTTTTCAAAACGAAGGCCCTGAAGGAGATTCTTTTCAGAATTCAATCATGTGATAACCAAGAAATGTATCGAATATTTGGATTATTTTACATGAATTTTGTCCGCATTTTAATCTATTAAATTACTCTTTATTCGTATTATGCTGGTATTTTTTCTTTGTTTTCAGGAATTTAACGTTTGCAAGGCATGTGCGAAGAAAGTCAAAAAAATTCAAGAAAAGTCAAGCTAATCAAGATAAATTATGCATTGGGGGTGTGTGGTAGAATAAGGTGCACTAAAATCAAAAAGCCTAATAAAGAAGCGTTGGCCCAATCCACTAAGGGAGTGTAACGACCGTTACACATTGGCCCAAAGGAGTGTAATAACCGTTACACCCTACCACGCAAGCCTCTCCTCGAAAGTAGGAGTGTAATAACCATTACACCTTGCCACGCCAGCCTCTCCTCAAAAGTAGGAGTATAACGACCGTTACACCCTGCCATGCCAGCCCTCCCTCAAAAGAAGGAGTGTACCGACCGTTACACTAAGTTTATTCCGAAGGAGAAAATATCTCAAATCCCGCGTGTCCGCATGGCTATAAATAGTACCTCAAATATCCATTTTAAACACCTTTTTATTTTCCTTGTTTTTAATGTTACTCTTCCAAAAATATTCTCCGCATTATTTTGTTCCGCATTATTTTCTTTATCAATCTGTGGGAGACATCCGATATCCGATAAATATTCGGATGTAATATTCTCAGGTTTAATTTAAGTACTTTATTCATTTATGCTAGGATTGTCTGTAATATTTTGTTTATTTAAATTATTTGATGATAATTATTTCTGTTGTGCTGTTATTGAATCGTTTAATATGCTAGGCTAAATTTATTTATCGGTATGTATGGTCATATAGCCAACGGGGTTTCGGCAACGCCAATTGACCACTTCCTTTTAAAGAAAGAATAATTTTATGGTTTCAACTACTAGTTTTAAATATTAACTATTTTTCCACGAGAGTAAAATACAAATAGAGGTTAGGATCAATAAAACGAGATTTTGAGATGATAATTGGACAGTAGTAATTGTGCATTAACTTAAAATACAACGAGAGCGCTTTTAAGTTGATTAGGTTTTGTTTGTTTCCAAAAACTATTTTTAAACCCTAATTGAAATAGTGAGAGCACTCACTTAGGTTTGATCGTAGGATCTGAATCAATAAACACGAGAGTGTGAGAAGAGGGTTTTCAAACAAATGTTTCCTACCAAAAACTATTTTGTTAATCCGAGCTAGGTCAATGAGTTGCTAAATCCCTGAAGTTTGACCATTACATACTGGTATTCTCCCTTGAATCTAAACTAGATTATAATTAGTTAGGTTCACTAAACCCCCTATTAATTACACTATTAGCCTTAGATTTACGTAGTAACCTAAGATAACGGTAGTTCAAAATTTAGTCCTTGGGATTCGATAGTCTTTAAAGCTACACACGATAGAACTGTATACTTGCGGTCTAGATTCTTTAAGACTCACAAATTCGCGATCAATTTTTTGGCGCCGTTTCCAGAGACTAACAAGTTGATATTGTAACTCTTTTAGTTACACTGTAGAGACTAAGACACCATTCCCAATTGTATGCCAAGAACTCGCTCTAAAGGTGAAGGCTTAGTGCTACCAATTTCTGAACCTGAGCGCTCTATTACTAGAAGACGTCGAGTACAAGTATCTCATACGGGTCAATCCCTCTCTCAATCTTTATTCCTTCCGAACCAGTTGAAGAACCATACATGGGTGATCATCCATGTCCGCTCAAATCTTATGCTATTCCTTCGCAGGAAGAACCACATAACAGCATTGCTGCCCCTCCGATTGAGGATAATAACTTCAAACTGAAACCTTCCTTGTTGTCTTCTGTACAAGAAAACCAGTTTTCTGGAGGGTCAATGGACAACACTAATCTACATTTATCGATGTTTTTGCAATACGCAGATACAATTAAGAACAATGGAATCAGTCAAGAGGCGATAAGGCTTCGTCTTTTTCCATTTTTCCCTAAGAGACAGAGACCGAGCCTGGCTCCAGTCTCTACCAGCTAACTCAGTTACCTCTTGGGATGAGTGAAGAAAGTCTTTCTGGCAAGATATTTTCCACCAAGTAAGACAACTATGCTAAGATCCCAAATAAGCGTTTTTCGACAAAAGGACAATGGTTCTCTTTTGACGCTTGGGAAAGATACAAAGACATGCCGAGGCTCTATCTACATCATGTCCTAGAAGAATGGTTAAGCATCCATACCTTCTACAATGGTCTCCTTTATAATACAAGATTAACGATAGATGTCGCCACAGGTGGCGCACTTCTGGATAAATCCTACGTTGCTGCTTATGCTCTCATAGAAAGTATGGCTCAAAACCACTATCAGTGGGGGAGTGAAAGAGGTCAAGCAGACAAAGCTCCTGTAGAGAAAGCATCGACAAAAGGCGGTATGTACGAGATCAGCAATCTTGATATAGTCCATTCTAAGGTAGACGCTCTCGTCCAGAAGATAGATAACTTAATCGCAGTACCTCCAGTCATTGTGGCTGCTATAACTCCGAATTGCGAGATATGTGGAGTACCTGGACATGCTGCTGCTGAATGCCAAATATTGGAAGGAACCCCCCCGACCAAGTACATTATGCTCAAGGAAATCCTTACTCGAACACTTACAACCCTGGATGGAAAAATCATCCAAATTTATCATATAAAAACACCAATGCGTTGTATGCACCTGGCCAAGCACCTACTGTACCACCAGGATATCAAAAAGCACCTGCAACTACTCCTAATATGCCTAGGAAGTCTATCCTCGAAATTCTAATGGAGAATTTTATAGCTACCCAAGTTCAAACTAACAAGGAGTTTCTGAACCAAAATATTCACACTAGTGAGAAAATCAAACAGTTAGTGAACAAAGTAGATGCTTTAGCCACCCATAACAAAATGCTTGAAACCCAGATTTCGCAAGTGGCCCAACAACAAGCACCTACTGGTACATTTCCAAGTCAACCTCAACCGAATCCAAAAGGACATGCTCATGTTATTATATTGCAAAGTGGAACTGAATACGATGGACCAATTGACCCTAGAGCCGAAACCCAGCCATGTCCCAAAGTTCTAGAAAAACAACTGAGGAGGAAAGCAAACCAAAAGATAAGGAGAAGGTAGGTGACAGAGAGACAGAAGAAAAGGAATAACCTTATGTGCCTCTGACACCGTACAAACCACCAATCCCGTATCCTCAAAGACTTACTCAATCTAAAAGTTCCGGGAAATTTAACAAATTTGTTGAACTTATGAAACAATTAAACATCACGATACCATTCACAGAAGCTATCACTTAAATTCCCTCGTACGCTAAGTTTCTCAAAGAAATCTTGTCGAACAAGAAAATGATAGAGGATAACGATAGAATTACACTCACTACTGAGTGTAGCACAATCATTCAGAACAAAATGCCTCAGAAGCTGAAGGATCCCAGAAGTTTCTCTATACCCTGTAATATAGGTAAGTATGTCATACACAAAGCTCTATGCGACTTAGGCGCTAGTATCAGTGTTATGCCCCTGCCCATATCCAAAAAGCTTGACATGGGAGAATTCATACCAACCAAGATGTCAGTACAACTAGCGGATCACTTTGTCAAATACCCCGTGGGAATTCTAGAAAACGTTCCAATACGCATAGGTCAATTCTACATCCCTACAAATTTCATCATTATGGACATTAAAGAGGACAACATAACCCCTATAATATTGGGAAGACCATTTTTAGCCACTGCTGGAGCTATTATAGATGTTAAGAGAGGAAAGCTAACTTTTGAAGTTGGAGAAGAGAAAGTTGAGTTTATCCTGACACAATTCCTACAGACCCCAGCTATAGATGATACATGTTATCTGTTAGATGTAAAAGACGAATGTGTCAAAGAGATGGAGTTAAAAGAAGAAGCTCATTCCGAAACTATAAAGATTCTGATGCC
The DNA here is from genome assembly GCA_948472305.1 of Vicia faba. Classification (NCBI taxonomy): domain Eukaryota; kingdom Viridiplantae; phylum Streptophyta; class Magnoliopsida; order Fabales; family Fabaceae; genus Vicia; species Vicia faba. The sequence goes on along the minus strand of OX451740.1, from coordinate 828,051,119 downwards.
CCTAATTTTTGAAGATGATGATTGGTGTCCCGAATATCGAGATGACGGTTTAAGCGAGTGCATAGCACTGACACCAAATTATATGCCTTGTCCAAAGAAAACCAACTTGGAACTTAAAGTTTTACCCAAAACCCTAAGATACGAATTCCTAGATCCCGAACTTAAAAGACCTATGATAGTCAACGCAGACTTAGGACAAACTGAGACGGAAAAACTGTTGCATGTCTTAAGGAAATATCCCTCTGCTTTGGGATATAACATTGCTGATCTTAAAGGAATAAGTCCTTCCATCTGCATGCATCGTATTATGCTGGAACATGACTGTAAATCCTATAGAGAACATCAAAGAAGAATTAACCCGATCTTGAGCACTGTAGTCAAGGATGAAGTAACTAAACTTCTAAATACAGGTATCATTTATCCAATCTCAGATAGCCAATGGGTTAGTCCAGTCCACTGTGTACCCAAGAAAGGAGGAATCACAGTCACGACAAACAAAGCAGGAGAACAAATAGCAGAAAGAGTCGTGAGTGGAGCCAGAATGTGCATTGACTACAGAAAACTAAATAAAGCAACTCGAAAGGACCATTCCCTCTACCTTTTATTGACCAAATGCTTGAGCGATTGGCTAAGCATTCTTACTACTTATATTTAGACGGTTATTCAGGATTCTTTCAAATTCCTATCCACCCTGATGACCAAGAAAAGACAACATTCACGTGTCCTTATGGTACATTTTCTTATCGGCGAATGTCGTTCAGACTATGTAATGCGCGTACAACATTCCAAATATGTAAGATGTCCATTTTTAACGATTTTATAGATGATATCATGGAGGTGTTCATGGATGACTTCTCTGTATGCGGGAAAAGTTTTGAAGGATGCCTGTCAAACCTGGAAAGGGTATTGGAAAGATGTGTACAGGTAAACTAGTGTTGAAGTGGGAGAAATGCCATTTTATGGTTAAACAAGGAATTGTACTTGGACACATAGTTTATGAAAGGGGATCGAAGTAGACAAAGCTAAGATTGAAGTAATAGAAAGCATCTAACCCCCAAAAACTATAAGAGAAATATGAAGTTTCTTAGGCCATGTCGGTTTCTACCGATGCTTCATAAAAGATTTCTCGAAAATTTCTAAACCTCTGACTAACCTCTTAATGAAAGAAGTTGAGTTTATCTTTGATGATGACTGCCTGAAGGCATTTGAACAGTTAAAAGAAGCTTTCATATCCGCACCTATCATATAACCACCTGATTGGAGTCTACCATTTGAGATAATATGCGACGCAAGCAAAAATCATAAGAGAAATACAAAGTTTCTTAGGCCATGCCGGTTTCTACCGACGCTTCATAAAAGATTTCTAGAAAATTTATAAACCTCTGACTAACCTCTTAATGAAAGAAGCTGAGTTCATCTTTGATGATGACTTCCTGAAGGCGTTTGAACAGTTAAAATCAACTTTCATATTCGCAACTATCATACAACCACCTGATTGGAGTCTACCATTCGAGATAATGTGCGACGCAAGTTATTCTGCAGTAGGTGCAGTCCTAGGTCAAAGAAGAGACAAAAAACTCCATGCAATATATTATGAAATTAGGACTTTGGATTCTGCACAGGTAAACCACGCCACTACGGAAAAGGAACTCTTGGCAGTCATTTTTGCATTAGATAAATTCCATTTCTATCTTGTAGGCGCATAGATTATTATCTACACTGATCACACAACTATCATATACCTATTAGCTAAACAGGATGCCAAGCCAAGATTATTAAGATGGATCTTACTCTTACAAGAGTTTGATTTGGAAATCAAATATAAACCAGGATATGAAAATCTTGTTGCCGACCATCTATCTAGGATTGAAAATCTTAAACCTGAAGAGATACCCATCAATGACGATTTTCCATATGAACACCTGGTAGCCCAGATGAGGTCTGAAAACTTAGCTGAAGATTGCCCTGAATTTTGCAACAATGACAAGACAATTAAAGTATTGGAAGCAGTATCTACTCAAATTTCACTGCCCTGGTATGCTGATTATGTCAACAACTTAGCAGCAAAAGTCCTTCCACCAGATTTAACTTATCAGCAGAAGAAGAAATTCTTTCACGATCTCAAACATTATTATTGGGACAAGCCCTTACTATTCAAGCGAGGCCTCGATGGTATTTTCCGTCGATGCGTTCCTGAGAGTGAAATAGAGAGCGTAATATCTCATTTTCATGAAGCCCCTTATGGTGGACACACTAACACCTCAAAGACATGCGCAAAAATCCTACAAGCTGGCCTTTATTGTACCAGTCTATGGAAAAATATCCATGTTGCAATTACAAAATGTGACCAATGTCAACGCACTGGTAACATATCTAGGCGCAATGAGATGCCTCAAAAGGGTATCCTAGAAGTAGAGATATTTGACGTATGGGGAATTGACTTTATGGGACCTTCCCCATCGTGTTCTGGCAATAATTACATATTAGTGGCAGTAGATTATGTATCCAAATGGGTGAAGGTTGTAGCCTCTCCAACAAATGATGCACAAGTAGTGATTAGGTTGTTCAAAAACATAATTTTTCCAAGATTCAGTGTTCCAAGATTAGTCATCAGTGATGGTGGCTCACATTTCATTTCCAAAATTTATAATAAACTCTTAGCAAAGTATGGAGTCCGACACCGTATAGAAACACCTTACCACCCACACACAAGTAGGCAAGTGGAAATCTCTAACAGCGAGATTAAGAAAATACTTGAGAAAATGGTTGCCACATCTAGGAAAGATTGGTCGCCTAAACTACATGAAGCATTATGGGCATACAGAACAGCGTGAAAGACACCCATTAGAACCACACCTTTCAAATTGGTCTATGGTAAATCATGCCATCTACCCATAGAACTGGAACACAAAGCCTTTTGGGCCATCAAAACCCTGAATCTAAGTTACAAAGCCGCTGGAGAAAAGAGAATTCTAGACATCCATGAATTGGAAGAGCTTAGGCTAGATGCATATGAGAATTCCAAAATATACAAGGAGCGAACTAAGAAATGGCACGACAGACGCATCTCTAGGAAAGAATTCAATAAGGGCAATGTAGTACTCCTATTTAACTCTGATACGGTGGGAGAACTGACTAGATGTTTTGCGTTTCGTTCGCACTTGTGCGGTTAGCAAAAGTCGCCACCGACTTTTCTTTTATCCAAAAGGAAAGGTAAAAAAGCACAGGAAAGACCTTTCGAGATTATTTCTCGGGTTCGGGGGGTAGATTATGAAAAGGGAAGGTATTAGCACCCTTTTCATCCATGGTTTTCCATGGGCTCTTAGTTACTCGTTTAGATCACTTGCTTTTGATTGTGTGCTTGTGGTGTGGGTTTTGAAAGTATTTTGAAAGATCTCTTTGTAATGGTTCTTGTAACACCCTCTAAAACCCGCATATAATTTTCGCAAATATTAAAAATTATAAACTCAGAGTACATGTAATAATCGAGGAATGCTACAATTCTCTTTTAATAAAATAAATTCCTGTCATGCATAATTTTAGTGGTAACTCATACATGTCTACACAGCGGAATAATTTATTTAATAAAATCAAATGTTATAATATTTTCCAAAATCATCAGGGATTAACATCTGGAAAAGTCAACGTCATATTATAACAATTAAAAGAAAATAAACGAGTCTGACTAAAGCAGCTCGACAACCAAACGTTCCCGGAGTTACAACTATCAGAGCATGACCCGGACATACTAAAACGAAACTAAACTAGACACGATAAGCCTTCGCCAAGCACTTGAGCGAAGCTCCTCAATCTGAAATATTCAACAGTAAGGGTGAGCTTCTCAAATATACATTTGGTTATACATTCATAACAATCAATTCACGAAATCATAAGCATCACCCAATAATTAGCATATTTCATAGTTTACAAAACCTTTACTATTCATATATCCATAACACATTGTCTTTCATATTTGCAATATTCATCAAACATCATCAACCATTTATCAAATCATACGTGCATACAGACAATCAAATATAACATTGGAAAAATCATCCATTCATGTCATATTCGAGTAATGCAACACACCCATGCATGTGGTACCACTACACCGCCCCATTAAATCGCGGGTCACGGATAACTCACCGTTCCATTATATCGCGGACACGGCTACCACCTCAACGTTCCATTAAATCGCAGACACGTATATTGGCCACCATGTTAATTCCACACAATGGGAATTAACAAATGCAACATGATATGTAAGTATGTAACACTCAGCATACTATGAACATCGATCAACATATCATGCACATTCAACAATATCAAACATAACATGATATGAATAGCATGTAACCACTCAGCATACTATTTAAACATCAATCATATCAAGTTACGAATAGCATGTAATCACTCAGCATACTATTCAAACATCAACCAATCACATCAATTATATCATAATTCATGCTCGATACATATCTAAAAGCATGGCAATAAAAATCCGACATCAAAACACTGAAACCAAAAATTCAGAAAATCATCACAGCAGAGCAACACGGGCACCCGTGTTGTGCAACACGGCCCGTGTTGTGCAGCACGTCCAGAAAACGCACATTTAATTTTTTATCAGTACAGGGGCTCTGACACGGGTACCCGTGTTATGCAACACGGCCCGTGTCGTGCAACCAGGAGCACACCCCTTCCAACTCAGAGGAGCAACACGGGCACCCGTGTTGTGCAACACGGCCCGTGTTGCTGAGCGCGCACAGGATTTTCCTGAACCTGCAGCAGCTCAGAAAACAGCAGTCCAAACGCGGGAAAACGTCCGCCAAAACGCGCATTTCAGTACCTAACGCATCGAGTTTGTACAATTCACAACAACACCACAATATCCAAGTTACCAACAATTATTATAATAACCTTAATCGGGGATTAACCGTCCCTTTGGGGAATTCTACTGACACTGAGGTTATCCCTACAACTTCCAAGGTAAATTCACGATCATGATATATACTCCCAATTCCTCATTTGGGACCTAAAACTCTTAGTCGATTCATAAAAATTGGGAACCTAACCCTTTTCTAACAAGGTTCAGTCCTACGGTTATCGATCCCTAGAAACATCTAACAATTGGGACTTTCCTACAATTACCCGAATCAACCGTACATAAACCCATAAACAAATATAAATCGAGTATAAACCCCCCTTACCTTATCAATTAGCAGCTTTGAGTTCTTGGGCGGTGTTCTTCGTTCTCCGTTATTCAGAGCTCTCTTTTCCCAAATTCTAACTTCTGTTCTTACGTGAAAACCAAAAATGAGAAAATGGCCTAAGTCCCAAACATAACTTTATTTCTCTGCACCCCCACTCTTTACTAACAACATCTAAGCCCAATAACATAAAAATCCCAATATTCCTTATTTCTTTTATTTTCCTCAAATACTCCAAAATAAATAATTCTTTTTTTTTTTTTTATTTTATTAATTCTAATAAAATAAATTCCCAAATTTAAATAAATCAAAAATTGAAACTGGGGTGTTACAACTCTTCCCCACTAAAAGAGTTTTCGTCCTCGGAAACATACCTTAGACGAACAGCTCCGGATAAGCCTCTTTCATCTGGCTCTCCAGCTCCCAAGTGATATTTCCATTTGCTGGACCTCCCCAAACAACCTTCACTAATGCTATCTCTTTACCTCTTAACTGTTTCACTTCCCGATCTTCTATCCTCATAGGCAATGTTTCTACTGTCAGGTTATCTCTCACCTGTACATCATCTATTTGGATTACATGAGATGGGTCTGGAATGTATCTCCTCAACTGAGAAACATGAAAAACATCGTGCAAATTCGCAAGTCTCGGAGGTAAAGCAATACGATAAGCAACTTCTCCAACTCTTTCCGTAATCTGAAACGGACCAATAAAACGCGGAGTCAACTTCCTAGATTTCAACGCTCGACCAATACCCGTCATCGGAGTAACTCTCATAAACACATGATCTCCAGCACTGAATTCTAAATTCTTCCTCCTCTTATCATGATAACTTTTCTGACGACTCTGAGAAGCTCTCATCTTCTCTTGAATCAATTTGATCTTTTCAGTAGTCTGCTGAACAATCTCTGGCCCAACTACCGAACTCTCTCCAGATTCATACCAACACAAAGGTGTTCTACACCGTCTACCATACAATGCCTCAAACGGAGCCATACCAATACTCGAATGGTAACTATTGTTATAAGTAAACTCAATCAATGGCAAATAGCTATCCCAAGCTCCACCTTTCTCTAGAACACAAGCACGCAATAAATCTTCCAACGATTGAATCGTCCTCTCCGTCTGTCCATCAGTCTGGGGATGGTAAGCTGAACTCAACCTCAATTTAGTACCCAAAGCCTTCTGCAATCCTTCCCAAAATTTCGAAGTGAACCTCGGATCTCTATCTGACACAATACTAGAAGGAACTCCATGCAAACTCACTATTTTCTCAATATATAACTGTGCCAATCTCTCCATTGAGTAATCCATTCGCACTGGTATAAAATGAGCAGACTTAGTCAACCTATCCACAACGACCCATATCGCTTCACAATTCATAGGAGTCCTCGGCAACCCAGATACAAAATCCATAGAAATACTATCCCACTTCCATTCTGGAATAAACATCGGTTGCATAAACCCAGACGGCTTTTGATGCTCAATCTTCGATTTCTGGCAGATTAAACATGCATACACAAATTCAGCTATTTCCTTTTTCATTCCCGGCCACCAAAACAATTTCTTCAAATCATGATACATTTTCGTGGCACCCGGATGAATACTCATCCCACTGCGATGTCCTTCCTCTAATATACTCTTCTTGATTTCTGCAACATCCGGAACACAAACTCTATCGCCAAATCTCATAACATCATTTTCATCAATTTTAAATTCACCACCTTGACCTTGGTTGATCAATGTCAATTTATCAACTAAATTAACATCAGATTTCTGCCCGATCCTGATCTCTTCCAGAATACCACTAGTAAGTCTCAACATACCCAAACGAACACACTTCGGAGTACTTTCACAAATTAAACTCAAATCTCGGAATTGTTCAATTAAATCCAATTCACGAACCATCATCATAGACATATGCAAGGACTTCCTGCTCAAAGCATCTGCAACTACATTTGCCTTACCAGGATGGTAATTCAAACCAAAATCATAATCTTTGAGAAGTTCCAACCACCTTCTTTGCCTCATATTGAGCTCTTTCTGATCGAAAAGATACTTCAAACTCTTATGATCACTATACACTTCAAATCTCGAACCATACAGATAATGTCTCCACAGTTTCAAGACAAACACAACTGCTGCCAACTCTAAGTCATGAGTAGGATAGTTCCTTTCATGAACCTTCAACTGTCTCGAAGCATACGCAACTACCTGTTGATTCTGCATTAAAACACCACCTAAACCCAACAGAGATGCATCACAATAGACCACAAAAGATTCCACCGGATTCGGCAAAATCAGAATAGGAGCACTAGTCAATCTCCGCTTCAATTCTTGGAAGCCCTTCTCACAATCAGAATCCCAAATAAACGCTTGTCCTTTACGAGTCAACTTCGTCAACGGCAATGCTAACTTTGAGAATCCTTCGATAAACTTTCTGTAATAACCTGCAAGACCAAGAAAACTTCTGATTTCCGAAACAGTCTTCGGCGCTTCCCACTGAGATACTGCTTCTACTTTTGTAGGATCCACTGCAATACCATTCTTAGAAATCACATGTCCAAGAAAACTAACTTCATTCAGCCAGAACTCACATTTGGACAACTTTGCATACAACTTCCTATCTTTCAACAACTCTAACACAATTCTGAGATGTTCCGCATGCTCTTCGTCATTCTTGGAATAAATCAGAATGTCATCAATAAAAACCACAACAAACTTATCCAGATACGGATGAAAAATCCTATTCATATATTCCATGAAAACACCAGGTGCATTAGTAACTCCGAACGGCATAACAGAATATTCATAATGCCCATACCTCGTTCGAAAAGCAGTCTTTTGAATATCTTCCGCTTTTACACGAATCTGATGATATCCCGATCTCAAGTCAATCTTACTGAATACACTGGCTCCAATTAGTTGATCCATTAAATCATCAATCCTCGGTAACGGATACCGATTCTTAATGGTTACCTTGTTCAATTGCCTGTAATCAACACACAGTCTCATAGAACCTTCTTTCTTCTTAACCAACAATACCGGAGCACCCCAAGGTGAAACACTTGGACGAATAAACTTCTTCTCCAGTAAATCTTCCAACTGACTCTTCAATTCAGCCAACTCAGACGCAGACATACGATATGGCGCCATCGACACCGGTCTCGTACCAGGAATTAAATCTATAGAGAATTCCACCTCTCTCTCAGGAGGTAATTCACCAACATCATCCGGAAAGACTTCTGGAAAATCACACACCACTGGCAATTTACCACTCCTGACCTTTCCTGTTGCATCTAACGAAGCAAGTAACATAAACACGTTAGCACCATCTTCCATCGCTTCTTGTACCTGCCTAGCAGTCATAGTCAAATTCTCGACACCAACTGCTTCTGGAAAAATCACCGTCTTAGCAAAACAGTTCAGATGAACCCGGTTGAATTCCAACCAGTTCATCCCAAGGATAATATCAATTTGTTCAAGCGGTAGGCACACTAAATCCATACCGAAACTTCTACCAAAAATCTCAATAGGACAATTCCTACATACAAGTGAAGTTGTCACTGAACCCGATGCAGGAGTATCAACAACCATGCTACCTTGCATACCAGATATGTCCAGTTTCAACCTCTCAGCACAATCCAAAGAAATGAAAGAATGAGTTGCACCAGTATCAATAATTGCAACTAAAGGTGTGCCATGAATAAAACACGTACCTTTAATCAATCGATCCTCTGGAGTAGTCTCAGATCCAGACAAAGCGAACACTCTTCCACTTGACTGATCCTTCCTAGGCTTAGGACACTGCGGACGAATGTGACCTTCTTCGCCACAATTGTAACAAGTAACAAACTTCCCTTTGCAATCAATAGACAAATGACCGGCCTTTCCACATTTATAGCACTTCTTCTCATCACTCTTGTAATCTCGAATGTGATGACCAGACTCACCACACCTGTAGCATCTGATAGGAGCCTTAGAATCTCCCCCACTAGGCCTTTTCCAACCGCCTGATCTCTGGTTATCTCTACCATATGGCTTGCCACGGTCCATATGTTGCTTCCCTCTTTTATCAACAGCCCCACGAGAGTGAGACGACCGATTCTTGGTAATATCTTCTTCCAAGATTCTGCTACAATCCACCAGATCAGAAAATCTACGAATACACTGGTACCTGATTCCCTGCTTAATCTCATCTCGGAGACCATTCTCAAATTTGATACACTTAGAGAATTCTCCAGCCTCATCATTGTTGTAGTGTGCATAATACTTTGCCAGCTCAGTGAACTTAGTAGCATACTCACTCACAGTCAGATTGCCCTGCTTAAGCTCCAAAAATTCAATTTCCTTTCTTCCCCGAACATCTTCAGGAAAGTACCTCCTCAGAAAATCCCTTCTGAAGTTAGCCCAAGTCAGTGCCTCTCCATCCTGAACCATTTCAGTCCTTGTGGCAACCCACCAGTCGTCGGCCTCTTCTGCCAACATATGCGTACCATATCTGACTTTCAGATCTTCAGCACAATCAATCACACGGAAAATCCTTTCGATTTCCTTCAGCCACTTCTGAGCACCTTCAGGGTCATGTGTACCTTTGAACAACGGAGGATTGTTCCTTTGGAAATTTCCCAATTGCCTATCAGCACCAATCACGCCTCCAGTTGGGTTTCCAGCAAGTACACCAGCTAACATCCCCAAAGCCTCAGCGAGTGCAGCATCATTTCGTCCATTACCTCCAGCCATATTCCTGAGAATTAAAACATACTCCACATCAGAATACAGTATCGACAGTGTTACCTTGCACTAGTCGCATACGAAAAGGAATGACTGACTCAAAACTCTGGTCACAACGACCGACTATGCTCTGATACCACTATTGTAACACCCTCTAAAACCCGCATATAATTTTCGCAAATATTAAAAATTATAAACTCAGAGTACATGTAATAATCGAGGAATGCTACAATTCTCTTTTAATAAAATAAATTCCTGTCATGCATAATTTTAGTGGTAACTCATACATGTCTACACAGCGGAATAATTTATTTAATAAAATCAAATGTTATAATATTTTCCAAAATCATCAGGGATTAACATCTGGAAAAGTCAACGTCATATTATAACAATTAAAAGAAAATAAACGAGTCTGACTAAAGCAGCTCGACAACCAAACGTTCCCGGAGTTACAACTATCAGAGCATGACCCGGACATACTAAAACGAAACTAAACTAGACACGATAAGCCTTCGCCAAGCACTTGAGCGAAGCTCCTCAATCTGAAATATTCAACAGTAAGGGTGAGCTTCTCAAATATACATTTGGTTATACATTCATAACAATCAATTCACGAAATCATAAGCATCACCCAATAATTAGCATATTTCATAGTTTACAAAACCTTTACTATTCATATATCCATAACACATTGTCTTTCATATTTGCAATATTCATCAAACATCATCAACCATTTATCAAATCATACGTGCATACAGACAATCAAATATAACATTGGAAAAATCATCCATTCATGTCATATTCGAGTAATGCAACACACCCATGCATGTGGTACCACTACACCGCCCCATTAAATCGCGGGTCACGGATAACTCACCGTTCCATTATATCGCGGACACGGCTACCACCTCAACGTTCCATTAAATCGCGGACACGTATATTGGCCACCATGTTAATTCCACACAATGGGAATTAACAAATGCAACATGATATGTAAGTATGTAACACTCAGCATACTATGAACATCGATCAACATATCATGCACATTCAACAATATCAAACATAACATGATATGAATAGCATGTAACCACTCAGCATACTATTTAAACATCAATCATATCAAGTTACGAATAGCATGTAATCACTCAGCATACTATTCAAACATCAACCAATCACATCAATTATATCATAATTCATGCTCGATACATATCTAAAAGCATGGCAATAAAAATCCGACATCAAAACACTGAAACCAAAAATTCAGAAAATCATCACAGCAGAGCAACACGGGCACCCGTGTTGTGCAACACGGCCCGTGTTGTGCAGCACGTCCAGAAAACGCACATTTAATTTTTTATCAGTACAGGGGCTCTGACACGGGTACCCGTGTTATGCAACACGGCCCGTGTCGTGCAACCAGGAGCACACCCCTTCCAACTCAGAGGAGCAACACGGGCACCCGTGTTGTGCAACACGGCCCGTGTTGCTGAGCGCGCACAGGATTTTCCTGAACCTGCAGCAGCTCAGAAAACAGCAGTCCAAACGCGGGAAAACGTCCGCCAAAACGCGCATTTCAGTACCTAACGCATCGAGTTTGTACAATTCACAACAACACCACAATATCCAAGTTACCAACAATTATTATAATAACCTTAATCGGGGATTAACCGTCCCTTTGGGGAATTCTACTGACACTGAGGTTATCCCTACAACTTCCAAGGTAAATTCACGATCATGATATATACTCCCAATTCCTCATTTGGGACCTAAAACTCTTAGTCGATTCATAAAAATTGGGAACCTAACCCTTTTCTAACAAGGTTCAGTCCTACGGTTATCGATCCCTAGAAACATCTAACAATTGGGACTTTCCTACAATTACCCGAATCAACCGTACATAAACCCATAAACAAATATAAATCGAGTATAAACCCCCCTTACCTTATCAATTAGCAGCTTTGAGTTCTTGGGCGGTGTTCTTCGTTCTCCGTTATTCAGAGCTCCCTTTTCCCAAATTCTAACTTCTGTTCTTACGTGAAAACCAAAAATGAGAAAATGGCCTAAGTCCCAAACATAACTTTATTTCTCTGCACCCCCACTCTTTACTAACAACATCTAAGCCCAATAACATAAAAATCCCAATATTCCTTATTTCTTTTATTTTCCTCAAATACTCCAAAATAAATAATTCTTTTTTATTTTTTTATTTTATTAATTCTAATAAAATAAATTCCCAAATTTAAATAAATCAAAAATTGAAACTGGGGTGTTACAGTTCTCGTCTCTATAAGAACGTATACAAAGTTTTATTTCGAAAAGTGGTTCAAAGATGTGTTTGTGTGTCGTGTTTCAAAAGGTGTTTTGAAAAGAGGTTATGCAATGGTTCTCGTCTCTATAAGAACGTATACAAAATGTTTTGTCTTTTTGAAAATGTTTTTGGAATGAGAGTGTAGGTGTAAAGAGTTTTAATCGTGAGCAAGCGAGTAACTAAAAGCGAATCTATCCACTCGAAAGGTCTTAATTTGTTCTTTTCTTCCTCCTTTTAATGGTGCTATCTTACCATTGATTTGGTAAGAAGCCCCACCATTGGATGTGAAGGGACATGCGCAGGTCAATTTTACAATCATTGAAGGCAACTTGTGAGACGCTTTAGCAATTTTTGTAAGGGACGAGATCGTTTTAATCGAAGGCAACATCGAGGGTCATCGAGGGACTACGATCTTTGTTTATTGAAGGGTCATTGCTAGAGCGTCCCATATTCGAGGGACATGATTGTATTTCCGAGGCAACGAGCGAGGTTACCCTAGAGGTGTGCGTGTGAAAAAGTGTGTTGGTTTCAAGTTATTTTATTCTTTGATTAGGTCATCTAGCGATTGATTTTTGAATCTTGCCATACATGCCTAGTTACTATACAGTATATGGAAAACAGTAAATTGCGGGAATTGAAATTCTACGCTATTACAAAAGTATTTGGGAATGGGGGTACAATTGTTACAAATGGGGATGAATTAAATGGGATAGAAAAGATCCAAATATCAAACAATACAACCAAATCGAAATTTTGTGCGATTTAATTAAAGCTATGATAATCCATGAGATAAAATCAACAAAATATGAAATGAAATGTTAAGTATTTACATGAAAAGAAAAAGATAAAACCTATTCTAAAAAATTGATTAAAATCTTTATTATTTTTTTGTGTTTTATTAATTAAGTAAATAACAAAATAAATTAAAGAAATGACAAAACTAAGTCCTATTATTATTTTTGATGTTTTATTGAATAAAATCTAAAACAAATTTGTTAAAGAAAAAATGATAAAATTTAAATTACAAAACCTAACTCAATTTTAATAAAAAATATTTAAGTTTTCTTAGCATTTGCATAATAATAAAAAAATGTAAAGAAAAACAAATTAAACAAACGAAAATGTAGTGGGCTCAAAGAACTTGAAAATGAGGCCCAAATGAAAATTTTAATTGCTGAAATACAGAACAAGCCCAAAAGGGGGGTGAGACCAGTAATAACCCATGGGCTTTAGGGGTTTGTAAACGAAACAGGCCCAATGTTCTTAAGTCAGTTTAGTTGTTGATTAGGGGTTCAAAGAAAATTAGGGTTCTTGACCCTTTGTTACAGCGGCGCCGCTCATCTCCTTCATTCACTCATCCCTTCCATTTTGTTCAACTCTATTCATTCTCGCTACTCATCCCTTCCTCAATTCGTGAACAAATCGCTCTTGGCCTCTCTAACTCAACCTGATTTGCGCCTTTTTGAAAACCCTAAGTTTTGAAATGAATTTATGTCTAAGGGGTTCAAAATTGGTTTATCTGATCCTCCCCCCAGCTCTCAGTTGTCGGAATGCTCTCTCTCACCTCCTAACCAAGCTCTAATGGTTTTTCTTGAAAAGGTGAAGTTCTATTCTTTCTCAATTTTACGAATTTCGTTTTAATTGATCTTTGGATATTTTTTTAATCATTGAAGTTCTTCCTTTTAAATGAATGAAAAGCATGATTACAGAAGATTTGGAATGAGAGAAAAACCATACCTATTGAATGTTCTTTCTGTGAAATGGAAAGAGACGGTGAGACTGAGGGCGGCGCTCCTTGGTGGCCGGAGCTGCATGGGGGAGGAGATGAAGATAATGGCTGGGTGCTTCTGACTCTTTGGTAACTCTTTCCTTATCTCTGTTGAATGATGATGATATTTGTTATCTGTTTTTGTTTTTAGTTTGCTACTGTTTCGTGAGTTTGGAAATGATAACTGTGTTTGAGGTTTTTGGTTACAGTTTGAGACATTTTTCTGTTTTTTTTGTATATTGCTTTGGATTCGTGGCTTTGAGGCTTTTGGTTACAAGTTGAGACTTTTTTCTGTTTTTGTTTTGTTTTATTTTGGATTGATGATGGTTTTTGAGGTTTGATAATAGTTTTGGCAGGTTGGTGATGGTTCAGACTGTTTTTTTTTGGGTTTGTTTAACAACTTAAAACTTTGAGGTTTTTTGAGACTGTTGCTGGTTTTGTTACTTGGAGATTTGTGGTTTTCTGAGTTTTTGGACCTATGTTTTTGGTGATGTTTTTGTTGTTTATCAGTTTGAGGTTTTGTTGATGGTTTGGCAGTTTTTTGGATTTGGTTACAGTTCTGAGATGGTTTAGATTTTGTGTTTTGGCTTGAGAGTTTTACAGGTTTGGTTTTGGTTGCAGTACTTGAGATTTGTTGCAGGACTTGAGATTTGAGGGTGGATGTTGGGAGTTTTTAGAGGTTTGGTTTTGTTTGACAGTTTGAGATTTGTGTTTTGTTGGCTTGAGATCAGGTTTGGGATTTTTTGACAATTGAGACTTTAGTTTGACAGTTTTGATGTTTTTGGGAGTTAACAGGTTTTTGAGGTTTTAGACTTGGACAGGTTTTTTAAAGGTTGTTGATTTTTGTTGACAGTTTGAAGGTTTTTGAGACTTGTTTCAAGTTTTTGAGTTTGATCAAATTTTTCTCCCTCTTTGCTTGAGAGTCGTGTCTACTTTTATATTTGTGTTGCTTCTGTTGAATTCATATTCAACATGGTGGGAAAACAAAGAATTAGAATATTTTACTATATTGTTCTTTTGGCTTTTTGATGGCAGTTTTGTTTTCTAGCAACTTCTATGTAACTTGTGACAGTCAAGGCAACATGGCTGTGCATCCCTAGGTGACTTCTTTCCTCTCTTCTCTCTCAATGACACTAAGAAAGTCAATTGCTCTTTTGCCTTTTTTTTCAATTCTGAAAAGTTTGCAATAAAATGGAAAATGATGACTTAGATTCTTGAACAATCCTTTGCTTGTTTGACTTATTATATTGCTATACTTTTGCCTTTGTTAATTCTGTTTATTGTTTGCTAGCTTGCTGCCTCATTTTTGTTGTTTGTTGCGCTACTGTTTGGACAAGTTTGTACCATTCTGTTTGGACAGTTTTGCTAATGCTGCTGTTTGTTGCCTAGCTTGCACAGCTTGCTTGCATTCTGTTTGTAGCATTCTGTTTGTTTGGATAAATTTGCTGTATTTGTTTTGTTTGGACAGCTTGCTTGTGTTTTGGACAGTTTGCTCCTTTTTGTGAACCAAGAAGAGTAATCTTCTTGTGATTTGCAAAAATAGAGGAAATAAATTGTGATGAATTAAAATGGCCTTCTGATTCCAATTTGCAAACTTTAATGATGAATAACACTTTTTCTTTTGAAAATTCTTGCTCATGCCCAATTAATTTGTACTAACTTTTTCCTTTCTTTCATTTTCATGTGAGCATAATGGAGAGGACAAAGCATGGAAGGCAGGAACCCTAGGGCAAGCAAGGAAGGTCTTTGGAGATAGCAAAAGAACTTCAGTCAAACTTAGGCATAGATTAGTTCTCTTAGGCCAATCAAGCATTTGAATTTCCTTGTAATTTAGAAAAAACATTCTTGTACTGTATCCAACAATTGTACTAATTTATCTTTTAAATACAATAAGTTGTAAAACATAGAGTATTTAAAAGAACAAATTATTTTGTAACAACGTTTGAAAAAAATGGAGAAAGTCTTATGAAATATTATGGTGTCAATTGAAACCCTTTACTGACAATAACTTGTAATTTTCTCTTCGCATCCTAACTGATTCTTAAAGATTCCCAATCAAGATATCTAAAACAAAATGCCCCCAGTTTGGTAACTTAAACTCCAAGTAATCCAATAATTATGTAACTGCATTTCAAACAAGCACATACTATATATTCCATTTTCTAACCAAGCAAATGTTTTAAAAAGAAGCAAATCATCTGGTTAACCTGGATCAAAATCATGGTCGTCCCAAATGACAGTCTTAAACTCCATCTCTTGTCTCCAACAAACCATGCTCTGAGAACAAACATTAACCTTTCCAGTAAACTTGAGGAGGCAGGAAGACCTGTGAAAACCAATTGAATTTCTGAGAATTCACTTTCTTTTGAGAATTGCAAGAAAAACCCTAATTACTGGTTTACTGCCATAGAAGAGAATCTGTCTGGTCGATTTCTGAGCCAACTTGATTATTTGAGAAACCCTAGGGTTGTGTTTTCTATGAAAAATGGGAGGGAAAATTTTGGGATACAACAGATGCCCCTGTTCAATCTTCTTAAACCTGAAGAGTTAGATTGGCGAGTTTTTCCGTTCATGACTCGAAGGTAAAAGATGATTGGACACTAGAGTGCCCATAAATTTGCACTCGACAAAGGTGTAGTTGAGGGAATGGGCTTAAAGATGCCATTTGGAGAGTATGTTATAAACTTGTTGGAGATGGGCTTGTAGATTCCATCCAAGAATGTTTGTTGTAAATCAAAATAATAAGCATCAGAATGGTGTCTGTATATGGAACGTATCTGAGCTGTATCTGCACTTGAATCAGAATAAGTAGCAGAATGGCTTCCGTGTCTGGAGCTTATCTGAACTGTATCCGAATGAGAAATAGAATGGCTTCTGTGTCTGGAGCGTATCTCAACTGTATCTGAAACTTGAATCTGAATAAGTAACAGAATAACTTCCATGTCTGGAGTGTATCTATACTGTATCATGAAATTGAAATTCAAATGAGTAACATAATAACTTCCGTGTCTGGAGTGTATTTGTATTGTATCATGAAATTGAAATCTGAATGAGTAACAAAATAACTTCCGTGTCTGGAGTCTATCTGTACTGTATCTTGAAATTAAGTTTGAATGGGTAACAGAATGACTTACGTGTCTGGAGTGTATCTGTACTGTATCTGAATGAGAAATAGAATGAGCGACAGAATAACTTTCGTGTCTGGAGTGTACCTGTACTGTATCTTGAAATTAAGTCTGAATGAGTAACAGAATGACTTCCGTGTCTGGAGTGTATATGTACTGTATCTGAATGAGAAATAGAATGAGCGACAGAATAACTTCCGTGTCTGGAGTGTATATGTACTGTATCTTGAATTTTTGAACATTTGTTAATGGTAACTGTTAATCTTATCCTGAAAAGGGTAAAATATTAGCTAACACACAAAGTTATGTTGCATGAAATGTATGATGCAATATATGTACTTTATCAATGTTTATGATATATGGATATAATGTATGCGCATGTAAGCTGATTTGCTGTATTGCCGAGGAAAATAAATCCTTGACTGCTACCGGGGAAAATAAATCCTTGACTGTTGAGGATTCCATTGTGAGAGTAATGCCATATACTTCTTGAGGAATCTGCTTGGGGAATCCAGAGAATTTTAATGACTTCTACTGGGGATTATTGACGGGAGTCTTTGTTCTGTCGAGAAGCAACAAAAAACTCTGTGGGGAAAAGCTTATTCCTGTTTGGAAAAATGTCAGGAGTTTCGGTCGTCTACCACTCTACTGGGGAGTTACCCTAGGTTGGGGAGAAACAAAAGTTAACCGTTATCTGGTTGATTTTCAAGCTTCAAGACAACTTGCTGGGGAAACCTGGAGAAACTGGATGATTTCCGCTGTGGGTTGATAGTTTGAAGTTTCGGCTCTGCTGGGGATTGGTAGTTGGCAGTCTCAGCTCCGCTGGGGATCTGTAGTTCAAAGTTTTGGCTCCGCTGGGGATCTTAATGACGTGCTGTAGGGATTGCTCATGGAATAGCCTAAAGACGTTTTCCTAATCTTTCAACCTGTCAGTAATTGTTCTTTTTCATCATGTTTATTTGTAAACAGTAATTATGTTCAAATGCATATGTTCATTAATGAATCATTGTACGTTTTTGCAAATAAAACACAAGTGTAAAAAGAAAAAGACAAATGCTTTTCTGTACTTTGAAAGAGATATCTTTGTATTTACTTTGAATAAGTATTTTGTACAAAGGAGATAGACATCCTAGTAAGAGGATGGTGTCATAAATAAGAAAAATTTACAAAGAAAGATAGCTATGTGTAATAATCCCATGGGGTTCCCATTCTGCTATAGCCTCCGTAACTCCGAATATCTTGTCCATTCGTTGCTTCATTCGAAGATGATTGAATTGATCAGAAGCCTCAGGGTTTGTCTATGAAGAGATTATCCTTAAAGTGATCCGACGAGACATAGTCATACGCTTTAATTCCCTAACTTTTTCCTGGACCGCCCTTTCGGGTTTTCAGTCCACCGGGAAACTCTTTTTTGCCCAAGTCGCCTTTTTAGGTTTTCAACTTGCTGGGTGTACATATTTTTTTAATTTTATCCCTAATTTTTGCCCGAACCTTTTGGTTCGCCGGGATGCCCTTGTTTTTCCTAGGTGTGTCAACCTATCGGGTCTCTTATGCGTAGTATCTTTTGATTATGTCTGTGTTCGCAGGGTGCGGCAGATCGTCGCTGTCCATGGTGGTTAAGATCATTGCACCACCAGAAAAGATGTTCTTAATTAAAAATGGTCCTTCACAGGTAGGAGTCCATTTTCCCCTGGGATCACTTTGTGGCAAGATGATGCGCTTGATCACAAGATATCCAACTTGATACACTTGGCATCTGACTTTCTTGTTGAAAGTCTTGATCATCCGCTTTTGATACGTCTGATCGTGGCAAATAGCAGTAAGTCTCTTCTCGTCAATTAAGTTCAACTGATCAAGTCAGGTTTGAATCCAATCATCTTCACTTAAACCTGCATCCTTCATGATTCTTAAAGAGGGGATCTGAACCTCAATAGGTAAAACAACCTCCATGCCATAAACCAAAGAATAGGGTGTTACACCAGTTGATGTGCGAGCCGTGGTACGGTACCCGTGAAGAGCAAACGATAGCATCTCATGCCAGTCCTTGTAGGTGACTGTTATTTTTTGTATGATCTTTTTGATGTTTTTGTTCGCAGCTTCGACAACACCATTCATCTTTGGCCGATAGGGAGATGAATTGTGATGTTGAATTTTGAACTGCTTGCACATGGCGGTGATCATAGTATTGTTAAGGTTTGTACCGTTATCAGTGATGATCCTTTCGGGGATACCGTACCGGTAAATAAGGTTTTGTTTGATGAAGCGGGCAACAACATTCTTTGTAATGGATGCGAAGGAAGCTGCTTCAACCCACTTGGTGAAATAGTCAATGGCCACCAGAATGAAGCGGTGTCCATTGGAGGCTGTAGGCTTGATCTCCCCAATCATGTCGATTCCCCACATAGCGAAGGGCCAAGGAGCTGTTAAGACATTTAGAGGAACAGGAGGCACGTGCACCTTGTCTGCATAGATTTGACATTTATGGCAGGTTCGGGAGTGTTGATAGCAGTCTGCTTCCATGGTAGACCAGTAATAGCTTGTCTGTAGAATCTTCTTAGCCATCGTATGCCCGCTAGAGTAAGTGCCAAAGGTACCTTCATACAATTCAGCCATAATCTTTTCAGCTTCAATCTTATCCAAACAACGAAGCAGAATAGAATCATGATTGCGCTTGTACAGGATGCCATTACTTAGGAAGAACTTAGCGGAGAATCTCCTTAATAACTTTTTGTCATTGACTGAAGCTCCTTCAGGATATTCTTGAGCCTCGAGATACCTTTTGACTTCATGAAACCAAGGCTGGTCCACTACTTCTTCGGTATTAATCTCGTGACAGTGTGCGGGTTCGTCCATCCGTTCAATGGTGATATGGGGAGCCTCGTTGTCCCAATTAAGTTTAAACATGGATGAAATTGTAGCTAGAGCATCTGCTAGCTGATTTTCTTCTCGCGGGAAGTGCTCGAAGGTAATCTGCTCAAAATTTGGTAACAATGTCAAGACATGTTCTTTGTAAGGTATGAGGTTCGGATGCTTAGTATCCCACTCTCCTTTGATCTGACTGATGACCAAAGTTGAGTCCCAAAATACAATCAAAGATTTGATTCCCAAGTCTATGGAAGCCTTGAGTCCAAAGATGCATGCTTCATATTCTACCATGTTGTTCGTACAGTTGAAGCAAAGTCTGGAGGTGAAAGGAGTATGGCATCCTTCTGGGGATATGAGTACCGCGCTGATACCGTTACCAAGCGTATTGGAGGCCTCATCAAATTACAGGGTCCATCGGGATCCTTGTTCAGGTCCATCATATGGTCTGAATTCTTCAACATTGTCCAATGTCAAGATGTCTTCATCAGGGAAGTCAAACTTCATGGATTGATAATCTTCGATAACTTGATGGGCCAGATGATCAGCCAACACACTGCCCTTTATAGCTTTTTGGGTCGTGTACTGTATATTGTATTCTGTTAGGATCATCTGCTATCTAGCTATTCTTCCAGACAAAGCAGGCTTCTCGAAGATGTATTTGATCGGATCTATCTTAGATATCAACAAAGTGGTATGAGTCAGCATATACTGCCTTAGCCAACGAGCAGCCCATACCAAAGCGCAGCAAGTTTTCTCGAGCAATGAATATCTTGTTTCACAATCGGTAAACTTTTTGCTAAGGTAATAAATGGCATGCTCTTTTCGGCCAGACTAGTCATGATGCCCCAGTACGTAACCCATTAATGTCTCTAAGACGGTTAGATACATGATTAGCGGTCTTCCTTCGACGGGAGGCATCAAGACAGGAGGTTCTAGCAAATAGTCTTTGATTCTGTCAAAAGCAATCTGACAATCATCATTCCATCTAACCACCTGATATTTCTTCAACAACTTAAAGATTGGTTCACAAGTAGATGTTAGGTGAGAAATGAACCTAGCAATGTAGTTCAGGCGTCCCAAGAAACCTCTGACTTCCTTCTCGGTGTGAGGAGCAGGCATTTCTTGTATAGCTTTGACTTTGGCAGGATCAACCTCAATGCCTTTGTTGCTGACAATGAAACCTAAGAGTTTACCGGACCAGACTCCGAATGTTCACTTGTTTGGATTCAATCTTAACTTGTACTCCTTCAACCTGACAAACAGCTTTTGCAAGTGATCAAGGTGTTCTTCTTCAGTTTGTGATCGGGCTATCATGTCGTCTACGTAGACCTCTATCTCATGATGTATCATGTCATGAAACAAAGCTACCATGGCACGTTGATAGGTTGCCCCGGCATTCTTCAGTCTGAATGGCATCACTTTGTAGCAGAATGTACCCCACTGTGTGACAAAAGTAGTTTTCTCCATGTCTTCAGGTGCCATTTTAATCTGGTTATAACCTGAGAATCCGTCCATGAAAGAAAATACTTTGTGCTGAGCTGTATTATCAACCAGGATGTCGATGTGTGGAAGTGGAAATTATTCTTTAGGGCTGGCCCTGTTTAAATCTCTATAGCCGACGCACATTCTCACTTTGTCGTCCTTCTTAGGTACGGGCACAATGTTAGCAACCCATTGAGGATAGGAAGTAACAACCAGAAATCCAGCATTGAACTGCTTCATAACTTCTGCTTTGATCTTTTCTGACATGTCAGGTCTCATGCCGTGGACTTTTTGTTTCACTGGTAGATAGTCTTCTCTTGTGGGTAGACGGTGTACCACAATGTCTGTATCAAGTCCCGGCATGTCTTCGTATGACCAGGAGAAGATTTCAACATAATCATGCAACAACTGAATTAAGCGCTCCTTGACACCCGACTCTAGGTTGGCACCCACTCTGATTTCCTTTCTGTCTTCCTCAGTACCCAAGTTGATTGTATCTAACAGCTCCTCATGAGGCAGAATAGCCCTTTCCTCTTGTTGTAGAAGTCTAGCCAATTCCCCTGGCACCTCAAAATCTTCCTCACCTTCGTATTCGGCATGGTAGATAAGATCTTCAGAGTCACTGAAGGCTATAGCAGTATCGTTACCCATGGGATCCAGAATGGAAGAGTACTTGCATTTTTTAGTGTGGGTGTGTGTAAGGGCATGGCCATCTTAAAACAAATAAAATGTAAAAAGAAAGACAATGAACACAAAAGTTTGTATGAAAAACGTCCATGATTCATTGAAATGACATATGAAAATGAAATAAGAGCCCTTACAAATGGACCATTGTGCCTCGGGTAAGACACAAGGTTAAAAAAGTACGAATTGTTTGTGAATTATTATAGATCCAACAGAAATGGAAAAGATAAATTACTGCGGTATGAAAGTAATCGGAACAAAGTCTTTTGCTTCCCAATTGCACAGTCCTCCGTCAACAGTTGGAAATATCCAATCTTCCAAGCTGCCTTCCTCTTCACTATCTTCCAGAGCATTGACTCCATAATGACTGATCTTCACAGGTGGCCCTCCGACACAGGCGTGGCGTATGGCCTTCTGAGCAGTTGAGGTGAACCCCAAGCCGAACTTGTCTGATTTGTAGGGAAAGTCTGGAAGCTACCCCCAGATTGTGCTTCCTCCCTCTTCAATCATTGCCTTTGCATCCTTGAGAGATGACATCCGAGGCGAAGGTCTGGTAATCGTGGGTATAGAGGGCACTGTCTTGGTCGCCTCTATCTCCTGAGCTACCTCTTCAAAATGCTGGAAAGGAGTTTCGATGAATTCTCCATCCAATTCTACATAACAGAAAGAATTCAGATGACTGGTCATGTATTTCTCTTCGCCATGAACAATTATGATTTTCCCCTGGACAGGGTACTTGAGCATTTGATGTAGAGTAGAAGTGACAGCTCCAGCATGGTGGATCTAAGGTCTTCCCAGTAGGCAAGAGTAAGAGGGATGGATGTCCATCACATAGAATGTGGAGTTGAAGGTTTCAGTTCCCACCTTAATCGGGATGTCCACCTCCCCGTGGACCATCCTTTTAGAACCATCAAAGGCTCTGACAATTATATTGCTGGGTTTCAGGGTTAAGCCTTCACAATCCAGTCTATTCAAGGCTTTCTTCGGCAAGACGTTCAAAGACGAACCGGTGTCTACCAGTACGTGTGCTAGGGTTGTCCCTCTGCATTCCACCGTGACATGCAAAGCATCATTATGTTTTCTCCCTTTCAAAGTTAAATCTGCATCGAAGAATCCTAGACCATTGTCAGCTGTTAAACTAGCCACACA
The DNA here is from genome assembly GCA_948472305.1 of Vicia faba. Lineage (NCBI taxonomy): Eukaryota > Viridiplantae > Streptophyta > Magnoliopsida > Fabales > Fabaceae > Vicia > Vicia faba. The sequence continues at coordinate 828,027,794 of OX451740.1, read as the reverse complement.
TTCCTGGAACTGATCAGCAGAGGTTTCTTGTGGTACGTGGGCCGTCTTCAAAAATCTTATCAGAGCCTTAGCATGAGCTTCTGAACAAAGCAACAGTGCCAACATGGAGATATTTGAGGGGGTTTTCCCCAGCTGTTCCACCATATCATAATCACTTTTCTTGATTATTTTCAAAATTTCCTCCATTTCTTTTTGAGAGGTTTCAGGGATGACCAACGGCTGAGCCCTCGTCCTGACGGGCTCTTCTTGGATCCCTTTCCCTCGAACATCAGTAGCAGCAGAGGGGATAACCACGGGGGTTATGACTTCTTCTAAGATTGGTGTAATTGCAGATATGTTTACCGGTGTAGAGATAACTTTAGGAGCAGATGAGGGTCCAAGAATTTCCTTTGGAGGGGCAATCTTTGGAGAAAAGATTCTTCCACTACGAGTAACTTTGCTTGTTCCGGAAATATTACTGATGTCGGAATTGTCTTCTTCAGAACTCTCTTCCTCGACAGTCTGTTCAATCAGTTTGACACCATGGTAGTAGATTTCTCCACCATAGTTCCATGGTACTGATTTGTCGGACTTGTACGGGACTGGCCCGGGCATGGTTATCTTCAAAGGTGCAACCTTTGGAGCGGATGTAATCCTAGCTGGTCTTTTAGGGACCTTGGAAGGATTAGCGGATATGGTTATTATTGAAACATCGTTAACAGGAGTTGATAAAATAGGATCTTCTCAAATAGGATTTCTTGATTATCAATTAGGCGTTGGATGCCTATCTTCAACAATGGATAATGGGTTAATGAGGATGAACAAAGGTGACAATCTTCTTCACAACCGGGGAAAACCCTAGCCCTCAACAAATTTAACTTGATTATAGGGAGCAGAGTTATCAAATCATCTACAGCAGTAACAAACAAATCCTCCTCAACAACATGGGCGTTGTGGCCGTGCCTTGGCATTGGAGCAGAGATAACATTGGGTTTTTCAGGCGCATCAAATTCAACTTCTTTAGCATCTATCAAATCCTGAATTTTATTCTTCAGGGCCCAATAATTGTCAGTGTCATTCCCTGGGCTCTCCGAATGGTAAGCACACCTGGCGTTCGGATGGTAGTGCGAAGAAGCAGTATTCGGATTCTTCGGGGCCTCTTTCAAACTTGCTAGATTTAACTTCAAGAGATGGGGTAGAACTTGGGAAGGAGTCATGTTTATCCTGGTGAATTTCCTAACATGCCTTTCCACCCTAGTTTGATTGGCTCTTGGTTGACTGGTTCTGGACTGATTAGATACAGACTTCTGAATCATAACGGCCCCCACCGCTGGCCGGCGCTCAACTCTTCCTTGACCCCTCTGAGAGTAGACAACTGATACTTCCTTCTTTCCCATGAAAGGTTTTCTGATGGCAGAAGAAGTAGATGCATCTTTTTGAATTTTCCCGCTTTTTATACCGGCCTCCACTCTTTCTCCAGTTAGAATCAATTTAGTGAACCCAGCAGACGAACTTCCAATCAGGTGATTGAAGAAAGGACCTGACAGGGTACCCAGGAACATGTCTACTAGCTCCCTCTTAGATAGGGGTGGTTGCACCCTTCTGGCTAAATCCCTCCACTTTTTGGCGTAGTCTTTGAATCCCTCGTTGGACACCATGGCCATACTCTGGAGTTGAGTACAGGTTGGTGCCAAGTCGGCGTTGTATTGATACTGTTTATAGAAGGCGGCTTCCAAGTCTTCCCAATTATGCACATCAGACCTCTCCAACTGGTAGAACCAATTAAGCTATGTTCCTGACAAACTGTCCTGGAAAAAGTGGACCCACAAATGTTTGTCAGCAGAATGCGGTTGAATTTTCCTGACATAAGATCGTAGGTGCATCTTGGGACAAGACACCCCATCATACTTGGCAAATAGAGGTACTTTAAACTTCGGAGGGATTACTATTCCAGACACCAAACCTAACTCCTCAAAGTCCAGCCCCGGTACTCTCTGTACTTCCATAGCAGCTAGATGCTCTTCCAAGTTTTTGTATTTGTCATCGGCCGGAGGGTACTGTTGTTCGGAGTAGTCCTCATCTTCTTCTTCTCCTGCTTCAGAATCATATGGCACTGTCATTCCCTTTCCTTTTCCTTCCCCTTCTTCAGATGTTGATGGGAATTCCAAAGTCCGTCTGGCTTGTCCTTCGAACCTTCTGCCCATGACAACCACACCCACTCGCTTCTTCTTCTTTTTCTCTTTCTATTTCTCTAGAAGAGTCTTGAGCTCCTCCTGCCCCTTGGCCAAGGTCAAGAGTAGCTGTTGAAATTGTGAATTCTGAGCTTGTAAGTCTTTGACCGTTTGTTCTAGATCCATCTTGCTGAAATAAACAGCAGAGAGATGAGGAAATTTGGTGTGAAGGCCTGCTTATGCATATGATGAATGATATGTATTCATGCAATGCTTTCAAGGATTCAGAAATTCAAATTTGTTTTAAACAAAAAAGAAACACACGTCATATTAATAAGATAGAATTTGTTAGTACATCAATGCCCCTTGGGCAAAATAATACAAAATTCTAAGGTAAAAAGACGTTGCACATCCTCTTTGGTGCAATGTAGGTGTTTAGAGTCTGCTCTTCGTGAAGTAGCCGAGTGAGTTCCAAAACCTTCTTCTCGATTGTGTAGAATTGGGCTTCGAAAGTATTGTGCTCTCCCTTGAGCTGTATCTAACTCCTTTGTAGATCTTCGAGTGATGTCGGCATGTCAGGATGTAGGAGGGTGTATGGAACCTCTCCTTCCTTAACAGGCTCTATAATCACTGGGAGAATGGAGGGGTAAGGCATCATAAGACTTTGGGCGCGAGTTCGTACCCACTTGAGGTAAGGCTCAGGGGGGATGGAATTCTTATGTCCCAAGGTCTTACTGTCTACCTTGTTAGGCATCCTCAAAGCTCGGATGAACCTTTGACGAAGTCCTTGATTGTCGTTATCGAAGTCGAAAACCAAGCCTTGAATCAGCATGTAATGTGGGCCATCCCTTCGGGCATAACCAAATTGTCTTAGAGCCAAGCAAGGGTTGTAGGTGATGCCTCCTCTAATTCCAAGTAGAGGGACATTAGGGAATTCCCCATAACGGTCGACGATGATAACATTCTCTTTGGTTTTAAAACACCAATGAATATCTGAATGTGTAAGAGTCATCAATCGTTGTGACCACCTCAAACCTTGCTCATTCTTTAAGACTGATTGGGGAAGATGAGAAATAAACCATCTTGCCAGAAGAGGAGTGCAACACATGAGAACACCTCTTTTCCTCATTGTACGAGTGTGAAAAGAGTGTAAGATATCTCCAAGCAATATAGGCATCGGGTTGCGAGTCATGAAGATTTTGACAACACTCACATCTATGAGTTGGTCAGGGTTAGGGAACAAGACCATCCCATAGATGAGAAGAGATACAATCTCCTCAAAAGCTTGTAAGTCCAAGGAATTCCAGCAGCTTTGGGCCTTCTCAAATAAGAACTTTGCCAAGAAGCCTTTGACACCACTTCTAGTTTCCCAGTGTGTTGTGACATCAGATGAGTGCAAGTGTAGGGCTTGAGCAATCTCTTCTGGCTTTGGATCTCTTTCCGTAACGTTGAAGGGTAGTTGATTGAGAATAGGAATCCTCAAGAGTTGAGAAAATTCCTCCAAAGTGGGAACAAGTTGGTAGTCATGAAATGTGAAGCAGTGATGCAAAGGGTCAAAGAACTGGAAAAGAACTTTTATTATGTCTTCCTCTGTGTTGGAAATGACTAAGTTGAGTAGACGACCATGCCTCTCGGTGAATGGAGAATTCTCAGGAATCCTTGAAGCTAGCTCCTTGAGTTGTGGAGGAATTCTTACAAGGTTGACCTGGATAGTTTTCCTGCTAAGTGAATCCATATCCTACAAAACAGGAACAAAGATGAATTTCCAAAAATCCTTGAAATGGTTAGTGGATGCAAATGATGCTTCATGATGTCCATGATGTTATGCTCAAGTATATATGTACAAGAAAATCACACAAGTTCCTAGTTTAGGCTTGCATGGGGTTTCATAGGTAAGTACCCTCTTGAAGTTTAGTTGGCTCAACCTGTCCTAGAAATAGTAACCGGGTTCTAAGGAGCTCAATATCACTGGATTGTTTTCTGTGTTCATAGTTTCAGTGTAAGCCTCTTTACTAGCGACCGAAATATTCCAAGAAAATAACCCTCAATGAGTGTAGTATCGAGTATCTACCAACTTCGAACTGCACCAAAGCTGGTCATCTCACTACGTCCTAAAAGGCCAAGATGGTCAAGTAAAGGTTCTGAAAGTCCATTAGTGCTTCATGACATCACTCAGCAGCCCCGTATTCTCTTTGATTGACTCAAAGGATACCGGTACCCACAAATATGTCACACTAATATAGCTATTGCTTAGACCGTATCGGTATACCCCGTACAGTTTCCACAACGTATTGCTATTTACCTATTATGTTTCCCCAAATCCGGGTGGAGAATTCAAGCCCAAACAAAAGAACCAAATGTAAAGAAAACAAGGCAAACAAGATAAGCAAATAAAGTTCATCTAAACCCTAAGGTAACCCCACTTATATGATACTCCCTAGCAGAGTCACCAGTTTTGTGATACGGTGGGAGAATTGACTAGATGTTTTGCGTTTTGTTCGCACTTGTGCGGTTAGCAAGAGTCGCCACCGACTTTTCTTTTATCCAAAAGGAAAGGTAAAAAAGCACAGGAAAGACCTTTCGAGATTATTTCTCGGGTTCGGGGGGTAGATTATGAAAAGGGAAGGTATTAGCACCCTTTTCATCCATGGTTTCCATGGGCTCTTAGTTACTCGTTTAGATCACTTGCTTTTGATTGTGTGCTTGTGGTGTGGGTTTTGAAAGTATTTTGAAATATCTCTTTGTAATGGCTCTCGTCTCTATAAGAACGTATACAAAGTTTTGTTTCGAAAAGTGGTTCAAAGATGTGTTTGTGTGTCGTGTTTCAAAAAGTGTTTTGAAAAGAGGTTTTGCAATGGTTCTTGTCTCTATAAGAACGTATACAAAATGTTTTGTGTTTTTGAAAATGTTTTTGGAATGAGAGTGTAGGTGTAAAGAGTTTTAATCGTGAGCAAACGAGTAACTAAAAGCGAATCTATCCACTCGAAAGGTCTTAATTTGTTCTTTTCTTCCTCCGTTTAATGGTGCTATCTTACCATTGATTTGGTAAGAAGCCCCACCATTGGATGTGAAGGGACAAGCGTGGGTCAATTTTACAATTATTGAAGGCAACTTGTGAGACGCTTTAGCAATTTTTGTAAGGGACGAGATCGTTTTAATCGAAGGCAACATCGAGGGTCATCGAGGGACTACAATATTTGTTTATTGAAGGGTCATTGCTAGAGCGTCCCATATTCGAGGGACATGATTGTATTTTCGAGGCAACGAGCGAGGTTACCCTAGAGGTGCGCGTGTGAAAAAGTGTGTTGGTTTCAAGTTATTTTATTCTTTGATTAGGTCACCTAGCGATTGATTTTTGAATCTTGCCATACATGCCTAGTTACTATACAGTATATGGAAAACAGTAAATTGCGGGAATTGAAATTCTACACTATTACAAAAGTATTTGGGAATGGGGGTACAATTGTTACAAATGGGGATGAATTAAATGGGATAGAAAAGATCTAAATATCAAACAATACAACCAAATCGAAATTTTGTGCGATTTAATTAAAGCTATGATAATCCATGAGATAAAATCAACAAAATATGAAATGAAATGTTAAGTATTTACATGAAAAGAAAAAGATAAAACCTATTCTAAAAAATTGATTAAAATCTTTTTTTTTGTGTGTTTTATTAATTAAGTAAATAACAAAACTAAGTCCTATTATTATTTTTGGTGTTTTATTGAGTAAAATCTAAAACAAATTTATTAAAGAAAAAATGATAAAAATTAAATTACAAAACCTAACTCAATTTTAATAAAAAATATTTAAGTTTTCTTAGCATTTGTATAATAATAAAAAAATGTAAAGAAAAAAAAATTAAACAAACAAAAATGCAGTGGGCTCAAAGAACTTGAAAATGAGGCCCAAATGAAAATGTTATTTGCTGAAATACAGAACAAGCCCAAAAGGGGGGTGAGACCAGAAATAACGCATGGGCTTTAGGGGTTTGTAAATGAAACATGCCCAATGTTCTTAAGTCAGTTTAGTTGTTGATTATGGGTTCAAAGCAAATTAGGGTTCTTGACCCTTTGTTACAGCGGCGCCGCTCATCTCCTTCATTCACTCATCCCTTCAATTTTGTTCAACTCTATTCATTCTCGTTACTCGTCCCTTCCTCAATTCGCAAACAAGTCGCTCTTGGCCTCTCTAAATCAACCTGATTTGCGCCTTTTTGAAAACCCTAAGTTTTGAAATGAATTTATGTCTAAGGGGTTTAAAATTGGTTTATCTGATCCTCCCCCTAGCTCTCAGTTGCCCGAACACTCTCTCTCGCCTCCTAACCAAGCTCTAATGGTTTTTCTTGAAAAGGTGAAGTTCTGTTCTTTCTCAATTTTACGAATTTCATTTTAATTGATCTTTGGATATTCTGTTAATCGTTGAAGTTCTTCCTTTTAAATACATGAAAAGCATGATTACGGAAGATTTGGAATGAGAGAAAAACCATACATGTTGAATGTTCTTTCTGTGAAATGGAAAGAGACGGTGAGACTGAGGGCGGCGCTCCTTGGTGGCCGGAGCTGCACGGGGGAGGAGATGAAGATAACGACTGGGTGCTTCTGACTCTTTGGTAACTCTTTCCTTATATCTGTTGAATGATGATGATATTTGTTATCTGGTTTTGTTTTTGGTTTGCTACTGTTTCGTGAGTTTGGAAACGATAATTATGTTTGAGGTTTTTGGTTACAGTTTGAGACTTTTTTCTATTTTTTTTTGTATATTTCTTTGGATTCATGGCTTTGAGGATTTTGGTTACAAGTTGAGACTTTTTTCTGTTTTTTTTGTTTCGTTTTGGATTGATGATGGTTTTTGAGGTTTGACAACAGTTTTGGCAGGTTGGTGATGGTTCAGACTGGTTTTTTTTGGGTTTGTTTAACAGCTTGAAACTTTGAGGGTTTTTGAGACTGTTGCTGGTTTTGTTACTTGGAGATTTGTGGTTTTCTGAGTTTTTAGACCTATGTTTTTGTTGTTTATCAGTTTGAGTTTTTGTTGATGGTTTGGCAGTTTTTTGGATTTGGTTACAGTTTTGAGATGGTTCAGATTTTGTGTTTTGGCTTGAGAGTTTTACAAGTTTGGTTTTGGTTGCAGTACTTAAGATTTGTTGCAGGACTTGAGATTTGAGGGTGGATGCTGGGATTTTTTAGAGGTTTGGTTTTGTTTGACAGTTTGAGATTTGTGTTTTGTTGGCTTGAGATCAGGTTTGGGATTTTTTGACAGTTGAGACTTTAGTTTGACAATTTTGATGTTTTTGGGAGTTAACAGGTTTTTGAGGTTTTAGACTTGGACAGGTTTTTTGAAGGTTGTTGATTTTTGTTGACAGTTTGAAGGTTTTTGAGACTTGTTTCAAGTTTTTGAGTTTGATCAAATGTTTCTCCCTCTTTGCTTGAGAGTCGTGTCTACTATTATATTGGTGTTGCTTCTGTTGAATTCATATTCAACATGGTGGGAAAACAAAGAATTTGAATATTTTACTATATTGTTCTTTTGGCTTTTTGATGGCAGTTTTGTTTTCTAGCAGCTTCTATGTAACTTGTGACAGTCAAGGCAGCAGGGTTGTGCATCCCTAGGTGACTTCTTTCCTCTCTTTTCTCTCAATGACACTAAGAAAGTCAATTGCTCTTTTGCCTTTTTTTTCAATTCTGAAAAGTTTGCAATAAAATGGAAAATGATGACTTAGCTTCTTGAACAAGCCTTTGCTTGTTTGACTTATTATATTGCTATACTTCTGCCTTTGTTGATGCTGTTTGTTGTTTGCTAGCTTGCTGCCTCGTTTTTGCTGTTTGTTGTGCTGCTGTTTGGACAAGTTTGTACCATTCTGTTTGGACAGTTTTGCTAATGCTGTTGTTTGTTGCCTAGCTTGCGCAGCTTGTTTGCATTCATTTTGTAGCATTCTGTTTGTTTGGTTAAATTTGCTGCTTTTGTTTTGATTGGACAGCTTGCTTGCATTTTGGACAGTTTGCTCCTTTTTGTGAACCAAGAAGAGTAATCTTCTTGTGATTTGCAAAATTAGAGGAAATAAATTGTGATGAATTAAAATGGCCTTCTGATTCCAATTTGCAAACTTTAATGATGAATAGCACTTTTTCTTTTGAAAATTCTTGCTCATGCCCAATTAATTTGTACTAACTTTTTCCTTTCTTTCATTTTCATGTGAGCCCAATGGAGAGGACAAAGCATGGAAGGCAGGAACCCTAGAGCAAGCAAGGAAGGTCTTTGGAGATAGAAAAAGAACTTCAGTCAAACTTAGGCATATATTAGTTCTCTTAGGCCAATCAAGCATTTGAATTTCCTTGTAATTTAGAAAAAACATTCTTGTACTGTATCCAACAATTGTACTAATTTATCTTTTAAATACAATAAGTTGTAAAACATAGAGTATTCAAAAGAACAAATTATTTTGTAACAATGTTTGAAAAAAATGGAGAAAGTCTTATGAAATATTCTGGTGTCAATTGAAACCCTTTACTGACAATAACTTGTAATTTTCTCTTCGCATCCTAACTGATTCTTAAAGATTCCCAATCAAGATATCTGAAACAAAATGCCCCCAGTCTGGTAACTTAAACTCCAAGTAATCCAATAATTTTGTAACTGCATTTCAAACAAGCACGCACTGTATATTCCATTTCCTAACCAAGCAAATGTTTTAAAAAGACGCAAATCATCTGGTTAACCTGGATCAAAATCATGGTCGTCCCAAATGACAGCCTTAAACTCCATCTCTTGTCTCCAACAAACCATGCTCTAAGAATAAACATTAACCTTTCCAGTAAACTTGAGGAGGCAGTAAGACCTGTGAAAACCAATTGAATTTCTGAGAATTCACTTTCTTTTGAGAATTGCAAGAAAAACCCTAATTACTGGTTTACTGCCACAGAAGAGAATCTGTCTGGTTGATTTCTGAGCCAACTTGATTATCTGAGAAACCCTAGGGTTTTGTTTTCTATGAAAAATGGGAGGGCAAATTTTGGGATACAACAAACTCCAGACTTAAACTATTTCCAAGAAAACTTCACTCTAGATGGTCAGGACCTTTTGAAGTTATTAAAATACTCCCAAGTGGGGCTGTGGAAATCAAAGGAAAAACCAGCGATCCATTTATTGTAAATGGGCAGCATTTGAAGCACTTCCACTGCATCGAGAATAGGGACTACTCAGCTAGTTTGAGATTTATACAGCTGCCGCATAGTCACAAAAATAGATTTTCAATTTTTTAATATAGGTCGAGCTTCCGACGTTAAACAAAGCGCTTTGTGGGAGGCAACCCACCATTTTTATTAAAATTTTATTTACTAAAAGTTTTATTTATTTTTATTTTTTATGTTTCTCTTAAAAACTTTACAAAATTTTCTGTTCTTTACTTCTTTTCTATTTTTAGGCATTAGGTCGATGCTGATTTAAAACTATTTTCATATTAACCAACATGATTCACACTTCTTTTTCTTCACTGATTTTTGCTATGGACTTTTCTGACACTATGCCTTTCACCTTCATGGGTGATGCTCAACAGAAGCGTTATGAGATGCTTGCTCCGAGAGATATGTATCCCACCATCTTTGGGTACGACCACACATTATCCACATTGGGCATTAAGGAAAGTGTCCGCTTCATATTTAACCAGATTGGTTGGGATTATTTTATTCATCATCAGCAGCCTACCTACCACAACCCGACGCTGGAGTTCCTCAGTTCATTGCATTACAACCCTGATATTGGTTTAGGGTTGGCCAGCGGATTGGTTTCATTCAGATTATTTTGTTTTACCCACAGGTTCACCATCTGTGAATTTGCTGCTTTATTAGACTTCTCGGTTAGTGCTGATGATGTCGTTGAGATTCCATATGATAAGTATGTGGACAGCCAGCTTGACCACTTTTGGGAAGCGATATCTGATCGGAGACAAGAGAGCTATATTCCTAGGCACTCTTCAGATATTCATAACCCTGCTATTAGGTATTTCCACTTGATTATGGCGTTTACCATATTTGGAAAACCTCAATGATACCTTAGTGTCTAAGGAAGAGTTGTTTATCATGTTCTGTGTGTTTCAGTCCAGACTAGTAGTTGGTGCATCTTTTATGATTGCTCGTCTCCTGAGTATATCCCAGGCTCCTCATGGCCCAATTTGTGTTGGTGTTTTAGTGAATATGATTTCTAAAACCCTATTTTTGAGAGAGCCACTGACCCGTCTAACCCCTACTGGTAACTATACCCTGCTAGACCTTACTCTTTGTTTTAATGTTGGGATGATCAGATACTTAGAGCCTAATCAGTTTCAGTTGCTGATACATCATGAGCTGGTATACCAATTCACACTTCCTGACATTGCACGATCCAGTGTGCATGACATGAAGAATTGGATTTATGAAATGGAAGGTATATCTGAGAATGACATGGAAGAAGAGTCTGATCCTTTGACACTGCCCCATTATTATGACCCTCTAGTAGGATTGGACGAGTTTGATCCTGAGATGGCAGAGACTGATCCTGTGACACCTCCTATACTTGATAGCCATCCAGCTTGGGACCCACCATTAGCTCCTACTGCTGCCACTGTCCTTATCCCTGAGAATGACGTCGCTGCTGCTATGGATGCTATCACGACGAAGCTTGCTGATATTCGTTCTGATATTACTACCCTCTGCATAGATTTATATGGTTTCATGGATCTTGTTACGGCAAATATAAATCACCTGTTTCATTCGAGAGGTGGATGCTTTACGTCTTTAGAACATTGAGGACAATGTTTCCTCTAAGTATGGGGGAGGAGCATTTATTCAGTCTTTAGTTTAGTTTTTCATTAGTAGCATTATTTTTATTTTTATTTTCTAGTTAGATTTATTTATTCTGATTCATTTATTTATTTTTGTTCATTTATTTATTTTTCGGAATTATTCATTTATTCATTTATTTCAATATTTTCAAATTTACTCCTCATTGTGCTATTATATATTATGATACTATTATGTTATTATGTTCTTCCAAAATAAAATGCATGTTGATCTGTAGACCAAATATTATAATTATGCATCACACCTGAGTGTCACTTCATTGTCTCCTAGTTTTTTTTTTAAATTTATTATTCCCACTAGACAATGAATTGACACATCTATGCCATGCCTCGATCAACAAGTAAAGTCCCTCATGCATGGCTGGAAAACCGACCGTTGCAGGCACAAGATTCCCTTGGGAATCAAGCCCTTGTAACAACCATTACAAGGTTGCCTTGCAACTTGTAGCATGGTGTAACGACCTTTACACCCTTTCTCTCTCTCTGCCAAGCCGTTGCATAACGACTGTTACACCCACCCTTTCTCTCTCCGCCAAGCCGTTGCATGCCGACCGTTACACCCTCTCTTTGAATTAAAACATTTTTTTTCAAACTTCCTATGCGTTCGATTTCTATTCCACATAAATAAATACCCCCTAACCACCATTCAATACCCCCACCAATTTTGTCTTCACCATTAAAACTTTGCTTCTATATAAACTCTTGAAGAGAATTCTACTATCACACCAACTTTCTTCAACATTTCTTCTACCCTATAAACTCTATCATTTCTAACACCTTTCTCAAATGGCCAGAAGGGCTCAAGAAGAAAGAGAGGAGCCAGACCTCACTGACATGGTATTCAAAAATGGAGCCGACGGACATCGACAAGAGGAACTTTACTGAAGGTTTCATCAGAGAGATATACTTCCAACAAGGTATATCGACGAAGATTGCTTAGGTGACTTGGGATTGCTTAAAAGTGTGAAATTTATGCTCCATGGATCTGGTCTCTACTACATTTCTACCATGAACCTTCCAACTTATGAATCCCTCACGTTGGAATTCTTGAGTTCTTTTTCCTACCAAACACCATCAACTCCAGAAGCCGGCCAGTATCTAATCAGCGCAACAACTTTCAGATTATTCAACACGGAATACACCATGAATCAAGAGACTTTGAGTAAGATACTCCATTGCCACCATGGTGAAGGCGTGGAATATAGAATTCTGCCCGAAGAAGATTGGAAGGCAAGATCGTTTGAAATTTGGGAACGTTTAACTAATACTCAGGTAAACGACTAGGCTGAGCTTTTATCCACTGACATACACAACCCATGCATCCGCTATTTCCATCGTGTTCTAGCCAATTCAGTGTTCGAGCGAGCAAACAACAATAAAGTGAATGATAGGGAAATTTATTTTCTGTACTGCGCCCTCGATTCCAATCTTAGAATTTATGTTGCTCCATTCCTCCTTAACCACATCCAGTCTCTGTTATCAAGGAGTGCAAGCGCATCACCTTTCTGTATAGGAGGTATAGTCACCGCTATTGCCAACTATTTGAATTTGCAAAACAGGATGAATTAACTACCTTTTTGGCAGGCTGAGTTTCTCGATATTGAGTATTGCCAGTTTGGTCATCTTGTCAGAGAAAAAAATGATGGAAGGTACAACCTGATGGTGCAGCATAAGGTCGTCCCAAGTATTATTCTGCCAAATCCGAATGTAACAAGAATCCACATCGCCGCAAATTTGATTTATGATTTGCAGGAACCAGCCCCTAGAGAGAACATGCAGGAAAATCAAGCAGGTGTAGAAATTTCTGTACCAAAAATGAATCAACAAGGGCCATAACAAGAACAAGAAGGAAATGATCCTCATCCAGCCACCATTGAAGCTATATATGCATCTCTTTTACTTTAAGATCAACGTCAACAAGAACTGATGCAAATGATGCAAGAGCTGCAGCGTGATCAACGCGATAACTCTTATTGGAACCATCACAACATTTCTAACCTGACCGATGAAATGAGGCACTTGTCCTTCCATGTTGAAGGTCTGCATGCTTATGTTTACTACACTGGCGAAGAACCTCCTAGGCCCAGAAGAGGTGGAGTAAGAACACGAGGAGGAAGGGCACGAGGTGAAGCATCCAGTAACAGAAACGTTAGAGACAACAATGGGGAGTGATCTTTGTTTTCCTTTTTCCTTGAATTTTTATTATTATTTCTTAAGTTTTCTGTTCATTTTCTTTTCTCACTTTATTTGTCGTAATGAGGACCATGCTCAGTTCAAGTGTAAGGGAGGAAACATATGTTACCTATGTTATGTTTTTCCATTTTCCTAGTAAGTTATTTAAATTTCTGTTATTTCCTTTTCCATTCAATAAATAAAAAACTATTTCCGTAAGTTATTCATACTTCAACACTTTTCTTGAACCATAAAATTTTTTTTTACTCGACGCATTAGCTCGGTACATTCGAAAAGTATACAGGTTGTTCGTAATTACGTTGCGTTAGATTTTTTGAAATAAGAGTCGACAAAAATAATACCGCCTTGACACCTAAATCTTCCTGATCATGTAAATCAGTTTGAGTAGTTATGATACCAGAGCCTTAAGTTTTAGTTTTGGATCAACCCGAAGTAGTTTATACTAGCAGTCAGCACCGTCTTAACCACAAACTACGTAGGGAGCCGATGAATATAAGTGACTGGTCCTAAAAAGTAAAGAAAAAAATGCTAAGCATCAAGATATAATAGGGAATGCGCTAATTAAGTTAGGTAACCCTTGCCGGGTCATTTAATCCAACAGTCGTGGTACCTATAAAAACTGATGTAAGAACCAATTGTAAGCATGTTTAGTGGTATCTGGTGTTAAACTTGGTAGGGTGAACTACAGTTCCATCCCCCGAGACTTATAATTTGGGAAAGAAAAAGGGTTACCAACTTGTGTACCAGAAACCTGTGCAAAAGAGACCAAAATCGCTAACCGGCTACTCTACTATGTGTGTGCGAAAGATAAAGGGCTTAATGTGATTGCGCTAGAATGAAAGCGGTTGTTTTCGAACGAAAAGAATTAGGTTGAGCTATGATAGCATAATTCGGACTAGTTTGCAATAGGATAGAGGATTTTGACCATGTGGTTTTGTGTCATTTCTGTATCATTACTGTCGGAGCCTAGTTCCATCTTTCTAATGTAACGCCCCTCAACCACGTACAATTTGAGTCGTGTCATGTGATTGTGTCGGAGACCATGTGTTAAACGATTTTTACTCTATTTGTTTGAGGACAAGCAAAGGTTCAAGTGTAGGGGAGTTTGATAACCTGTAAATGTATCGAATATTTGGATCATTTTACATGAATTTTATCCGCATTTTAATTAATTAAATTACTCTCTATTCGTATTATGCTGGTATTTTCTATGTATTCATGAATTTAATGTTTGCAAGGCATGTGCGAAGAAAGTCAAGAAAAGTCAAGAAAAGTCAAGCTAATCAAGAGAAATTATGCATTGAGAGGTGTGTGGTAGAATAAGGTGCACTAAAAGCAAAAAGTCTAAGAAAGAAGCGCTGGCCCAATCCACTAAGGGAGTGTAACGACCGTTACACATTGGCCCAAAGGAGTGTAACGAATGTTACACCCTATCACACAAGCCTCTCCTCAAAAGCAGGAGTGTAACGACTGTTACACCCTACCACGCCAACCTCTCCTCAAAAGAAGGAGTGTAAAGATCGTTACACCCTGCCACGCCAACCCTCCCTCAAAAGAAGGAGTGTAACAACCATTACACTAAGTCTATTCCGGAGGAGCAAATATCTTAACTCCCACGTGTCCCCAAGGCTATAAATAGTACCTCAAATCTCCATTTTAAACACCTTTTTCTTTTCCTTGTTTTTACTGTTACTCTGCCAAAAATATTCTCTGTATTATTTCGTTCCACATTATTTTCTTTACCGATCTGTGGGAGACATCCGATATCCGACAAATATTCTTATGTAATATTCTCAGGTTTAATTTAAGTACTTTATTTATTTATGCCATGATTGTTTGTAATGTTTTATTTATTTAAATTGTTTGATGATAATTATTTCTGTTGCACTGTTATTGAATCGTTTAATATGCTAGGCTAAATTTATTTATCGGTATGTAAGGTCATATAGCCAACGGGGTTTCAGCAACGCCAATTGATCAGTTCCTTTCTAAAGAAAGAATAATTTTCTGGTTTCAATTACTAGTTTTAAATATTAACTATTTTGTTATGAGAGTAAAATACAGATAGAGGTTAGGATCAATAAAATGAGTGCCTGAGATAACAACTGGAAAGTAGTAATTATGCATTAACTTAAAATACAACGAGAGTGATTTTAAGTTGATTAGGTGGTTTTGTTTGTTTCCAAAAACTATTTTTAAACCCTAATTGAAACAGCGAGAGCACTCACTTAGATTTGATTATAGGATCTGAATCAATAAACACGAGAGTGTGAGAAGAGGGTTTTCAAACAAATGCTTCCTACCGAAAACTGTTTTGTTAATCCGAGCTAGGTCAATATGTTGCTAAATCCATGAAGTTTGACCATTACATACCGATATTCTCCCTTGAATCTAAACTAGATTATAATCAGTTAAGTTCTCTAAACCCCCTATTAATTACACTATTAGCCTTAGATTTACGTATTAACCGAAGATAACGGTAGTTCGACATTTAGTCCCTTGGGATTCAATAATCATTAAAGCTACACGCGATAGGACTGTATACTTGCGGTCAAGATTCTTTAAGACTCACAAAGTCGCGATCATCTCGGAAAGGGAATGCTTTTCATAATGAAGGCCCTGAAGGAGATGCTTTTAAGAATAAACCTCTGAAGGAAATGCTCGCCAGAACTCAGACTCTGGGGGGAATGCTAGTTATGGAGATATTTTCCCCGTCCTCTTTCGGGAATTGATCCATAATCTGTCTATAAGTTGCTAGTAATATTCGTCTATTTGCAAACTTAACTTGAAAAAACAAAGTTAGTTCTATGAAATGTCATGATGTATGCAATGTGTTGCATAATGGTGCTCTCAAAATAGATGAGAATAACATATGTGTTTTGTATGCATATGTTATGGTTTTTGTAAATGATGTATATATGAAATATGTTATTGGAGCGTATCGTTAGCTTCGTATAATAATGTATGGTTGGGAAAAATAAATCCCTGATTGTTGCTGGAGATGAAGATAGTCATTCTTCAGATTTGTTTAGAATGACTCTACTAGGGATTTCTGCTTTCTGTTTGAGGAAATTCCGTTAGGGATGTTCGACTTCTGCTTGGGAATGGAAGAATTCAAGGAGAGTCGGCCATTCGTCGTTCTTTAAAGGATTTGATTCTTAGGTATTTTGAATTGGGATAAAAGATATGGATAATCCTTTGTCGTGTTGTTTGACCAGGTCTCATATATGAGTATTGGCTTTTCTGGGGAGGACAACATTGGAAGATATCTGGTCGGAGTAGAGAATCTTGTCGGGGAATTTGAAATATTGAAGAAATAAACTCCTTTGGGGAAATAAACCCTATAGAATGTGTTGAGGAGATAAACTCTGACGGGGATAAGTTTGTAAAAATAGCTCTGAGGAGATTGCTCTATGAGAGTTCATGGTCAACTTTGAATGTTATCCCAACAACTAGAGTCTTTCGTAAATGCTAATCTTGTTTTCATGCATATATTTATAAACAGTAATCATATTCAAATGCATATGTTCATTCAATATAATCATCAGACATTTTTGCAATCAAAATAGAGAAAATAAAAACAATTTTGAGTTTTGAAATTGATTGTATTGATTTTAGAAGTTTTGACTATAAACAAAAAGTTTTATACAAGGAGACAAAAATCCTAGTAAGAAGAAATTGTCGTAAAAAGAAAAAGGGTACAAAGAAAAACAGCTATGTGGAAATGATCCCATCGAGTTTCAACTCTGCTATTGCCCTTATGTCTTCAAGCATCTCATACCTTGATGTCGGAAGAAGTTGATTGAATTGATCTGTACCATTTGAACTTCACGTTGGTAATTATGTTAGTTGTAAATAGATGGGTAATCCAATGGGACATAGTGATATTCTTTAATCCCTAACTTTTGCTTGGACCGCCCTTTCGGGTTTTCAGTCAATTGGGATATCCTTTTTTTTCCCAAGCCGCCTTTTCAGTTTTTCGACTTGCCGGATGTACAATTATATATATATATATATATATATATATATATATATATATATATATATATATATATATATATATATATATATATATATATATATATATATCCCTAATTTTTTCCTGAACCCTTTTGGTTCGCCGGTATGCCCATATGTTTTCCTAGGCCAATCAACCTAGCGGGTCTTTTTTATGCATAATATTTTTTAACTATGTCTGCATTCACAGGGTGTGGAAAATATTCACCATCCATGATGGTAAGTGTTGTACCCCAAAATTTTCCCTTTCATTTTACTCAATACATGCCCATTGAGGTTCTCAACTTGCTCAAGGATGCCCAAGAGTTAACCAGACAAACTCTCTCCTAAGGCAATGTACCTCAAACTAGGGTTTCCATTTTTATCAAGATGTGTGAACTCCAAAGGTCCCAAATGCCTTCCATGGTCCCAATATGTTCTCAAGATCATCCATGTCAAATTTCAAGCCTTGCACAAGAAGTTTGCTAAGTCAACTGCTCAGATGCTTGAGAATCGACTGTATTAGGTCAAAAGTCAATTGTGGCCCACATACAGTCAAACTTCAAGATTTTTGGTCAACATCAACATTTTTAAGTTACATTCATCATTTGATCAAGGGTTGATCATGATTCTTCAAGGAATGCTCCTAATTCATCAAAACTCAAAAGTTTCTAAATTAGGGTTTCTCAAGAAAAGTCAACCAAACTGTGACCAAGCATAATTTCTTCATACTTTATCATAAATTTTCCATCCAAGGCTCATTTTGAAGAGGATGCAATTCCCTACAATTCATCTTCAGCCCAAAAGTTCAAAATATGCACTCATCAAAAGATATGAATTTCTACATTATAGGTCCTTTTGAAAAGTCAATAAAAACACCTTTTGGGTCAAAGCTTCTCACATGAACATGGAAGATCCAATTGAGATGAGACCAAAATGGTTGTTTAGGGGACATCGTAGGATTTCTAAAAAGTACAAGAACACCTCTCTAGGGTTAAAATTGGAGGAGGTATGCCTTGTCAAAGTTGACCATTTTTGTAAAATTGCCAAAAGTCAAATATGCCCAAAATTGCATTTTTTCCACATGGGCCTATCTTTTCAAGTTTGGAGCTTGTTCCTAACATGGTCCACGACACATGAACCACTCCATGCCTCATTCACTTATTTATTTTATTTATTAGGATTTAATTCATTTAAGATTGAAATAAAATCAAATAAAATCAAAACAAATCACATAATTTGTTTTTGGGATATTTTTTTGCATTGAATGAAGATCTCCTGTGCTGTCAATAGCCAAGCAAGATCGTGCCATGCCATGAAAGGAGAGAATATACATAATTGGAAAGAATGGAAGCAAAATGAAAACACATTCATATCTTGGATTCTTGCCAAAACAAATGACTTAATTTGATTCCATACATATACAAGATCATTGTGAACCCTAAAGAAGAGGATTCAGATGTGCAGCTGCCTCCAAGAGCAAGAACCAAGTTTTAAATTTTTGCAAAAAAAATTGAGAATCAGATTTTCAATCACAAACCAGTTCAAGGCATGCTGAAGGTCAAATCGTGTTCCTGGGCGATCATTGAAGCAATAGCAAACATCCCCAAGGCCTGAAACATCCAGAATCGCGCTCATCAAGTCTCACGGTTTGCTATTTTTTTGAAAATCGTTTTCATTGATTTTGGCATCATAAACATGTTCTAAATACATATTCATGTTTATCATCATGTATGCAACGTATTTGGATTGTTTAATTTGAGTATAGGTACAGGAATCACGAAATGCCATTCCTAGGGTTTCAAGCTCCATTTTAGGGTTTCCTAATGCAGGCAAAATTAAGGCTAGACGTGGGTACCATGGTGTTCAGGGCTTCAAGCCCAATCGATTCATTGTATCCATGGGAATTTATATTGCTTGTATTTGATTTTTGAATGATGCAGGGTTGTAGCTACGAACATTGTCTGTAGGTAAAGGGTCGTTATCTAACACGACGGAGGAAGGAAGAAGAAGATATGTTGCTTGATCCCATTGGGTGTTTTAAATAAGTGCGCACCTTTTTTTTCCAGTTAATCACTTGTTTTCATATAAGACATATTATTATTATTATATTAACAAGTTAACATCCTAGCGCAGCTGGCAACGAAGCATGTGTGCAAGTGGGAGGACCTGGGTTCGATCCCAAGTCCAGACATTTTCTTGTTTTCTAAATATTTCTTTTCAGATCCCATGCGCCTCACCTTCACAAGAGTATCATACGACCTCAGATCTAACCCCCAAGATCTCATCACATTTGGATCCAACGTCCCATACGCGCAGTCATACCATAGATCATCAAGAGACCAACACACTGGATCTGGCGCATGTTGGGCTCAAAATAGTGGGCCTGGACAAAAATTCCAGAATGCACCCCCTTAGTTTGCTTCTACAAGCCCAATTTCTCACCCTTTCTTTTTTATTTTAATTATTTTATTATTATTTATTAATTAAATATTTTAACAACACCAAAAATATATCATTTTTTATTTTAATCAAAATCATAAAAAACATCAAAAATTCTTTTTTTTAAACAATATTTTATTAATTAATTAGTATTAATTAAATTAGGGCAATTTAATGTTTTTATATATATATAATTCAAAATAATTAGAACTAGGACTAATTGTGTACTTAACTTAACTTTTCCGTTAAAAATAAAATAAATATTTTCGCAATTTAGATTTCTAGGTCGGCCAATCACTTCTCGCATTTAATTTACCGCGCGATTTTATTTTATTTTTATTATTATATTGTAACTTCTCCCAAGTTGTAATAGTTAAATTAGGTTTAATATTTCACTTACCATTTTTTTCGAGTTTTTGAATATGTACCCCTCCCCAAAGCCTTGTAATAGCGTATGACTGTTACTTTCTCGATTTTACATTTTATATGCTTGTATATAATTGTTAGCAACCTAGGCGTGTATGATTAATGAATCAATCGTAGATCACTAAACTGCAAGATAAATGTAACTGAAAAAAAGCACACTGCTACACATGTTCACTCCTAGGGTTTGCCTCACTTGGTCGCCTCGGAAATAATGGCCATGTCCCACGAACGTAGGGATGTCTTATCAAAGACCCTTAATTCTAAAGTCATCATAAAAATCATGGTCCCTAACGTCCCTCGAGTTGCCTACGAGAAAAGATCTTGTCCCTCAATGTTGCTTATATGATGACAGTCCCTTCGAATGCTAAGATATCTCTACATGTTGCCTTCGATGACCATAGTGTCCTTTTCCATAGTCCCTCAACATCCAATGATAGGGCTACCTACTCACTAATAGTAGGATAGCACTGTCTAAAGGAAACGAGAAAATGAACAATCTTTTTCGAGTAGGTAGAAACTCTTAAGTACTTGCTCAAAACAATAAAAACTCTTTTTCACAAACACTTTCAAAACAGTTTTCAAAAACAACTTCATCACATTCTTGAGGGTAGATACAAGGGTTATCACGAAGTTAAACAAAAAAATTTCAAAACACATACAAGCAATTTCAAAATGAGCAAGTACCTAAGAGCTCGTGGAAAACCACAGATAGAAAGGGTGATAACACCTTCCCTTTCTATAATCTACCCCCCCGTACTCAGAAACATCTCGAAAAAGGTTTTTTCTGTTCTTTTTCCTTTTCCTTTGTTGGATGAAATAAAATTCGGTGGCGACTCTTGCTTACCGCAACATTTGTGAACAAAAAACGCAAACCAGTATAATAGTCGGTTCTGCCACTGTATCACAGTAAGTATCATAACACTGCCTGAAAATATCTTCTTGATCATAAATGTCTCTTCGTATTCAGGATTCCATTTCCCATGGGACCACCTTGTGGTACGATAATGCGCTTTATTACCAAATCGCCAGTATGGTACACCTATTGTTTGACTTTCTTGTTGAAGGCATTGATCATGCGCTTCTGATACATCTGATCATCACTACTACGGAAAAGGGCTTTTAAAGCGCTTATTTTGGCCTTTAAAAGCGCTTAAAAGCGCTTTAATAGCTGGCGCTGGCGTAGGTAACAAAAGCGCTTCTAAAAGCGCTCTGGTAGACCCCCCCTTTAAGAGCGCTTTCCTGGAAAAAGCGCTCTGGTAGGACCCCCTATAAGAGCGCTTTCCTGGAAAAAGCGCTCTGGTAGACCCCCCTTTAAGAGCGCTTTTCCCAGAAAGCGCTGCCAAAGACCAGTAAAAAAGCATAAAAAATTAAAAAAAAACGCAGCATACAAAAGCGCTTTTGGAAAAGCGCTCTGGTAGGCCCCCCTATGAGAGCGCTTTTTCTGGAAAAAGCGCTCTGATAGGCCCCCCTATAAGAGCGCTTTTCCAAAAGCGCTTTTGTATGCTGCGTTTTTTTTTAATTTTTTATGCTTTTTTACTGGTCTTTGGCAGCGCTTTTACTAAGAAGCGCTTTAGTAGGTGGACCTTTAAGAGCGCTTTTTAAAAGCGCTGTCGTTTCTAAATGAGGTATTTTTATGTGCAGCCTATAATTTAATCCTCCCAGTCGACCTGTAATGTTTTCGACCTGTAATATTTTCGACCTGTAATATATTTTTGACCTGTAATATATTTTCGACGCTATTATTTCAGCCATCAGTAAGACAATATATATACTAATATAATACCATTATAATATCCAAAATTATATATATACATCATTACATCAATAATATTATAGTTCAAATCGACACAAATCCTACATGAAAAATTGCTTAATATAATATTGACACAAATCTTCTTTAATTTCTTCCAACTTAAGCTTCGGGTACCCAGCAGCACGGAATTCGTCAAGGTACTACAAAACATAAACATAATATAAATGATATATTTAGTTAAATGTAATAAATTATATGAAATTATCTTAAGTTATAAATTCATACCGTGAGCGGAATCTCTAATTGATTCGCCTGAAGGATTTCTTTCATGAACCTCAAAACAAAGTATCCGCAATCATGACTGTTTCGCTGTTGCGGACACTACATAATAAAACAAATAAGATTCTATAGTTGTCTTGTTTTACCAAGTAGCATAAATATTATAAGCAAAATTGTGAAAAGTAATGTACCTGCACTTGGATCCAAGTGATGTTGTTTGATTTAGTCCGGGATACCTGTGCGTCCCGTTGACTACGGAACACTTGTATTGATCTAATTATTAAATATATAAAAGCATATGTTTAGATCAATCCCACAAATAAGAAAATATATAAATATACACGAATATATATTTAGAACGATCCCACTTACAAATCAACGATTTCCTTCATAGCCGGATAATTGGTCCATTCACCATTTACCGAATTCAGATAATACACGACTTCTCTTATCGGGTTGATAGCAAGCAGCAACCAGTGTGCTCTATAAATTAAAACAATAGGTTATATGAAAATTTTGCTATACACAAAAGAAACAGAGATTAGATGAACCAAGAATGAGAAACTAACCCTACTGGTCGGGTATTATACGCCCAAAGATGCAGACTTTCTGTATTGCCGGTGGACATGAATCTATCTACTAAGCGCTGTCTAACTGATTCCGGTTCCGAAGCAATTGTCATTCCGCTGCAATGGGCGGAAGACACGAAACGGAATCTGTTAGACAATGCAGTCCCGCGCAACACTCTGTCATACAACAACCTTAAATAAAAACATAATAAACATTAGATTATTTTCATTGAAATGTGTAAATAAATTATATTGTGGGACTAATTAAATAATATATCGGATGAGTGAATATTACCGGATGTATGAGTGCATATTACTGACGCCTAGTTGATCATGCCTAAAAATCTCTTCCAAGTCATCAATTGTAATATGTGACGGGAATTCAATACCGAAGACACTTTCATCCATGTTGATTTCACGTAAACCACCATCCTTCAAATCAGACATATCAACCATTGTTGCGAGTGTCGAACGGTATCGAGGCACAAAAGCACCGCCTTTTTTTGCCGCTTGCTTCGGAGGACCAGTGGGTGGTACGCTACGAACCTGCTGCGTCACTTGTTGTGACTCCCGAGCGGATGCCTAAAAATCATATAAGTTAGGTAAAATATAAAATCATGCAGATTTAGATTCAGACTATATATTAACACTTTAAATGTACCTCTTTTAGTGATGCAACAGACTCCTCCTCCTGTAAAATCCCTTTACCCTTAATTGCGGGTTTTATAGGAGCAGTCTAAAATTAAAATGTAAAAAATAATTAATAAACGGTTTAGAATTGACATTCGAAAACTAAATGATTCATAATCGTTTTCAGTATACCTCATCACTAATGGTAATGAGCTCCGAGGGCCATGCAACAAATGATCCTATTGCATCTCGCAGCAATGTCGTCTCTGAGACCATGTCAGGTACCGGTAGAATCGCATCACGATCTAATACAACATCCACCGATACTTTCAGGTGTCCATCCGGGAGCGGTCTGTGGTGAAGTAAATCTCCCGAAGTGTTGTGCACTTTTCCCTTGCCAACTAGTCGATAATTCGGTGACGATAAGTATAGTTGGCAAGATGAAATGCCCTAAACAAATAGAAAATATAAAGTCATTATCATTAATAAAATAGAACAGTTTGTAAGGAAAAAAACTTATAATTACCTCGGGAAATTTCTTTTGATAGTTGATACTAGCCTTATCACTAGTTTCTCTCACCGATGAAGTGTTGCAATTTTCTCTCATATACATATCTTTATCTCTTTGCAATTCAGAGACCTGTGCTTGCAATTCCTGCAACTTTTGCAACACTTCTTCATTGGTAAGATTTGATCTTCTCCTAGAACTCTTATAAAAAGAGGTTGGAGTCACACCATGACCCTTACCCCTCACCCGACCGGGATACTCGGGAGCATCTAGTACTCTACTAAGTACGCTCTCCTCACCGGTGGATGCCGATTGCGACAAGGTCTCCTGTAATTCATTTACATTTAAATAATTATTAGTGGAGATAAAAAATCATTTATATATTAAAAAACATTTGATTTAATTAAAGACACAGTATTATACTTACACATTCAGTATAAACTCTCTGAACATCGGGATCGACAGCTTGATTCTTGCCCACACGAGCTTCCTTCCACAA
Organism: Vicia faba; assembly: GCA_948472305.1. Lineage (NCBI taxonomy): Eukaryota > Viridiplantae > Streptophyta > Magnoliopsida > Fabales > Fabaceae > Vicia > Vicia faba. Next base: position 828,003,511 of record OX451740.1, on the reverse strand, counting down.
CACATGTACAGGAAGTGAAGCTTCCTCACTTTTAGTCTCCTCTAACTATGCATTGACACAAACGATAAAATCGTCAATTAAAACATGCACATGTAGACAATTAATTAAAACGCATTTCTATTTACTTACAATTTTATCCTCTAAGCGTGCATATCCCAAACGCCCTTTTTTGTATGGATACGCGGGTTTGGATGCTCTCTCACTATTCGTGGCACTCTTTTTCTGAAAAGCTTCATCTCTTTGCTTTACAAACTCAGCCCAATCTGCTTCATCAATGAAGGTCGCATACTTTGTTGGCCGTCCCGGTGCCTCTTCAAGAAATTTTCCATCTTTATCCTTAAGATAGGTGTTTGTCAAAAAACTTTTCCACCCTCTATATCTTTTGCCGCCCAAACTAAGTATGTAGCTTTTACGTTCATCTGGTATCTCAAAAGTCCTCTGCAAAAAAACGTACGCATAGTGTGTTAGTATAAGTAATTTAAACAATTTATCGTCAAGATAATAACAACAATTAACCATATATGATATATACCTGAAGCTCTTCCCAAATCGCTTGTTTTTTCTCCTCCAATTCTAAATTTTTCGTTTTCGATTTCCAGGTAGCTACGGAGACCGGAATATGCATACGGACAAGTGTACCAATATAACTTGTCAACTTTGCAGAATTAGGACCAATTGGTTGTTTATCAGAATTCCATTCCAATCGGTATACTAATCCTTGGTCTCTATGTCGAATGATTCCCTTCATAATAGTGATGCCTCGTGCAACCTCTTTTGCTTCAGTATCAGGTGGAGCATTTGTATCCGAAGCAACTCTTTCTTGTGAGTTTTCTTGTGAGTTTTCAGGTGGGTTTTCAGGTGGAGCATCTCTATCTGGAGCCATTGAACCTGTATCAAACAAACTAAAGCACATTAGTACACTATTAACACTAACTTTATATGAGAAACATTTCAAAAAATTACAACATAGAAGTTATTATAAGAAGAAAAAAAATCAATCCATTATTAATTGTTCAACGTGAAGATATTCATCCCTGCATCATCTGCCAAACATACCCAATGTATGCTTTCCTTCTTAAAAAAGAATTTAAGTTAAGTAGAAAAAATTTACTTTTTTATTATTAATAAAATAAAAGCATGTGATACAATCAATATTACTTTTTCATGATATTTCTTTTAGGCAAAGATGAGGGGATGCATACTCTATCAATATTAAAAGCATGTTCATTTAATAAATCTTAATTTTTAGTCAAATTGTTTTAAAGTACAAATTGTAAGATTTTCACATATTCGATGCCAGATTACTAAATATAATAATTAAAAAATATAAAAATGAGACCATTACTAAACATAAGCGAGTGAAGGTTATCGAGACCATTACTTTATCACTAACGTCTCTTTCTTTTCTTGGTAGGATTGTGTACTACGCGTCTCTTAACAATGCGGACGGTTGGATTGATCCAAATACCCTCATTATGATCATTTCTAATACAAGATTCATTCTCATTTTGATCTTTTCTTGTACAAGATTCAATGCCAACACCAATATCACCTTGATCTTCAATTTTTTCATCAACTATTTTGTTAGATAAAAGCACTATAGACCATTTCGTACTTGTCGGATCATTGACATAGAACACTTGTTTAGCTTGAGAGGCTAGAATGAAAGGCTCATCTTTGTACCCTACCCTATTGAGATCCACTTGCAAAAATCCTGACTTATCCATTCGTACGCCACTATTATTTTCAACCCACTTGCAACCAAATACAGGAATCTGAAACTTCGCGTAATCAAACACCAAAATGCGCTCGATAACCCCAAAATATGACAAATTTGCAAATTTCGGATTTAAGTCATTCGCACTTGATATGTGCATAGCTTCAGCTACCAAGGTAACACCACTATTTTGCATAGTACTTTTATCATCCTGTTCTTTGGTATAAAATGTGTATCCATTAATTGCGTATGCGCTATAAGAAAGCACAATTACAGATGGACCATAGGCTAAACATCTCAACCTTTCTGTTACTGAAGCAGGATCTGAACGATACTTTGAATAAATATGATCTCTAAACCACGATATGAAACTTCGATTGTGCTCTCGTACTATCCAGTTCTCATTTCTATTTGGATTTAAATCTCGGAGAACAACTTTGTGCATTTCAACAAACGGCTCAACCTCAATCTCATTGTGCAGAACATACAAGTGCACTTGATCCCGTTCGACCATTGATACTGTCACAACTTTATTTCCAATTAGCCTTTTTCCTTCTTTTTTTTCGACAATATGAGATTTGGGGAGTCCAATTGATTGAACATTTGACAGATATTCAGTACAAAACTCAACCGCTTCTTCAGCAACGTATCTCTCGGCAATACAACCCTCTGGTCGACTTCTGTTTTTCACGTACCCTTTTAATATTTTCATATAACGTTCAGCAGGGTACATCCATCTCATATAAGCTGGTCCGCACAGTTGTGTCTCTTTCACAAGATGAACGACTAGATGAACCATTATGTCAAAAAACGAGGGAGGAAAATACATTTCAAGATCACATAAAGTAACAACTATCTCATTTTGCAATGTTGGTAAGATCGCGGGATCGACCACCTTACTGCAAATAGACCTGAAGAAGAAACACAGCTTAGTTATTGCGCTTCTTACTTTTTCTGGCAGAATAGAACGTATACCTATTGGTAAAAAATGTTCCATTATAACATGGCAATCATGCGTCTTCAAACTCTTTAACTTGAGGTCTTTCATGGACACAAGTCTTCTAATATCTGAAGAGTAGCCTTCTGGAACTTTTACTTCACTGAGGAACTTACACAATGTTTTCTTCTCCTTTCTAGATAGAGTGTAAACAGCAGGTGGCAGATATGTTCGTCTTCCTTTCGTCACGGGCCCCAATTCAGTTCTCATCCCCATGTTTACCATGTCATTCCTTATGTTAACGCCATCCTTAGACTTTCCTTGTATATTGAGTAGCGTACCTATAACGCTGTCAAATACATTTTTTTCAATATGCATAACATCCAGGAAATGTCTTACGTACAACGACTTCCAATATGGAAGTTCAAAGAAAATTGACTTCTTCTTCCACCCACCCTTGACAATTGAATGTGCAAAAGGCTTGCCAAACTGAGTGCTCACATCTTTCACCTTTTCAAAAATTTGATCACCTGACAAAAAAGGCGGGGCTGTACGATGTTCGGCCTCTCCATTGAATGCTTTTCTACACCCACGGTAGTGATGATTAGAATTTAAGAATCTACGATGGCCGAGAAAGACATTCTTCTGACAAAGCGCCAATCGTGTCGTATCGGTTTCATCTTCACAAACAGGACACGCCTTTTGACCCTTGTTGCTGTACCCGGATAGATTTCCGTATGCTGGAAAATCATTAATTGTTCCAAACAACATCGCCCTCAAGTTGAAACTTTCTTTCCTATACCCATCGTAAACCTCCACACCTCTCTCCCACAAAAACTTTAAATCTTCGATTAAGGGTGCCAAGTATACGTCTATGTCATTCCCTGGTTGTTTAGGCCCAGAAATTAGCATAGATAACATCATGTACTTACGCTTCATACATAGCCACGGAGGTAAGTTATAAATCATAAGAATCACAGGCCATGTGCTATGCGAGATACTTTGAATACCATGCGGGTTCATTCCATCAGTAGACAATGACAACCGAAGGTTTCTTGCTTCTTTTCCAAATTCAGGATATTCAGTATCAACTTTACTCCATTGTGGTGAGTCTGCCGGATGTCGCAACTTTCCATCAATAATTCTTTCATCTGCATGCCAAGTCAAGTGTCTTGAATCGGTCTCACTACGATACATGCGTCTAAATCTCGGAATTATAGGAAAATACCATAAGACTTTAGCAGGAGACAACTTTTTCTTATATCGAGGGGCACCACATTTAGGACACTCATTCAACGCTGCATACTCATTTCGAAACAAAACGCAATCGTTTGGACATGCATGTATCTTATCATAGCTCATTCCAATAGAAGACAACATCTTTTTGGCTTCATACGTTCGATTGGGAAGAACATTATCCTCTGGTAGCATATCTTTCATAAGGGCTAATAACTCTGTGAAACTTTTATCCGACCATCCATTGTCCGCCTTTAAGTTGTACAACTTTAACACCGCAGACAATCTTGTGAATTTTGAACAACCAACATACAACGGTTTCTCTGCATCGCTTACCAACCTCTCAAACATTTTGGGACAATCCGCAAGATCTTCTTCAAGCGCTTCTGCAATCTCTTCGACTCGATCACAATCGTATGTGTCTGTGCAATCGTCGTTTGAAGCATACTTCCTATTACAACTCGACTCAGCATTCCCGGTACTTTTCTCACCATGCATTGTCCAACATGTATAACTTCTATCAATTCCAAACCGTAGTAAATGAGATCCCAACTGATTCCCGTCAACCTTACCCCCGGCATAACAGCAACCCAAGCAAGGACACGGCATTCGAAGCGGGTCTTTGGAGTGCGCAACCGCAAACTCAACAAATTCCCATACCCCTTTCTCGTACTCTTTCGACAATCGGTTTGAATTCATCCATGTCTTATCCATGTCTTAATTAAGCTAAACAAAAACGGTCAAACTTTCACTCTTCACAAGTAACCCCTATGGCGAATTCAATTCACAAAGTTAGTAAGTACCTCACTTAACGATAAACGAAATTGACATCATGAATATTCCACATGCATGTCGAAATAATGAGTATTACTTAATATAATCTAAAAGTAAAATATTATAATTTAATTACATTACTTTTCTTTCTTAATAATAAATAGATAAATATATGAAATTAAAATTGTAAGAAATCTCTTTTAAATAAAAAGATGTTTTAAGTTTGAACTTAATTTTTGATAGTCTTGTTTAAAATTTTTATTGTATGTGTAGTAGATGTGTCAACAAATATCAAAATACAATGACTAAAATTATGAGTCCACGAGGAAAGATGATAATACAATTTATATGTAATAATTACTATTCTAAGCAAACAAGAGCTTTGTTTGAAAAATGTTTTGAACATAAAAAAATATAAAGTAAAAATAACAATGATAGAAAGTTTTTGGGGGGTTAGGATGTAATTAGTGATTCAAATTCAACATATCAGGTAATCAAAGTCAGTTCAAGCATGTGCTAAACAACTCATAACTAATTACTAACTAGTGAAGTCGGATATAAACAAAAACACAACCGCAGCTCATGAATTCCACTCAACTATAATCATTAGAAATTCACACTGAGCCGGAAAATAAAAGTAAAAACAATCAGTTATTCAAGTCAGTTCAAGAATAGGATAGAAACCTTTGAAAATGTTGAGAGCGTCCCGCGTACACTACGATCAAGGACAGTTCAAATTTCTTCAATCGGAGAAAGTTTCACAGCTTTTTCCTACCACAATCAATATTAAATCGTTGAACTATCCGCTGCATGATTTGAATGTAAACAACATGTTAAACTTAGGAGTAACTAAAAACAAAACATTTTCATTGACAATACAGATCACATTCCCTTATTTGTTTCCACCATACTAGTAAGCAAATGACGAATGGCAGCAACGCAAGGTTCTTTCAGCCACCTTTTTGTCCAACTGTTGTATAAGAAAAGTATGTTAATTAATTGGAATGTAAGCTTACTAGATAGATTTCTGTACATGTTGAAGAAGTTACCTCTAGTTCGTTTGCAATTATATCAACATCTGCTGCATTTATCTTAACAGCAGCTAATTCTTTCTCCCTGTGATTCAATCAAAATTCATACTAAGGTTCATAGAGAGAAGAAAAACAAATCATAAATGCAGGATAAATGAGACAAATCATAAATTCATACTAGATAAATTTTTACTTGATATTTCTATTAGTAATACAAAAATTATATTTCAACATATACACCAGAACAACAGAAAAGATACAAAAGTAGAGTGCAAAGGAAAGGAAAACATAGTATGGATAAATCTAATTTCAACATATACCACTGCTTAGCTTGTGTAGTACTCAGAACAACTATAATTGGACAATTTGACTGCGACACTGTTGGTTATTATTTAAATTAAAAGCATTTAACTACTTGTATGGATAAATCTGTTGTTCTTTCTGCTGGCACAATCTGACTAGCAGATAGAATGCTTGTTTATTCACATCAGATTAATTCCCTTGTCTCTTAGTAAAAGTCTTACTTGGCTTAATAAAAAATAAAATGGTAAATTGGTTATAAATATTGAAGCGTAAAACTGATATTTTTGAAAAATTATAGAGATACAAGTCTAATTGTACGGATATAAAGTAAATTTTCTTCTTCTCTATGATTGTGAGGGATGATGACTTCAAGAATTATATGAGAACTGATTGTGAGGGATGATGACTTCAAGAATTATACGAGAACTCTTTTTACGGGGTAGAAGAAGACATGCTTGCTATTATCATTTCTTATTTAGGTAAAGAATAAATTCCAGATGTAATCCCGTCTTTTTTATCAAAACATGTTGACATACCTTATGATAATCCTTAGGGCCGAATTTCCATTTAAATCAAGATAACTAAATTTTTTGACAATAATATTAATTAATTGACAATTATCATTTTTTTCTTAATACTACTATGTTATTATCATTAATGTACAGTGAGAAATAGTGACACTTATTTTAAGACAATTTTTTTTACAAATACAACACTTACGAAAATAGTAATATGAATTATTTTTTATTTATTCATTAGTACAAGTGTATTTGCTAAATTAACAATTCATTTCCATTACATAAATTGGAGTTTTATAAAAAATTATGTACATAACTTTTACAAAACAAAACTTTATAGGGATGAAAATTAGCAATATAATAAAAAAAAAAACTTTTTAGGATAAGGCAAATATATGTTTGTTACGCTATCTTTAAAAAACAAAAATAATGTACTTCAAAATTGTATCAGTGTTCTGTAAACTAATTACATGGGTAGAATCTCACGTGCCAATAATACAAAAGCCCCAAGCGATGTATGAGCATACTTGTGATATCGAGCATACTTGTGATGTGATTATAAGATTTGTGTAGAAATTTATCGCAACTTCAAAAGGACAAACAGATAAGGTATGGAATGTCGCCCTCATCAATCTACACTTCTAAACTAGTTAGGACAGTACCAAACAAAATCCAGACATATATCAGAAATGCCAACAGACCCATTTCTGAAAATGTTGATTGATGTGTCAATAGACAAACTTTGCAATTGCAAGAATGTTTTACTAGTAACAAATTTTAAACTAGAACACAAGCTGTTCATTGTAGATGTTTCTTGAAATTTACCTGTCACCTTACGATTTCTACTGGAGAGAAATTTATGGCAAAAGTTATATGTAACAGACATCCAAAAGTGGAATAAGACTTGGTCGTTGTTTTACATGGAATCCATCTACTAATTTCTTCAATTCATCCAAACATGTTTTGCATGACTCGGTAAAAGATGTTTGATAAATTTTAAATGCATTTTTATATTCAGACGATTTGAATCAAGGCTAACTCAAATTGTGGAGTTTTAAACAAGAAATTATTCTGAGTGTAATCTAATTTCAGAACTAGTTGATACTCAACACAATATCAACAACTAACTGGACCATACTAATTCAAACCCAAGAAACTTTCGCCCCGAAAACTGCAGACAAGATTCAACAAATTCTTTCTCCAAAGAATGACTAATTTCTCTAACAGGGTTGCAACTAAGAGTTACATGAGATCTATTTTCTAGCCTCATAATCTTAAACCTAATAGAGTTCACTAACTCATTATAACATTAAACACATGCATATTGATTTACATATACAGTTGCGTATGTAAAGTAAACCAAGAATTAAAGCAAAGAATCTTACCAAGGTGGAGAAGACGGAATGACCGGCAGCGGCGACGACTGAAGAGGAAGGAACGAACGGCGGCAACGACGACTGAAGAGGAAGGAACGAACGGCGGCGACGACAGAAATGAAGAAATGAAGAAGCTCTGAACGAAAGAAATGAAGAAGATTTAGGGATTTTTAATTTTATTATAAAAACAACCTACGAAAGCGCTTTTAAAAAGCGCTGGCATAGGTCCCCCTTTCAAAGCGCTTCTGAGGTAAAAAGCGCTTTCGTAGGTCCCCCTTTCAAAGCGCTTTTCAAAAGCGCTGGCATAGGGTTCCCTACCAAAGCGCTTTTCAAAAGCGCTTTCGTAGGTTAGATATTTCAAATACCTATGAAAGCGCTTTCTGAAAAGCGCTTTGGTAGGGAACCCTATGCCAGCGCTTTTAAAAAAGCGCCTTCGTAGGTTTCCCTTTTTTTTAATTTTGTTTTTTGTGAAGGCTATGGCAGCGCTTTTTCAATAAGCGCTTTAGTAGAGGCGCTGCTAAAACTTGTTTTTGGCGTAGTGCATGATAAATAGCCGCAAGCCTTTTTTCATCAATTAAATTTATCTGTTCAAGTCGATTATGAACCATTCGTCTTTATATAAGCCTGCATCTTTCATGATCCTTAGGGAATGAATATGGACTTTGACAGGTAAGACAACCTCCATACCATGGACTAGAGAGAATGGGATTGCCCCAGTTGATGTACGTACTAAATTGATACAACCATGAAGAAAAAATGGTAGCATATCATGGCAATCTTTGTATGTCATCGTCATATTCTGCAAAATCTTCTTAATACTCTTGTTGGCGGCTTCTGCTATGAAATTCATCTTTGGTCGATAAGGAGAAGAATTATGGTGCTTAATATACTGCGTGCAGAGTTCCGTGGTCATAGTATTTTTAAGATTGGTACCATTGTCCATGATGATCCTTTCAGGTATGCCTTATCGACATATGAGGTTATTCTTAATGAATCGAGCCATAACATTCTTGGTAACAGAGGAAAACAATGTTGCTTCAATGCACTTCGTGAAATAATCAATAGTGACCAGGATGAAATGATGCCCATTAGAAACGGTAGGCTTAATCTCTCCAATCATATCAATTCCCCACATTGCAAACGACCAAGGAGTAGTCAAGACATTCAAGGGAACCAGAGGCACATGTACTTTGTCAGCATAAATCTGGCATTTGTGGCAAGTTCTGGAATGATGATGGCAATCAGTCTCCATGGTCGACCAATAACAACCCGCTCTCAGAATTTGATTAGCCATCATATGCTTACTAGAGTGAGGACCAAAGACTCCTTCGTGCATATCTTCCATAATCTTCTCAACTTCCTTCTTGTCTACATAACGAAGCAAAGTCGAATCGTGATTGCACTTGTACAAGATTCTGTTACTCATAAAGAACTTAGCCGATAACCTCCTTAGAAATTTCTTATCATTGATAGATGCCCCTTCAGGATACTCTTGAGTCCCGAGGTATCTTTTTACTTCATGGTACCAAGGCTTTTCCTCTACTCCATCAGTATCAACTTTGTAACAATGAGCCGGTTTGTCTAGTCTCTCAATAGTAATTCGAGGAGCTTCATTATCCCATCTGACTTTGAACATAGATGACATGGTAGCCAATGTGTCTGCCAATTGATTCTCTTCTCGTAGAATGTGTTCAAAAGTGATTTCTTTAAAGTACGAAATTAATGTCAACACATGCTCTTGATAAGGAATGATATTTGAATGCTTCGTATCCCATTCTCCCTTAATATGAATTATTACTAAGGCTGAGTCCCCATATACACTTAAAAATTTAATTCTTATATCGAAGGATACTTTGATACCCAAGATGCACACTTCGTACTCTGCCATGTTATTGGTACAGTCAAAACATAATTTAATGGTGAAGGGCATATGACAACCCTCGGGAGAGACAATTACAACACCAATTCCATTACCAAGCGCGTTTGGATCTCCATCAAAAACCATAGTCCATCAGGATCTTGGTTCAGGTACTTCATACGATCCAAGTTCTTCATAATCAGTAACTAGCATAATATTCTCATCTGGGAACACAAAGTTCATAGACTGATAGTCATCTACAACCCGATGAGCCAAATGATATGCCAATACACTTCCTTTGATTGCCTTCTAAGTAGTGTACTGAATGTCTTATTAGGTCAAGACCATTTTCCATCTTGATATTCTTCCAGAGAGAATGGGTTTCTCGAATATGTATTTTATTGGATCCATCTTAGAGATCAACAAAGTAGTATGATTCAACATATATTGTCTTAGTCGGTGAGCAGCCCATGCCAAAGCGCAACAAGTTTTCTCGAGCAGTGAGTATCTTGTTTCACAGTCGTTAAACTTTTTGCTAAGGTAGTATATTGAATGATATTTTCGACCAGACTCGTAATGATGCCCCAATACACACACCATTGAGTTCTATAATATTGTCAGGTACATGATCGGAGGTCTTCCTTCAACTGGTGGCATCAGAACTGGATGTTCCTGGAGGTACTCCTTGATCTTTTTGAAGGATATCTGACAATCGTTGTTCCACTTCACTACTTGATCTTTCTTTAGTAACTTAAAGATTGGCTCACAAGTAGCAGTCAAATGGGAAACAAATCTGGCAATGTAGTTCAATCGTCCCAGGAAACCTCTAACTTCCCTCTCAGTACGGGGAGCTGGAATTTCTTGAATGGCTTTAACCTTGGCAGGATCAAATTCAATACCTTTACCAATGACGATGAAACCTAGGAGTTTACCGGATCTTACCCCAAAGGTGCACTTGTTTGGATTCAACCTCAACTTATACATCTTCAATCTCTCAAATAGCTTGTGCAATTGATTAAGATGTTCTTCTTCAGTCTGAGACCTAGCTATCATGTCATCAACATAAACCTCTATCTCATGGTGGATCATATCATGGAACAAAGCTACCATAGCACACTGATATGTTGCACCGACGTTCCTCAAACCAAAAGGCATAACTTTTTAATAGAAAGTGTCCCACTGTATGACAAAAGTAGTCTTCTCCATGTCTTCAGGTGCCATATTGATTTGATTATAACCGGAGAAACCATCCATGAAGGAAAATACTTTGTGTTGAGCCGTGTTGTCAACCAGAACGTCAATATGTGGAAGCAAAAAGTCATCTTTGGGGCTTGCCCTATTCAGATCCTCGTAGTCTATACACATAAGCACCTTACCGTCCTTCTTAGGTACTGACACCATATTTGCAACCCACAACAGATAGGATGTAATATCTAAGAAACCTGCATTAAACTTCTTCATGACCTCTGCTTTGATCTTTTCAAACATCTCAAGACGCATATGACGAACCTTCTGCTTTATAAGAGGACAACCTTCCTTCATCGATAAATGGTGAACCACAATATCATTATCAAGCCCTGGCATGTCTTCGTATGACCAAGCAAAGGTATCAACATAGTCACACAACATCTGGATTAATCTCTTTTTGACACTATCTTCTAGGTTGGCACCTATCTTGACTTCTTTCTTGTCCTCTTCAGTACCCAAGTTCACCATCTCGATTGGATCTTCATGCGGTCATATGGATCTTTCTTCTTGCATTAACAACCTAGCAAGCTCTCCAGGTATTTCACAATCTTTCTCACCTTCGTCCTCGGCTTGGTAGATCGGACTTTCGAAGTCATAATTGGCAATAGCAGAATTGTTATCAATGGGATCCAGGGTGGATATGGATCTGGAATTTGTTGCGTTGGTGTTTGTAAGAATACATAGCTATTTTGAAATCAATAAAGTAAAAGAAAGACAAAGAGCGCAAAATTTTAATGCAAACGTCCAATGATTTATTAAATGAAAATATGCTGATGAATAATGACAACCCTAACAAATGGACCGTTGTGCCCTGGGTAAGGCACAAGGCTTAACGTTATTGTTTAAATTACATAACCAAGAAAAACTTGAAAATATGAAAACAGAAAATAGAATTTACTCCTGACTAAAGGAGATTGGTATAAAGTCTTCAGTCTTCCAATTATTGAGCCCACTTCCAGTAGTAGGGAAAATCCAATTGTCTATATCACAGTCGCTATCAGCTTCTTCCACAGTGTTAATAGTATTAACGCCCTTGTCATGATTATGCATGGGTGGAATAATCACATTAGGAGTCTCAGGAGGATCAAATTCGATTTCCTTAGTGTCAATCATGTCTTAGATCTTATTCTTCAGAGCCCAACAATTGCTAGTATCATGCCCAGGGCTATTAGAGTGGTATGCACACCTTGCATTGGGATTGTAGTGGGTAGAGGAAGTTTTGGGATTCTAAGAAGGTTCTCTCAATGTAATCAACCCGGCCTTCAACATGTGTTACAATTCCTGAGCCAACGACATGTTGATTTTTGTGAACTGTCTCCTGGGCACATCCTACCTACGCTGATAATTTAGTTATTGCACTAACGTAGGATTAGAGATCAGTACTACCCCCACAGATTGGTTGCAGTCACTATTATTACGACCCTTCTAGATCTACACAACATTGGATTCTCTTTTACCATTATAAGCCTTATTCACAGTATTTGAAGATGCAGCCACCTAGATTTTACCGCATCTGATTCCATTCTCAACATGTTCCCCTGTCAATATCAGTTCAACGAAACCAGCTGAGGGAATTCCTAGCAGATGATTATAGAAGGGACCAGTTAGCGTGCTCATGAACATGTCAACCAATTCCCTTTCAGCCAAAGCAGGTTGAACTCTGCCTGCAATATCTCTCCATTTTTGTGTGTACTCTTTTAAACGTTCCTCGGAACCCATGGACATACTCTATAATTGTATGTGGGTTGGTGACAAATCAAAATTATATTGATATTGTTTGTAGAAAGCTGCAGCCAAATCTTCCCAAGTATGAATATTGGCACCTTCAAGTTGATAATACCATTCCAATTGTGTCCTAGACAGACTCTCTTGAAAGAAATGCAGCCACAACTTCTTATCAGTAGTGTGTGGTTTAATTTTCCGAACATATGACCTCAAGTGCAGCTTCGGATAGGAAACACCATCATACTTGGCAAATATGGGAGTTTTTAATTTATGAGGAATGACGACTCCTCAAACCAGACCAAAATCATCAAAGTTTAAACCAGGCACCTTCTGGAACTCCATAGCTCTCAGACGCTCTTCCAACAGCTTATAGTTCTCATCAGCAGGGGGATATTACTCATCCAATAATCATCTTCCACTTCATCAAGAAATTTGTCAGAACCAAGATTGCTTCTTTCAGTTTTCACACTCTTACCATCTTCATCTTGTTTGTCATCTTCGTCCGATGGGATATCAAGATCTCGAGCTTGCTTGACTGGACCTCTGAACCTTCTCCCCATGTTAAGGATGCCAATTGGCTTCTTTATGTTCTTCTTATTATTGGTGACAATGCATTCAATTCTTCCCGCCTTTAGCTAAGTTCAGGAACATCTGTTGGAATTGGGCATTCTGAGCCTGGAGATCTTTGATTGTTTGTTCAAGAGCCATATTTTTATGCTGAAATAAACAGCAAGAAGATGAGAAAACCTGTCTTGAGAACACCTGTTATGTAATGATATGCACGACATGTAGATGCATATGCAATGTTTTCAAGGATCTTATGGGATTTAAATTAGAAAATGAATTTGGTTTCATCTTTGTCTTGAAGAACTTTGAGTCTTCCTCTTTGACAGTATCTGGTTAGAGGAAAATAAATCCTCTTACGCCTTACTAGAAATATGGATTATGATAATCATGCACCAAAGATCCCTAAGATCCCTGAAATGGTTAGTAAAAATGCCATGTTATGATGATATGATGTTATGATGTCATGTTCGTGTTGGATAGATAGAAAACATAAAAAAGTCACACAAGAGCCATATGTTTAAAGGCTTGCATGAAGTCCATAGGTAAGTACCCTTCCACATTAATGTTAAGTTGGCTCAACCTGTCCTAAAAATAGTAATCGGGTTCTAGGAATCTCATATCACCAATATTTCTCGCAAGCTTTATTTTAGCACGACAACTTGCTTGCAACAAAAACATCCCGAGAGTCAAATCTTAATGAGTGTAGCATCGAGTATGAACCAACCTTAGACTGTACCAAAGCCTACCATCTCACTACCTTCTAATGGCCAAGATGGGTCAATTGAGGTTCTAAAAGTAAGTTAGTGCTAATGAAACCACACGGAAGCCTAATGTTATCCTTGATTGACTCAAGGAACATTAGTACAAACCAATGTGTCGCACTAACCATAGCCATCATTTCAACCATATTCATCTACACCCTACAATCTCGATGATCTATTGCTACTTACCTAAGGCATCCCTAGATCCGGGTGTATGATCTTTGTAATATGGAGGGAAAACTGACTTGGGTGTTTTGTGTTTTAGCGCAATTGTTACGGATAGCAAGAGTCACCACCAACTTTTCTTTTATCCAATAAAGGAAAGGGTGAAAGAACAGAAAAGACCTTATGAGAATTTTTCTTGATTTCGGGGGGTAGGTTATGAAAAGGGAAGGTGTTAGCACCCTTTTCATCTGTAGTTATCTACAGGCTCTTAGTTGCTATCTCACATTGAAAATGCTTTGTTTTAAATGTATTTGTGATCGTTTTTGAAATTATTTTTGAAAAGTGCCTTCGTTTAGGATAACTTTGTAATGATTCTCGTCCCTATAAGAATGTATACAAATTGTTGGCTTTTGAAACTATTTTGTTTATGAAATTGTTGGTGTGTTTTGAAAGATGTTGTTTTGAAAATGTTGTCAGCAAGCAACTATGAACGTTCTACCTACTCAAAATAAGTCTTTGTTCTTTTCCTCCACCTTTAGATAATGTTATCTTACCATTGATTGGTAAGAAGTTCTATTATTGGATGTTAAGGGATGGGCGTGGGTCGTCGTATAGTCATAGAAGTCAACTTATAAGACGCTTTAACAATTGTCGTGAGGCACTAAGATCATTTTACCGAATGCAACATCGAAGGGTCATCGAGGGACTACAATCTTTTTTATCGAGGGTCTTTGCTAAAACGTCCCACATTCGAGCGACATGACAATATTTTTTCGACGACAACAAGCGAGGTTAACCCTAGAGGTGCACGCGTGACAATTGTGTTTGATTCAAGTTAATTTGTCTTTGATTAGGGTTATCTAGCGATTAATTTTATATCTTATCATACACGCCTAATTACTATACAGTATAAAAAGCAATAAATTGGGAAATTTATATCTACGCTATTACATCATTTGAGGGTGGGGGTACAAATTTACAAATGGGGAGTTAAAAGCAAATAAAACCTAATTTTATTATTACAACCATATTGAATGAATAAATAGTATGCAAGAATGTAAGAGATAAAAAAGAATTATGTATTGACACATGATGGTTTGCATCGATACATATCTTTTCTTGCCCCTGGAAGTCAAAAATAACCTAGTATGAGTCGACACATAATGGTTTGTATCGACTCATAACCTGTTTTGTATCGACTCATATGTGTTTTATATCGAATCATACTCATTTTCTACCTCTGGAAATCAAAATCAACTCAGTATGAGTCGACACATAATGGGTTGTATCGACACATTTCTGCTTTGTATCGACTCATTCATGTTTTTTGTCGACCCATAACCTGTTTTGCACCTAATATGTGTCGACACATAAAGATATGCATCGACTCATAACCTGTTTTTTCACTTCTAACATTGCTTTGCTACATGTACAAGTCAGTTCTCAATATTTAATTGATAAAAATAAAAAGCAAGCATATGGTTAGCTTCAAGGTTATGATTTCTACATTTATTTTCAAAAATGAATCGCTAATGATGCTTGAAATGAAGAGCATAAAGTCAAGAAGAATTACCTTGAAATTGAAATTTATGTTTTGAGTTTGAGTTACTGTCTTGGAGAAAGCAAGTTGGAGGTGGCTGTTTTTGAGTTTGGAAATAGTGATGTTTAGGGCAAAACTTGCAAGGTTATACAGTGGGTTGAGGTTTTGTTTTTGTGAATGAATATAGAGCTGAAGATGAGCTGAGGTTCTGTTAGATTTTTCAAAACTCTCTTCTCTCTTTCTAAAAATCTCTCCTTTCCTTCCAAAAAAACTCTTCCTTTTGCTGTATTGTGAAACAACTTTTTTCTAGATGAAATTGGCTGAAATTTGGGAGAGAAATACATAAGTTTTTTTATAGATTTTGTAGATTTTGTAGTGCACCATTGCAGGTTTTGGAGCAGGTTTAGAGGCAGCATAGCAGGGCTGTTTTGTAGTAGTTTAGGAGTGGAGTGGCAGCTTGGTGCAGGTCTGGTTTTATGGATAAATTTATGCAGTTTTTAACAAAGACAAGGCATATTTGTGGACAACATAGTGGCAAAGTTTGAAGATTGATTCAAAGGGAAAAGTTCAAACAAGACAAAGCTTACGATTTGTAACTTGCAATTTTTAACTTAAAAATGCATCCTTGTTGTTTATTTGAAAGCTTGTAACAACTTGAATTATCTTGAATTATGGTGAAAAGATGTCATGAAATAATGAAATTAACACTTAGAAAAAATTCTAAGTCTTGCAAAGATTGAATTTTCAAAATGACTTTTGACTTGATTTCTTGATGATCAAATTTCATACTTTCAAATGTCTTGATGAAATGTGATATTCGAAACTAAAATTTGATTAAAAGGTCAAAGTTTGACTTTTCAATGTACAATTGACTTTTTCATCAGTTGACCTAATTTCATCTATCAATCTAGTGATCTTTGGGAGATGAATTGAAATATGCGATTAGGTCAAAATGATGTACTTGAATCCTTGAGATCATGTTTCAAACCAATAAGTCATGTACTAGGTCAAAAGTCAAAGATTGGTCATTCTCAGTCAAAACCCTAATTTGGAGTCTCAGTGCTTCGGAGATGATTTTGTCTGATCAATTCCTTGAGAATCCTTGATCATTGGAGATCCTTTGTGAGGAATGTATTGAAAAAGAGAGGGAAAATTATGGGGTACAACAATTGCCCCTGTTCAACCTTCTTAAACCTGAAGAGTTAGATTGGCGGATCTGCCATTCGTGACTTAAAGGTGGAAGATGATTGAACACTAGAGTGCCCAGAAATTTTCACTTGATGATGTGTTAGTTGATTGTGTCAGGAATGGGCTTAAAGATACCATTTGGAGAAGTGATAAAGAATTTGTTGGAGATGGGCTTGCAGATGCCATCCAGAGTGACTGTTGGTAGAAGTATCAGAATAAATCTTTGGCTGATTTAATATGAGTCAAAAGATATAGTGGAATGAGTATAAGAATAACATTCGTAGCTGGATCATATCTGACTCGTATCTGAAAGATGTATTGAATGAGTGTCATAGTGACATCCGTATCTGGATCGTATCTGAATTGTATCTGAGAAATGTATTGAATGAGTGTCAGAATGACATTCATATTTGGATCATATATGAACTGTATTTAAGAAAGGTACTGAATGAGTGTCAGAATGACATCTGTATCTGGATCATATCTGAACTATATTTGAGAACTGTACTGAATGAGTGTCAGAATGACATCAGTATCTGGATCGTATCTGAACTATTATTTGAGAAATGTATTGAGTGAGTGTTAGAATGACATCCGTATCTGGATCGTATCTGAATTGTATTTGATAACTATACTGAATGAGTGTCAGAATGACATCCACATCTGGATCGTATCTGAACTATATTTGGGAAATATACTGAATGAGTATCAGAATGATATCCACATCTGGATCGTATCTGAAGTGTATCGAGAAGAAAATCTGGAATAAGTGTCAGAATGACATCTGTCTCTGGATCATATCTGAACTGTATTTGAAAGAATCTGGAATATGTACCAAAATGTCATCCGTATCTAGATCATATATGAACCGTATCTGAGAAATGTACTGAATGAGTATCAGAATGACATCCGTATCTGGATCATATCTGAACTGTATTTGAGAAATATACTGAATGAGTGTTAGAATGATATCCGCATCTGGATCATATCTAAATTGTATCAAGAAGAAAATCTGGAATAAGTGTCAGAATGACATCCGTCTCTGGATCATATCTGAACTGTATTTGAAAGAATCTGGAATAAGTATCAAAATGTCATCCGTATCTAGATTGTATCTGAACCATTTCTAGAGAGAATCTGGAATAAGTATCAGAATGTCATCCGTATCTAGATCGTATTTGAACTGTTTCTAGAGTGAATCTAGAATAAGCATCAGAATGTCATCTGTATCTGGATCGTATATGAACCATTTCTAGAAGAGAATCTTTGGCTGATTGTATTTGACAGATGATAGACTGTTGACGAGATCTACCTGTCTAGGAACCAGCCTGAAAAGATAAAGTTAGTTCCATGCAAGGGCGTGATGTATGTAATGTATTGCATAATGATGCTCTCAGAATAAATGAGAATGCTATATGCGTTTCGTATGCATATGCTACGATGTATGAAATGTGAAATGTGGTTGATGTGTATCTTTGTCTTGGAAAATAAATTCCTAACTACTGTTGGGGAGTTTTGCTTATTTTGAAGAAACTCCACTGACATGTGCTGATTTCTTTATGGGGAATTGAGTTCAGGAACTTCGGTTGTCCATTACTCTACTGGGGAATCATAACTTGATTGGGGATAAAAGAGATGGTTAAAACTTCATCCTGGAGAGAATAGTTTACTGGTATCTCGTCGAAATCCAGGATTTGTAGCAACTTTCTAGGAGGATGAAGCTAACTGTTATTTGGTCGGTTTCCAAGCTTCGCAACAAATTATTAGGGAGATGAATTCTTTTGGGGAGAACTCCGCAAGGTTTATTTTTTCAGTTAAGACCCGACTAAGCCGAGGAATATCAGAATGAATCCGAGTCTTGATTGTATCTGAAGAGATATTAAACAAGTATCAGAATGACATCCATATCTGGATCATATCTAAACTGTATCTTTAGAATAAATCTGTATTTATACTACATCTACATTGTATCAATAAGATGATAAACTGTCGGCAATTTCCACCCGTTTGGGAACTGGCATGATGTGTGCGTTCATTGGTAGAAGATCCAACTCCTCTATCCGCTGGTGAGTTTGACTATGTCATCGGCTGGAGGATGCCCCATTTTTGTTTGAAGATACTTCTGCGCTTGTCAGGGATAACCTTGTAGAGGTGGTTCTGGCGACTTCATTGGGGATCACCTTATGAAATGGACTTTGGGGGGATTTATCACTGTCCATAGTAGTAAGTGTTGTAGCACTTCCAGAAAATGTTAGTTTGGGCGTACATGCCCCTTTACTGAAATTCATGTTCAATGCCCTAAGTGATTCCGATGGAGACCTGCCCCTGACTATTCAGGACTTTATGAGAGGTTTCTTGGAATCTTGACTTGACTGCCATAGGTGAGTTAGACAATAACATGTCATGCCCCTTGACTATGGAGGGTTTGTCATTGGATTTGAAGTGATTCTGTTCATTGAGAAAATTTTCGTTCATTGGATATTCGCCGTGTGAATTTCTCTGTTGTCGACCAATTGGCCATATGCAAACAACGGTATTCAAACAATGCAAAGTTTATGTTTGTCTTGAAGTTTTTGAAAATGCATTTTTAGCAATAGAATTTTGTAAGAATATGAATTCAACTCAGGATTTACAGTAAGCGTTACAGGAGTTAGGATACCTTTTGTAACAATATGCTTTCGAACTAACCCATGCTTCAATTAGGACTTTTAAGGGGTTGTAACATGGCCTGGTTCACGGTTTAAGAAACAAAGGGTAAGGCTCAAAGTTTATTTGTACCCACCCGTTATTCATGATATTCTCCAGTCCTAAACTCAGTTAATTGTGCGTTTGAATTCCTATTGAATCTGGAATGATATTTTGGTGATGGCTCGAATAAGTTAAGTTTATTTGAGAAGGAAGTCACTTTTGTTTTTGCGACATTTTTCCATTGTCGAGGATTTGTAGCGACCTCTTTTTGATTTATTATCCCTAATTTTTGCCTGACTATTTTTTTTGTTTCGAGACTATAGTCAGCGGGATGCCCCAGTTTTTTTTCTTAAGTCTCCTTCTTAGGTTTTAAATCCGTGGGCTTTTTCTTTTGAGAGATAATGACTACCTATTTTACAGGGAACCATAGCTGTTTTTTGATCCAGAAGGATGTTTTTTTACGTCATTCGTCGTGTACGAAGTGAAAGCTTGCAACTGAACGCGCATTTGAATTAACTGAGAAACTACCCTGCCCCCAGGTTATGATAGAAAGTTTTAATTTGTGCGAAAAAGAAAACTCCTACTTATTTGGCTCAAAGGGGTTGACTAGGGATTATCTTCCTTATAACTCCACTGTTTAGGAATTGAAAGAACGCCTGTACATCATCAGCAAAGTTTGTCCAAAAGCATACTGCATGAGATTATGGTGTTATATTCGTCATCCTCCCTCTAAAGGCTTACAACTTTAACGAGAGTTGAATATCACAAAAAGGGAATAAAAGAACAATTTAAATATAGTGAAAATGAATGGATTAATTCAAGACAAACATATGCAATGCATTAGTGAAACAAAGTTTAACATTAATAGATAAGTGTTCGAACAAACAAAAGAAATTACAATTGAAAATTCAAAATGAAATGGACGCTATCAATTATTTGGCAAGGGAGCAGTGATCACGTTGGGAGTCTCAAGAGGGTCAAACTCAATCTCCTTAGCATCAATCATATCTTGAATTTTGTTCTTCAGAGCCCAACAACCATTCATATCATGCCCAAGACTATCAGAATAATATGCACACCTTTCGTTGGGATGGTAACTAGGAGCAGAAGTATTGGGATTCCAAAGAGAGGCCTTTAACATAATCAACTCTGCCTTCAACATGTTCTGTAACGCTTGAGCCAATGACATGTTGATTTTGGTGAATTGTCTCTTAGGTGCAACCTCCTTATGCTAATTCCCCTGTTGATGTTTTCGCACCGATGCAGGATAGAGATTAGGACTGCCCCCACAGATTGGTCGTGGTTACTCTTGTTACGACCCTTCTGGCTGTACACATCATTGGACTCTTTCTTCCCATTACATGGCTTCTTCTGAGTATCGAAAAATGCAACCATTTGGATTTTTCGGCTTCTGATTCCATTTTCGACTTGTTCCCTAGTTAGAATCAGCTCGGTGAACCCGACCGAAGAGCTTTCGATTAGGTGATTGAAGAAAGGTCCTATCAAAGTTCCCATATATATATCAACCAGCTCCGTGTCAGTTTGGAGTGGTTGCATCCTACCAGCCAGGTTTCTCCACTTTTGGGCGTATTCTTTGAAGTCCTCATTGGAACCCATGGTCTTCCTGGTAACTGCACTCTATTTGGCGCCAGATCAACATTGTACTGATATTGACGGTAGAAGGCGGTGGCCAAGTCCTCCCAGGTATGATGTTGGAACCTTCTAACTGGTAAAACCACTCCAATTGAGTCCCAGAAAGACTCTCTTGAAAGAAGTGCACCCACAACTTCTTATCAATGCTATGCGGTTGAATTTTACCGACGTAATATCTCAAGTGAAGCTTTGAGCACGAAACGCCATTGTACTTGGCAAAAACTGGAATCTTGAATTTGTGGGGAATTGCCATCCTAGGAAACAAACCCAAATCACCAAAATCCAAGCCAGTCATAACTTGAATTTCCACAGCCTTCAATCTATCTTCCAGTTGCTTATACTTGTCTTCGGCAGGTGGATATTGCTCATTAAAATAGTCCTCATCCTCAGAGATTGGATTATTACCACCCCAGCACGAGTGCTCCTTGCATCTTCATCCTGATTCTAATCCTCGGAGAAGGAGTCTTATTCCACTTGAACATGTCAGACGGGGCCCTTGAATCTCTTCCCTATGTTGATCACAACCTTCTTTTTGGTATTTTTCTTCGTAACCAGAAATGCCATCAGTTCTTGCCGCCCCTTTGCTAAGTTAAGCAAAGTTTCTTGAAACTGAGAGTTTTATGTCTGCAAATCCTTCACAGTCTGCTCGAGATCCATCTTACTGAAATAAACAGTAGAAAAATGAGGACACCTGTGTTGGAAAACCTACTTATGTTATAATGCATGTAATGTGAGTGCAAATGTTTTCACGGATATCACCGGGTAAACACAAGTGGGTCATAGCCCTTGACTCGAGTTATTGTGCTTTGGTTTTTTGACATCAATTATCTAGAGGAAAATAAATCCTCTTGCCCCTTGATAGATGTCTGGTTCGATATAACCCTGCATCACAAACCCTTAAGATCCTTGAAATGGTTATTGAAAATGCTATGGTATGATGATGTTATGTGCAAATAACATATACAAGCAAAGAAATCAAATACTTAGGTTTAGGCTTGCATGGAGTTTATAGGTAAGTACCCTCTTGAAGTTTAGCTGGTTCAACCTATCCTAGAAAGTAATTTGGTTCTAAGGGATCTTAATATCATTGATCTTTCTTCATTGGGCATTGTTTCAGCGCAAGCCTCTTTTTAGCGACCGAAATATCCCAAAAGTCAGATCTCAATGAGCGTAGTATCGAGTATCAACAAACTTCGGACTTCACCAAAGTCGGCTATCTCACTACTTCCTAATGGCCAAGTTGTTCAATTAAAGGTTCTAAGATTCATTAGTCCTTCATGACACCATACAACAGCCCCATATTCTCCTTGACTGGACTCAAGGGATACCGGTACCAACAAATGTGTCAAACTAACGTAGCCATCGCTTCAACCATGTCGTTATATTCCGTACAATCCCCATGATCTATTGCTACTTACCTAATGATGTTCCCCGATATGGTTAGAGGATCGATACAAAACCCAAAACAAGGACCCAAAATGTAAAGCAAACAAGTCAAACAATGAAAGCATTTAAAGTTGATCTAGTCTCTAAGGTAACCCTTCTTTTAAGTATTCCCTAGAAGAGTCGCCAGTTCTGTAATACAGTGAGAGAACTAACTTGCGTGTTTTGCATTTTATCGCAATTGTTGCAGATATCAAGAGTCACCACCGACTTTTCTTTTATCCAATAAAGGAAACAGTGAAAAGAACAGGAAAGACCTTTTGAGAATTTTTCTTGAGTTTGGGGGGTAGGTTATCAAAAGTGAAGGTGTTAGCACCCTTTTCATCCGTAGTTATCTACAGGATCTTAGTTGCTAGCTCACTTCGAAAATGATTTGTTTGAAATGTGTTTGTGATTATTTTTGAAAGTATTTTTGAAAAGTGCCTTCATTTAGGAGAACTTTGTAATGATTCTCATCTCTATAAGAATGTATACAAAATGTTGGCTTTTGAAAATATTCCATTTTTGAAACTGTTGGTGTGTTTTGAAAGATGTTATTTTTAAAATGTTGTGAGCAAGCAACTATGAACGTTCTACCTACTCAAAATAAGCCTTTGTTCTTTTCATCCTCCTTTAGATAGTGTTATCTTACCATTGATTGGTAAGAAGTTCTATTATTGTATGTGAAGGGATGGGCGTGGGTCGTGGTATAGTCATAGAAGGAAACTTATGAGACGCTTTAGAAATTGTCGTGAGGGACTAAGATCATTTTACCGAAGGCAACATCGAAGGGTCATCTAGGGACTACGATCTTTTTTATCGAGGTTCTTTGCTAAAACTTCCCATATTCGAGGGACATGACTATATTTTTTCGAAGGAAACAAGCGAGGTTAACCCTAGAAGTGCGCATGTGAAAAGTGTATTTGATTCAAGTTAATTTGTTTTTGATTAGGGTTATCTAGCGGTTGATTTTATATCTTATCATACACGCCTAATTACTATACAATATAAAAAGCGATAAATTGTGGAATTAAAATCCTACGCTATTACATCATTTGGGGATGGGGGTACAAATTTACAAATGGGGAGTTAAAAGAAAATAAAACCTAATTGTATTATTACAACCATATTGAATGAATAAATAGTATGAAAGAATGTAAGAGATAAAAAATAATTAAAAAAAATGATGTATTGACACATGATGGTTTGCATTGGTACATATATTTTCTTGCCCATGGAAGTAAAAACAACCCAGTATGAGTCGACACATAATGGTTTGTATCGACTCATAACCGGTTTTCTATCGACTCATGTGTATTTTGTATCAACTCATACTCATTTTCTGCCTCTGGAAATCAAAATCAACTCAGTATGAGTCGACACATAATGGGTTGTATCGACATATTTCTGCTTTATATCGACTCATTCGTGTTTTGTGTTGACCCATAACCTGTTTTTCACCTAATATGTGTCGTCACATAGAGATATGCGTCGACTCATAACTTGTTTTTTCACTTCTAACATTGTTCTGCTCATGTACAAGTCAGTTTTCAACATTTAATTGATAAAAATGAAAAGCAAGCATATGGTTAGATTCAAGGTTATGATATCTACATTTATTTTCAAAAATGAATCGCTAATGATGCTTGAAATGAAGAGATCAAAGTCAAGAAGACTTACCTTGAAACTGCAATATGTGTTTTGAGTTTGAGTTGCTGTCTTGGAGAAAGCAAGTTGGAGGTGGCTATTTTTGAATTTGGATAATAGTGATGTTTAGGGGAAAACTTGCAAGGTTGTACAGTGGGTTGAGGTTTTGTTTTTGTGAATGAAGATAGAGATGAAGATGAGCAGAGGTTACAAAAAAGTTCTATTAGATTTTTCAAAACTCTCCTCTCTTTCTAAAAACCTCTCCTTTCCTTCCAAAAAAACTCCCCCTTTTGTTGTGTTGTGAAACATCTTACTTATAGATGAAATTGGCTGAAATTTGGGAGGTAAATAGATAAGTTTTTTGAATTTCTTGGGTACATAGTTTCTTTTCTTTTTAGATGCATCCCTTATGTGCTAATTTTGTGCAAATACAGGACTGATATGATGCAAAATTTGCAGGGCAACATTGCAGGTTTTGGAGCAGGTTTAGAGGCAGCATAGCAGGGCTATTTTGTAGATGTTTTCAGGTGTAGTGGCAGCTTGGTGCAGGTGTCATACGACAGGAGAACTGACTCGGGATACTTTGCATTTGATTGCAAAATGTTGCGGATAACAAGAGTCGCCACTGACTTTTCTTTTATCCAATAAAAGAAAGTGTGAAAAGAACAGGAAAGACATTTCGAAATGTTTTCTTGAATTCGAGGGGTAGGTTATGAAAAGGGAAGGTGTTAGCACCTTTTTCATCCGTAGTTATCTACAGGCTCTTAGTTGCTTTCTAGATCACTATGGAATTGCTTTATTTGAAATGTGTTTGTGGTGGGTTTTGAAAGTATTTTGAAAATACCTTTGTTTTAGAAAATTTCATAATGATTC
Source organism: Vicia faba (assembly GCA_948472305.1). Taxonomy (NCBI): domain Eukaryota; kingdom Viridiplantae; phylum Streptophyta; class Magnoliopsida; order Fabales; family Fabaceae; genus Vicia; species Vicia faba. The sequence continues at coordinate 827,978,284 of OX451740.1, read as the reverse complement.
TCGTCTCTATAAGAATGTATACAAAGTGTTGATTTTGAAAATAGCTCAAAGAGATGTTTGTTTTTGAAGATGTTTTGAAAGCGTAAGTGTGAAAATGGTTTTGATTTGTGAGCAAGCAACTATGAACGTCCTACCTACTCAAAAGGTCTTTGTTCTTTTCCTCCTCCTTAAGATGTTGCAATCTTACCATTGATTGGTAAGAAGCCCCATCATTGGATGTGAAGGGACGGGCGTGGGTCAACCGTATAGTCATAGAAGGAAACTTATGGGACGTTTTAGCAATTTTCATAAGGGACTAGATCATTTACCGAAGGCAACATCGAGGGACATCGAAGGACTACGATCTTTTTTTATCGAGGGTCTTTGCTAAAATGCCCATATTCGAGGGACATGACTATTTTTCGAGGCAACAAGCGAGGTTACCCTAGAGGTGCTTGTGTGAATTTTGTTTTGATTGCATGCATTTTTGTCTTTGAAATTAGGGTTTTCTAACGATTGATTTTATCTTGCCATACACATCCTAATTACTAACAATTTATATTAAAGCGGTAAATTGCGGAAATTAAAATCTTAAGCTATTACATCATTAGGGGAGTGGGGGTATAATTTACAAATGGGGATGAAGTAGAAACTTAAATATTACAATCATATCGAATAATAATGAAGACAATGTAAAAATAGTGTAAAATAAAGGAAAAATTGCATTTTAAACTGTTATGTTTTGACACATGCTGTTATGCATCGACACATAACTTTCCTTGCTCCTGTAAAACCAAACCAACTCAGTATGAGTTGATGCATAAAGGGATGTGTCGGCTCATGCGTCTGTTTGTATCGACACATACGCGTTTTGTGTCGACTCATGCATAAGGCTATGTGTCGACTCATACCCTATTTTTCACTAGAATGAGTTGACCCAAGTGGGTATGTGTCGACTCATGCTGCAGTTTTTTGCCTTAAACTTTATTTTATTGTCTGTTTGGTCAGTTTACAACATATAATTGATAAACATAAACAACAAGCAAATGGTTAGCTCAAAGGGGCAATAATTACTACATTTTTATCTTAAAAAACAAATCCTTAATGATGTATGAAAAAATTCAAAGTCAAGATGACTTACCTTGTGACTGCACTTGGTGTTTTAAGTCTGAGTACTTTTCCAGCTGCTGTGATAGCTCCAATGAATCTCCAAGAAGCCGTCCCAAACTGTTGAATCACACTAACTCGGTCAAGTTGTCCAGTGCTGTTTTTTTTTTGTGTTTAGAGAGTGAAGATAATGGCACTAACAGAAACTGTTCTAGTGTTTGAACAATCTCTATGTGATAAGGTTAATGGTTTATGGGAGAGTTTGTAAGATGAAATAATGGATTGAGGTTCTGTTTTAAATGAAAGTAGAGCTGGTTTTTTTTAATGAGAAAAGGTTACAAGGAATACTATTTTTTTCTGTTCAAAACTCTGTATTCTCTCTCTAAAAGTCAACCCATTGTCTGTTGTAAAAACAATCTATTTATAGAAGAGTTTTGCTGGGATTTTGGGAGGGAAATAAATAACAATTTGAATTGTTTGGGTATGGTTTCTTCATAGCTTTTTTGATGCAGCTCTTATGTGCTAATTTGATGCAAATATGGGGCTGAGATAATGGAGGCTTGGACTGGGTTAGGAGCAGCATATCATGGCTATTTTGCAGCAGTTTTGGAGTGTTGTGGCAACTTGGTGCAGGGTTGTTTTATAGAAGTATAACAAACTGCCTTTTGACATGGTTTTGGGCTGTTATATGGGAAATACAGTAGGCTTGGACAATATTATTTGTAGCATGATACAAAGTCTGGTTTGTGGACCAATTTATGCAGATTGTAACAAAGACAAAGCATGTTTATGGGCAGCATAGTGACAAGGTTTGAGTCAAAGGGGAAGAGTTCACTAAAGACCAAACCTAGGATTTGTACTCTTGCAAAAATGCCACTTTGTAATAACTTGAATTATTTCTAACATCTTGAATTATTTGTGACATCTTGAATTATTTGTGACATCTTGAAGATGTCATAAAGCAATGAAATTAACAAGTATAGAAAATACTTAGAAAATTTTCCAAGTCTTGCAAAGTTGGATTTTTGACTCTCTTGATTTTTTATGATCAAATTTCATATTTTGGATGTCTTGATGAAATGTGATTTTTGGGACTCAATTTTGGTCAAAAAGTCAAAGTTTGACTTTTTAGTGTACAATTGACTTTTTCCACCAGTTGACCGAATTTAATGTATCAATCCAATAATCTCAGGAGACGAATTGAAATATGTGATTAGGTCAAAGTGACGCGCTCGGATCCTTGAGATCATGCTTCCAACCAATAGGTCAGGTATTAGGTCAAAATTTAAAGTTTGGTCATTTTCAGTCAAAATCCTAATTTTGCCCATTTTTCCCTTTTGATAATTTGAATGACTTTCTTGGAAAATTGTGATTCAAGACTTGAAACTTGATAGAAGTAATCCTGAGGGTCCATAATGATCCATGAAAGTCATTTGAAACATTAAAAATCTGACTGCCTTTGTACAAACTCAAACCATAATTTGAGGCATCAGTGTTGAGGAGATTGTTTGACCTAGTCGATACTTGCGCAAACTTGAGGCATTGAATATCATTGTAGGAAATATCTTGAGAAATGAGAGGGTAAATTTTGGGGTACAACAGCTGCCCCTGTTCAATCTTCTTAAACCTGAAGAGTTAGATTGGCGAGTCTGTCATTCGTGACTTGAAGGTGGAAGATGATTGAACACTAGAGTGCCCATAAATTTACACTCGATGATGTGGTTGGTTGATTGCGTTAGAAATGGGCTTATAGATTCCATTTGGAGAGGTGACAGAGAGTTTGTCGGGGATGGGCTTATAGATGCCACCTAGAAGTGATGGGGAGTCGTCGAAGATGGGGTTATAGATGCCATCCAAAGGATTATTGATAGAGATTGGAAGAAGTATCAGGGTAAATCTCTGGTCAATTTATACTGAAACAGTAGATGTCTTGAAGGAAGTGTTTGTCATGTAGATAGTCGCCCCGTCCTGTTTTGAGAATTTATCTACAATAAATTTGTTGGTAAACCCGTCTTATTTCGAGAGTTCATGCCATTGGTGATAAAGATAGTTTCCCCATCCTATTTCAGGAATTGATCTTGATCTAACCAAAGATAAAGAAAGATAGTTTCCCCGTCCTGTTTCGGGAGGTAATCTTCAATCTTCTCATGTAGATAGTTGTCATGTCTTGTTTCAGGTATTAATCTACAATCAGTTGTTCACAGATAGTTGTCATGTCTTGTTATAGGTATTAATCTGGAACCTACTTTTTGTTGGTCATAGAGATAATTGCCCTGGCTTCTTTCAGGAATTAGTTTCTGACCTTAGAGAAAGGAAGATAGTTTCCCTGTCTTATTTTGGGAGTTAATCTTCAATCTGCTCATGTAGATAGTTGTCCTGTCTTGTTTCAGGTATTAATCTATAATCAGTTGTTCGTAGATAGTTGTCCTGTCTTGTTTCAGGAATTAATCTGCAACTTGTTGAAAATTGATGATGATATTTGTTTGTTGATATTTCCTGAAAAGGTAAAGAATTAGCCGTATGAAATGTCATGATGCATGACATACATTGTGCAATGATGTTCTCAAAATAAATGAGATTATGCTATATGTATTTTGTATGTATATGTTATGATGTTTGTAAAGTAATGTATGAATGCAATATATGAACTGATCAGTTGTTCATTGTAGCGTTGTTGAAATGAGGAAAAATAAATCCATGACTTCTACTGGGTGTTGTAACCAAACTTTTTCCCCTAAGATCCCTTCATCATACCATGTTGATTCACTCATAACAAGATCACACTAGGATTCTTGGTTCCCCCTCCCTACTTTGAGTTTTTTGCTCCTTTTGAGGGATTAACAAACAACTTGACTTATGTTTCTTTTGTGATCATGAATATTGTTTTCTTTTCTTAATTTAACTAATAAAATGCAATGTTGGTTTGTCTTGCTTGTTATCCATGTAGGTGAAGGACAATGATATTTAACAAGTTACTCCATGGGTTCATGAGTTTATTTCCATGCCCTAGTCAATATAGCTTGAGAAGTTCAAACCTCACCATTGGATTGGTTTTAGGAGAATTGGCATGTCAAGGTTGCTTTGGTTCATCGCATTTCAAGGTTATTAGATTTGACTCAAAAGTACAAGGGGGTGATTGGAGAAGTTGTCATGTTTGGACAAGGCCTTGATCCTATTGGTCACAAGAGCATATTTCTCACAAAATTCAACATATGGAAGTGGTTTTGGTGGCTAAGAGCTCTCATTATCATCCTCAACAACTTCTATTCACAAAGCAACAATATTGGTACAAGAAGTTTGTTCAAACTTGTCAAAGTTCCTCAAGGCATTCTCTTGATCTAGAAGCTAGGGTTTTGAACTTCAAAGGAGTATATCTTGCTCACCTTTTGGTATTTTTGAGTGATTCCAAAGATATCCTTCTATTCAAAGGGTTATCAACAAATCTCTTCAAAATTTCCAAGGAGTTTTCATGTGGAAGAAACTTGGTGAAGAAGAAAGATTACAAGTTATCCAGATGAATCCACAATTTTACATAAGTAACTTCAATTGATCATAACTTGGTAAATTTTCATCACCTTGAGTCCATTACTTTTCCATAATGATCTTGAATATGTAAACTATATGCCCTCTTTTATGTGCAAAGTGGGAAAATGGATGGAAGTTGCCTTAAATATGCAAAAGATTATAGGTCATTTCATGATTTTTTGCCAATTTCAACAAGTCATAACTTGCTCAATTTTTGGAGATTTTGAGTGGTTCAAGTTTCAAAATGTCATTCAAGAGATCTACTTCTTTCCATCTTTTTTGGTCAAGAGCAAATTCCAAGTGGAAGGCCATGTTTGGATGAAAAAGATTATAGGTCATTTTTGAAGAAGAATTTGAAATATTTCTAAGTATTGAAAGTCAACCCTTTTTCTTCAACTTTGACTCAATGAAACTTTCATCTCAAGTATCCATTTAACCCCATTCTTTTTCCATTGCAAAGCTTGTAACCTCATCTTTCTAAAGCATCAAGAATCATGCCCTAAGACCCCTTGAGTTGGAAATGCCATGGATTTGAATTTGGTAATTTGAAACTGAATTTTACACTAAGTCAGAATTTTGAAATCCATAATGTGACTTATTAACACAAGATTTATGCGCATTTTTTATTTAAACTTGATTAGCAAACTTTCCAGAAGTGATTAGCACCCCAAAATGCAAGATTTGGTTGAATTTTGATTGAAATGAAGTCATACTTCACTCGTGCTCGACCTTCACTCAATTTCCCTCCAAACTTCCTTGTTTCTTCCAATTTTCATTCCCATTCACTTCCCTATAAATAGAGGGTCATCCCCCATTCATTTCTTCAAGCTTTGAGAGCCAAAAACACCCTGCCAAAACTTCACACGAACCCATCTTTTTTGAATTTAGTTTCTGAGATTTAAGCTCCCTTTTCCAAAATTCTTTGCGCATTCATCATCCTTAAGCATCATATAAACTCTCCAGCACTTAAACCAATCACAATGAGCCTTAATTCAAACTACAGAAGTCCAGTTTCAGATCTTCTTCCTTGAACTTCGAAAAGGTAGAATTCTCCACCATTTGGATCCAAATCAAGCACTAATCTATTCTACTCCTTCTCCTGATTCCAATGCTTCTTACAATTTTTAAATCCATTGAGAATTGAGAGAGAAATCTCAAATTGAAGGTGCTTGCTAATTTTTGGGTTTTTGATTCATATCCCTCTCCATACCTTATATAAATTTGGCGCGATGGTGGTGTTAGAATCGTCTTCAAGAGACGAGTTCAATGATACTAGCCTGGGATCCTAATTTTTCCATTTGAAGGATCTCACCAAATCCCCATTGCAGGGTGTCTGGAGGTTGAAGATGATGACATGTCTCGTCTCAGCCAATGATAGCATGCCAAACGTTTTAATTTCATGGGTTGCCCTTTTTTCTGATCCTATGCGTATCTCACTAAGGTCCATATCAAGCACAACGCGTCTGGTCCACTGGATCAGCTTACTAACGTGTTTTGACTATGATCTGATGGTCCACATCTTTTTGGTTTTATTTTATTTTCTGATTTATATTTTTATTGATTAAATTTTCAAAAATTCAAAACTCTTTTATTTTTTATCCAAAAATTATGAAAAAATTCACAAAAATACTTTGAATTATTTCTGATCTCATGACTATTTTTTCACATTTTTATTTTGACATTTGATATTTTTTTTTTATTTTTTGAATTATTTGCTTTCTTTTAACTATTTAAAAAATACTTTCTGACATTTTTTTAATTCTGAAAAAATTGATAAATATTATTTTGCATATTTTTGACTTTCTGAAAATTTTATGGAATTTTATATTGAGGTTTACTATTTTTGACCTATTTTCTATTTGTTTGAGCAATTTTAAATAGTTTAAAAATAATTTCTGACTTTTAAAAATTACCAAAATTTTTATAATAATATTTGGATCCATTTCTGATTTTTCTATGGCCTTACTTTTTCTTTTTTGATTAATTTGAACATAGTTGATATTTTTCTCCTCTATTTTGATTTTTAAACATTTTTTAAACCCTTTTAATGTATATATTAAATATAATATTATTTTGTGATTATTTTCTGGCTGTCTTGAGTTGATTTTTTGATCATGACTTTATTAACATCATTGGATCTTGGGTGTTGAGTTCAACTCCACCAAAATGGATGAATGGTTTTAATAATAGTTTGATTAAATTTTTGATTCAAAAGTGGTTTATTCATTTTTCCCATCCCCTCTTCATCTTCCCTTTCTTAATTCACTAAGTGTTATTGGAGCATGATTTCTATATCATGTCTCAAAACAAATGGTGCATAAATTCCTATTGACCGACCTCAAAATAGGTGCGACTTCTATATAAGTCCACTTACGATTGCTTAACATAGCGCTAAATTTTGCCCCGATTCGAATAAATGATCATTCGTGGCCCAAACTTATGATTGCAAGCCCAAGTATGTTAATTTGATATCTTTGATCCAATAACCTTGAGATTCATTGTGTGGAGGCTTTGGTTCTACCAATCCTCTAATGGATCTACAACACCTTTGGTCAACACGGATCACTTAAACATCGTTGATCATTAAATGGTACTTATGAGAATTCCAAATGGATGATATACTTGACAAAAAGCAAATGCAACTTGTTGTGTGGAGGCTTTGGTTCTACCAATCCTCTAATGAGTTCCAAATGCAAGTTTCAAGATGGTCATCCAACTAACCACTAATTATTGACTTGTTTTACCTTATGCTTTTATTCTTTTTTATGCTTTATGTACTATTTACTTTTAGCATTTACATTTCATGCCATTTTCATCTTTGCTCATTTGAGCATTTATTTTCTTGCCATTTTTACTTTGCTCACTTGAGATTTTCTTTTCCTTTCTTAAGATACTTAATAATTAACATAAACCCTAAAAAATCTTTAATGGTACTTGGACTATTTGGTTACTATCCTTGGCATTATGGAGCATGGGACTTTTCTTGGACTTAGGATTAGAAACCTTGACCTATCTTGGGGATATCATCTGATTATTTTGTTTGGAGTTCTTGAGGTTTACCTCAAGACATTGGGTTGCTTGTTTGTTTTTGTATGCAGGTTTTTGTGATTACATCCTGTATTTGTAATCTGGAATTCGCCTGTATACAGCCGTTACTCTACCCAATTTTTGTGAAGACTTAATACACTTGAAGTTTGGTTCTCTCAAGAGGTCTAGTATTTTTGCTTGCATGGTTTCAATCCAAGGAATAGGAATTCTATCTTGGCTCATAATGTCAAGTATTGGCTTCTTATTGGTTAGATGGTTCTTATCCCTAGCTTTTACCTTATGCTTTAGGATAGCCTCTTCTTCTCCTCCCATCTTCTTTAATTTCAAAAATATTCTTCCTCCCTTTGAAAACTCTTCTTGTTTTAAACTTGAACCAATTTTATAATAAACTTGGACTTATGTCCATGTGTTTTCAAAACATTTTTCATAAATAAACCCCAATCAACTTAATGATACCTTGACATTTTTTTGTAAGAAGACTAAAAGTCAATCAATCTCATTTTAAACCATCTTGCCACTTTGGCTCTTACTCTTAAACTTTTCTCAAAAGATTCGACTCTCGTCAATCCTTGTAGTGATGCAAACAACTGTACTTCTACAATGTGTAATGAAGAGAGATATTTTCCACTTGGGTGTTGAGTGAGGCGTTGTTGATTTTAAAATCCAATCCATATCCTCCACTTTGAGATGATTCAAATTCTCCTTTCTCATGATTGTGGGTAGTAAGTATGTTTTCCACACGGACAATGACGATGATGTTTCATATTATAAAATTAACCAACACATTTAGGTTTTATATTTTTGAAAGAGGAACTAGGTGTACCCTGATCCCCTATTGCACGAAAAGGTGGTACGTAGGCACTAAAGGTTTGCAACCGCGGCGGGTGCAAAAATCATAAAGTATATATATTTCTTCTCTCACCTCAACCATCCATTTTTATACAACATTTTTTATAGCCAAAATATACAGATTTTACAAAGAGGTTCCTGCGGAGTACCGTAGATGTTTAGGGTGCTAATACTTTACCTTTTCATAACCAACCCCCTTACCTTGAATCTTTCCCCCTCTTTTTGGGTTATTCGCTCTTTTCCCATTCCTTTAGAAACAATAAAGCACGGTGGCAATTTTTATTTTGATTTGTAAAAAGTCTAGTCAATCCAATGGCTTAGTCTTGAACATTTCTACCGCTACAAAAAAAATGGAGACTACACTGGGGAAAGATTGACCTCTTGCTGGTCCATCCCTAAGTGGGTTGAGCCTATCTTTGTTTATATATGTATATGTGTTATTACTGTTTTTATGTTTATATGTTGTATATATGTTTGTCTGGATTTTCCTGGTTTTCAGGGTGCTTGGTGATTACTCATAAGTCCTATACCCGGACTTGGGAAAACTTTAAGATAGGGCGAGCTGTATAGTCATGTTAAATTTGAGGAAGTAATCCCAAAAAGGAGGCATGAGATCCCCCACTCAGTGGAGGCCCCTTTGACTGTAGTGTCGTTTACCGAGTAATCGGGAAGACGTACTACTTTCGACCTAGGAGCCTGCTGAAACTGAGGACCGTAGAATACCAAACCCATCTTGGCCTTTTAGGTGTAGTGCGGAAGCTATGACGGAGTAATCTGTAAATAGTTTCACGCGATACTACACTCGGACGAGTCTTTCTTGAGAATATTACTAATTACCGAGTTAATCGAGAAGTTGGTAATATCCAAAGGAAGGATGTAGACTCTGGGAACCTCTAGAACCTTGTTCAGCAGGTGATAACTTTAGACCAACACCTTATGGGTAGTACCTTTGACCTCATGCTCGTGACGTTGAACCTATGAACCCTATATGTGTGATCTTGTGTGTGATTGTTGCATCATGCATCCATGCACTCATAAGCATCTTTTGAAGAAACCATATTTCAAGGGATTTAAAGGTTGACTATTTGTGAATATCTCAGGTACTTTTCAACCATGGATTCTGGAAAGAGAAATATCGGGAAGTACAGTTTCAAGGATCCCAAGATAGATGAGTTGATAAGTCTAATCCCCGAGATCGAGTGTTCTGCAGACTTTCGGAAGAAGTATGGGTCCATTATTCCTCTCATGAAGCTGAAGATGAAGGAGGGTATTCTCTCGACTGTGGTCTAGTTCTATGATCTGATGTATCATTGCTTTACTTTTCTCGACTATCAGTTGATGCCTACACTGGACGAGTACTCTTATCTATTGGATTTACCTGTTACCGATTGTGTTCCTTTTACTGGTTTAGAGGGTGAGCCAAAAACACATGAGATTGCTGCTTTGATTCACCTGGGGAAGTATGAGGTGGAAGCCCATATGACTAATAAAGGGGGGATTAGAGGATTACCAGCTCAGTTCTTATTGGATAAAGCTCGTTACTTTTCCAGAATGAAGAGTACAGTTGCTTTTGAGGCCATCTTTTCCCTACTTGCTTACGGGTTATTCTTATTTCCTAATGTGGACAGGTTTGTTGACATTAACACTATCAGGATCTTCATGGTTGGAAACTCAGTTCCTACACTGTTGGGTGATACTTATTACTCTATCCATCTTCGGAATTCTTGTCATGGGGGGATGATTATCTGTTGCACGCCTCTGTTGTACCGATGGTTTATCTCTCATATGCCTCAGTCTGATGCTTTTTGGGATGTCAAGAAGGAACCCCGTTGGGCTCCTAAGATCATGGCACTTACTCACTCGAATATTGATTGGTATCATCGAGTTCACCAGGATATAGAGATTATTGACAGTTGTGGTAGTTTCCCCAATGTACCTCTTCTTGGTACAAATGGAGGAATTAACTATAACCTTGTTCTTGCACGACGACAACTTGGTTATCTGATGAGGGATAAAGCGAATAGTATTCATTTAAGTAGTTTCTTTATGAAGGATGGAGAAGACCATAGGGAATCTAGGGAGCAAATTGCAAAGGCCTGGCGTCACATTCATAAGAAGGGTAGGAAGGATTTGGGACCTAGGGGTGCTGTTTCTTTGGAGCCATATCTTCAATGGATCTAATCGAGAGCCATTCAGTTAAAGATGCCGTATACCCGGGAGACACCCATGCCTGATCTATTTATGAAGACCACTCCTCCCTTATTAGATGATCTGGAAGAGTTGTAACTTGCTTTGGTTAGGATGCAACAGGAAAGGGATGCTTGTAAGAACAAGTTCCAAACTTTAGAAAGTTCCTACAGAGCAGACCTGAAGGATAAAGACGACTTGATTGAGATCCTTGAGAGTTGAGCGGTAGAGTCTATGGAGAGGAAAGGGGATTTATTTTCTCCTAAGCCTCAATCAGGTGCTGATCACTTACTTCCTGATTCAGATGATTGGAAGGAGATTGCCATCAGACATATGGAAGAAAACCAGAGGTTGAAGGCTCAGATTGCCAGACTCACGGAGAAGTGCCAGCGTATAGAGTAATCTCCACCAGTTCTTTTTCTCAGGGTTTTAGATTGTATTTTCATCTTGTACTTGAGATCATTGAAACTTGTAATCCATTTTGGATTTATTATAATAAAAAATTTCAGTATTTCAAAAGCTTTATGATTTTGATGTTTGCAATATGTCTATAGACTTTAAATCCCTTGAAATATTAAATAATGAAGTAAAAATAATCATGTGCGTTGCATATCATGCATCATATTGCACATATTTCTTGCATCTGTTATGCATATCCAGGTGTCTTACCCAGCTTCTTTACTTTGTTCAGCAAGCTGACTCATCGCTATAACACTCGGGCTAATTTCAAAAAGAAGATGGACAACTTAGAACAGGAGAATCGCGAGCTGCGCGAAGAAGTTTCTGCTTTGAAGGCCGACTTGGCCAATTTGACTACTCTGATGGAAGCTCTGGTGGCTGCTCAGAATCAGCCACCGAGTGTTCAACCTCAACCAACAAGGGCAAATACTGAAGTTCCGACTGTTCCCGTATCTGCTACTCCGGCTGTTATTCAAAATCGCATGCCTCAAGGTTATCCATGGGGAATGCTAGAGAATTTCACACCTGAAGGTTTCAATCTTGGTCCTCAAGATAATCCAGTGGTTTAGACTATTTTTACTTCAGCGCCTCATGTGGTGCATGCTGTTCCTGCTGCACCTCCTTCGGTGAATATGGTTCCATTTGTTATTGATGATGTGTGTCGTCTTTTCCCTCCACCAAGTGAAGACTTGTGTCTTTATGACATAATTGATAATTTTCAAGAGTAGTTTGACAAGATGCAGAGGGAGATGAAGACCCTCAGGGGGAAAGAGCTATTTGGGCAGAATGTGAATGGGCTATGCTTGGTCCCAAATGTTAAGATACCTACTAAGTTTAAGGTCCCGAAATTTGAGAAGTATAAGGGCAACACTTGCCCTCGTGCTCATCTGGTGATGTACGTCAGGATAGTTTGACTGGTGCTGCGTTGTAGTGGTATATGAGTTTGGACAGCACCAATATCCATACTTTTAATGATTTGGGCGAAGCATTCATCAAACAATTCAAGTACAACATGGACATGGCGCCTGACCGTGATCAACTTAGGGCCATGGTTCAGAAAGACAGGGAATTGTTCAAAGAGTATGCACAGAGATGGCATGAGGTAGCCGCCCAAGTGATTCCTCCCATGGAAGAGAAGGAGATGAGTAAGATTTTCTTGAAGATGTTGGGTGCTTTCTACTACGAGAGGATGGTAGCAAGCGCGCCAAGTGACTTTACTGAGATGGTAGGAATGGGTATCCGCTTGGAAGAGGCTGTAAGAGAAGGCCATTTGACGAATAATGAAGGATCTGAAGGTGCGAAGAAGCCATCTTATGGGTTTACCAAGAAGAAAGAAGGATATGCAAATGTTGTTATGCAAGAGAGGAGGGTAAACGCTCCTAGAAGGAATTATCAGCGTCAACAGCAAGTCGCCTGAGTTACTCCTGTTGTGGGTGCAGCTCCAACTACTGTTTCTTATCAGAGACTGTCCCAGAAGGGGAATCAAGGGTATAATCAGAGAAGGGAGAGTTATGACCCTATTCCCATGAGCTATACAGAACTACTACCATCATTTATTCAGAAAAAGTTGGTCCAGATACGACCATCTCCCGTCGTACCATCACAATTGCCTTGGTATTACAAGGCAGACCAAACATGTGCTTTTCATCAAGGAGAACCAGGGCATAATGTTGGGAATTATTATCCTTTGAAGACTGAGGTGCAGAAATTGGTAAAATATGGTGTTCTATCTTTCAAGGACATGGGGCCTAATGTGAAAGATAACCCTCTACCCAAGCACGGGGGAGTAAATGCTGTAAATATGGTGGCCGGTTGTCCAGGTGACTTCCGAATTTTTGACATTAATATGGTTAGAGGAGATTTGGTGAAAATGCATGCAGACCTCTATGAATTTAGCTACTATATGCATGACCATGCCGGTTGTGCTACTTGCAGTATAGATATACAGGGTTGCGATAAGATAAAGGCTGATTTACAGGAGATGATGGATGTGGGCCTAAAAGATATAATCAGGCCTAGGGAAGAGTATGAAGAGGAAGTGAATATGGTTTCTGGATGTCCTGGTGAATTTAGAATTTTTATGTAGAGTATATGAATGAGGACCTCGTGCCGTTGCACGCTACCTTCTGCCATACGGCTGGTCAGGTGGAACACCAATATGGATCTTGCCTAGTTTGCTGTCGAGATCCCCGAGGATGTTCAATCGTGTAGAAGAATGTTCAGTTGCTATTAGACAATGGAACTATCAAGATCATAGGTCAGAGGGATGATTATCATGAGGTTGATATGGTTGAAGTTTGTTTAACGGAAGAAGAGTCAGAGGAAGAGTATGCCTCAGCGGATGAGTTTTTCTCTTCAGACGAAGATTTGTTTTCCAGAAATGACTTTTTGATGACTGATTATGTTGAAGAAGGGGTAAACGTCATTGTGCCTTGTTTTGGTGCACCCGCTCATTTTGAAGTGGAGTACCGTAGCAAGCCAGATGTTACCCCATTGGTAATTAGTTTGCCAGGTCCTATCCCCTACAAATCAGATAAGGCCGTGCCTTACAAATACAACGCTACAATCTTAGAAGATGGGGTGGAAGTTCCTATCCAGCCAATTCCCGATGTTGGAAATATAGCTAAAAATAGCAGGGTAACCTGTAGCGGTCGTGTGTTTGTGCCGGTTGTTCGGAGAGATGTTACTGCTGGAAAGAAAATTGCTGAGAATAATGAACCTAAGAAGGCTACAGGAGAGACTAGTGGAGCTACGCTAGAGAAAGAAGTGGATGATATTTTGAAGATAACTAAGATGAGCGACTACAGAATTGTAGATCAGCTACTACAGACTCCTTCAAAGATATCTATCTTAGCTTTATTAATGAACTCCTCTGCTCATAGAGAATCCTTGATGAGGGTACTGGACCAAGCTTTTGTGGAGAGTGACATGCCAATAGATCAATTCAGCAGCGTAATTGGAAACATTATGTCATGTAATAACTTGAGTTTCTGCGATGATGAATTACCAGATGAAGGGGGGAATCACAACCTGACCCTCCACATCTCTATGAACTGCAAGAGTGATTCGCTATCTAATGTGCTAATTGATAATGGATCCGCATTGAATGTTATACCGAGGAGTACTCTCATGAAGTTGAAATACCAAGGAACACCTATGTGCCCGAGTGGCATCATTGTGAAGGCATTTGATGGGTCGAGGAAATCTGTCATTGGTGAAGTGGACTTACCTATCCGTATAGGACCATATTTATTCCAGATAACCTTCTAGGTCATGGACGTTGTTCCAGCATATAACTGTTTGCTAGGACGGCTGTGGATACATGAAGCAGGGGCTGTCACTTCATCTTTACACCAGAAGCTAAAATTTGTGCGTGAAGGGAAGGTGGTGATCATAAATGGGGAGTGGGCATTGTTGATATCTCATTTGTCCTCTTTCAGTATCGTAGAAGCGGATGAGGCTGCTGTTGGAACCCAGTTTCAAGCCCTATCCGTTGACAACATAAGGAGAAATGAGAATTCCATGGTTTCGCTGAAGGACGCGCAACAGGTTGTGCGCAATGGTCATAATGCAGTTTGGGGATGAATTGTGGATCCACTCGTGAACAAGAACAAAACTGGTTTGGGTTTCTCTTCGAATAATGGCAGAGGCGAAGGTTTGAAGTAAAAGTCTACTATGAGTGGCTATCATGATGTTTTCTATAGCGGTGGTTACCTCCATCCAACTGATTCTGGAATTAATGTTGTTGAGGAGGATGAAGCAGAGCAGGAAATGCCGAATTATGTGACGCACGGAGTCAGGGTTCAGAACTGGGTCACCATTGATGTTCCCTCTTGCATACATGTTTCAAAGTAATTTGATTTGATTAATCTTTTTTTTAAAGGCTTTCACTCTACCCAAGGTGGAAGTATTAATGTTGTAGGGCTTATCTGTTTGTTGTGACTTTTAAGATCTTTAATAAAAGTTGTCTTTGCTTCCCGAATTATGTTTTTATTTCCTGATTTTTCTTGGAAAATGGTAATAAAAAAACCCTTTCAAAATAAATAATAACTGAAATTCAATATGCATGATCACTTGTTATATGTGTCAGTTTCTAAAAGCAATCATAAATTATATGTGCAGATTAATTAAAAACCCCGTTGAATACAATGACCCTGCACCCTCTCCCAACATCGAATGTCCTGTGTTTGGGGCTGAAGAAGAAGATTATGATGAGATTCCAGAAGAGGTCTCACGGTTGCTTGAGCATAGGAAAATACCATTCAGCCATATAAAGAGCCTTTGGAAGTGATCAATTTGAGTTCAGAAGAAGATCCGAAGGAAGTCAAGATTGGAGCATCGTTGCATCCCGATGTGAAGAGAAGGTTGATTAAGTTGTTGAAAGGGTATATGGATATTTTTTCTTGGTCTTACCAAGATATGTCTAGTCTAGATACAGATATTGTTGAGCACCATTTGCCGTTGAAGCCAGAGTGTCCGCCAATTAAACAAAAGTTGAGAAGAACTCACCCAGATATGGCAATAAAGATCAAAGAGGAGGTTCTAAAGCAGATTAATGCTAGTTTTCTTGTGACGTCAGTGTACCTCAATGGATTTCCAATATTGTCCCAGTATCGAAAAAAGACGGAAAAGTCTGCATGTGCGTAGATTACAAAGATCTAAATAAAGCTAGTCTAAAAGATGACTTTCCATTGCCTCACATTGACATGTTAGTAGATAGCACCGCAAAATTCAAAGTATTCTCGTTCATGGACGGATTTTCCAGGTATAATCAAATAAGAATGGCTCCAGAGGACATGGAAAAAACAACGTTTATCACACCCTGGGGAACATTCTGTTACAAAGTGATGCCCTTCGGGTTGAAGAACGCTGGGGCAACGTACCAGAGGGCTATGACAACCTTATTCCATGATCTGATGCACAAGGAAATTGAAGTATATGTTGATGATATGATTGCCAAATACCAGACTGAAGAAGGGCATATAGAAGATTTGTTGAAGTTGTTTTAGCGTTTGAGGAAGTATCGTCTCCGCTTGAATATAAATAAATGCACCTTCGGTGCTCGATCGAGGAAGTTGTTGGGTTTCATTGTTAGCCAGAAAGGAATTGAAGTTGACCCTGATAAAGTCAAAGCAATTCAAGAAATGCCAGCATCAAGAACTGAAAAGCAAGTCAGAGGTTTCCTCGGGAGTTTGAATTATATTTCCAGATTCATTTCCTACATGACTGCAACATGTGAACCGATCTTTAAGTTGTTAAAGAAAGATCAAGGTTGTGTATGGACGGATGACTGCCAAAGGGTATTTGAGAGTATTAAAGAATATCTACTTGAACCTCTTATCTTGCTCCCTCCCGTAGAAGGAAGACCATTGATTATGTATCTAATAGTGTTAGATAAATCCATGGGTTGTATTATGGGACAACAGGATGAAATAGGGAAGAAGGAGTTCACCATTTATTATCTCAGCAACAAATTCACTAATTGTGAGTCACGGTATTCCATGCTGGAAAAAACATGTTGTGCTTTGGCCTGGGCAGCAAAGCGTTTGCGGTAGTATATGTTGAATCACACCACTTGGTTGATCTCCAAAATGGATCCAATCAAGTACATTTTCGAAAAGCCTGCTCCTACTGGGAGAATTGCCCGATGGCAGATGTTGTTATCTGAATATGATATCGAATACCACACTAAAAAGGCTATTAAAAGTAGTGTGTTGGCAGATTATCTTGCTCACCAACCGGTGGAAGATCACCAGTCTGCAGAATATGAATTCCCCGATGAGGATGTGATGTTCCTGAAAGTGAAAGATTGTGATGAACCATTACCTGAGGAAGGTCCTGACCCTGAATCTCGTTGGAGTATGATATTTGATGGAGCTGTGAATGCTTATGGTAAAGGAATTGGAGTTCTGATTGTCACTCCTCATGGATCGCACATTCCTTTTACTGCAAGATTAACATTTGATTGCACTAATAATAAGGTAGAATATGAGGCTTGCATCATGGGTCTCGAGAAAGCTATTGATCTCAGAATCAAAATTCTAGATGTGTATGGTGATTCAGCTTTGGTAATAAGTCAAATTAAAGGAGAATAAGATACTCGTCACCCTGGCTTGATCCCTTACAAAGATTATGCTAGAAGATTATTACCCTTCTTCATTAAAGTTGAATTCCATCACATCCCTAGAGATGAAAATCAAATGGCGGATACTCTGGAAACTCTGGCTTCTATGTACCAAGTGAATACTTGGAATAATATACCCGAATTACAGTTTGACGGCTGGATAGGCCCGCTCATGTGTTTATAGCAGAGGAGGTAGCAGATGAAAAACCCTGGTATTATGATATCAAGAATTTTCTTCAGACTTAGGAATACCCGATTGGTGCGTCGAGAAAAGATAGAAAGACATTGAGAAGATTGGCAGGCAGTTTCTTCCTCAGTGAAAATGTGTTATACAAGAGAAATTATGACATGGTCTTGCTCAGATGCGTGGATAGACATGAAGCAGACATGTTGATGCATGAGATTCATGAAGGTTCATTTGACACTCATGCCAATAGACATTCAATGGCTAAAAAGATGCTAAGGGCGGGTTATTATTGGCTGACAATGGAGTCTGACTGTTACAAATTTGCAAAGAAATGTCATAAATGCCATATTTATGCAAACAAGGTACATGTGCCTCCGACACTTCTCAATGTGATTTGCTTCCCATGGCCTTTCTCTATGTGGGGTATTGACATGATTGGGATGATAGAACCCAAAGCTTCGAATGGACACTGTTTTATCTTAGTAGCAATTGATTACTTCACCAAATGGGTGGAGACTGCTTCATATGCCAATGTTACTAAACAGGTGGTTGTGCGTTTCATCAAGAATAATCTTATATGTCGGTATGGTGTGCCAAGCAGAATCATCACTGACAATGGCTCGAATTTGAATAACAAGATGATGACAAAACTGTGTGAAGAATTCAAGATTGTCCATCACAATTTATCTCCATACAGGCCAAAGATGAATGGGGCTGTTGAAGCCGCTGATAAGAATATCAAGAGAATTATCTAGAAGATGGTAATTACTTATAAGGATTGACATGAAATGATCCCTTTTTCTCTGCATGTATATCGAACATATGTCTGCACTTCAACAGGAGCAACCCCGTTCTCCCTAGTGTATGGAATGGAAGTTGTACTCCCAGTCGAGGTAGAGATTCCCTCGTTGCGTGTGATAATGGAAACCATGTTGACGGAGGCTGAACGGGTCCAGAACAGGTTTGACCAATTGAATTTGATTGCGGAGAAGAGAATGAAAGCCATGTGTCATGGCCAGTTATATCAAAGAAGAATGAAGAAAGCTTTGGATAAAAAGGTCAAACCATGTGAATTCAGAGAAGACGACCTCGTGCTCAGGAAGATCATGTCTTTCAAAACTAATTCTAGGGGCAAGTGGACTCCCAATTTTGAAGGCCCATATGTTGTCAAGAAAGCCTTCTCTGGTGGTGCATTAATTCTTGAAACTATGGATGGCGAGGAGTTCCCACGTCCCATGAATGTTGACGCGGTCAAGAAATACTTCGCCTAAAGAAATAAAAGAACAACTCGCTAAGTTGAAAACCCGAAAGGGCGGCTTAGGCAAAAAAGGAACGTCTCGGTAGGCCGAAAACCAGAAAGGGTGGTCTAGGCAAAAATTAGAGACCTAAGCAGAATAAATTTCCCGCTAAGTTGAAAACCCGCAAGGGCAGCTTAGGAAAAAGTTAGGGATTTTCTTGGCAAGTAACTACGTCAGACAAGACTTGATCGTTGAAGCAATAATCTTCTCGGATCCTTACCATACTTCAATAGAAGCTGCTTCTTAGGATTTCAAAAGTTGTTAGGGGGGATAGTGGTCATTGTATCTCAGTGCATCTTTTCCATTATGTATTGCCATTTCCCAAACTTTGTAATCATCTATGGAGTCTTGCCATTCGCAGACTAGCATTCTATTAATGAAATCCGAGCTTTTACCCAATTCTTTGTCTTTATTATGTTATTTAGCTTGAAAAGACTCCATTTATTAATGATAATAACTTTCAAAGCAAAGAGATTAAATAACAAAATTGATTTTTCAAAAAAAAAGATTTTTACAATTTACTTTTACTTTGAGATTTGTGATGAAACAATGACAACAAAAATGGTGATCCCAGGAATGGACAAACTCCGGTTGTTTTGAGAAGCTTTTGTTCCCCTCGGGAAGGTCTACTCGGGATGTTTTGCCGTACGAGGTTTATGATTCTGGTATCCTCGATCAAGTTTGGATTCATTTGTCCTTTTTCTGAGTTTTCATGATGTGAATTTGCATTTCCTCAAGTGAAGTGGGTCTGAATTCCCCAATGAATGTTTGGATGTTTTGGTGTCAGTCTGCTTTATTTGAGACTGATCTCGCAATCTACAGTAGGCATGTTACTTTTGAGAAACACTGGTTTCCTCGATGAAGCCTGAAGAAGGATGTTCTACCCCTGTATCTATTTGATTTGGCTACCTACAGATTATGTTTCTCCTCAATAAAGATAAAAACAGGCAGTAGGTTTGGTTTCCGCAGCTGGCCTTTACCTTTCTTGGAATGATCATCTTGGTTGAAGTTTAGCCGAGTGTTGTTAGTGCCCGAGGCAGTTTTTCCTGGTTGTTACCCATGTTATGTATCTGTTTTTTCAGCATGCACACGATAACACTCATACATTCATACATGCATCATGCATAGCTAAAATTGACAAATCATTGTTCATTGACATTTCTTAATATTTTTGTTGACATATTACACTGTTTTGCAGAGATAAGTTACCCTCTTTTCATTAGAGCGTTGGTCTTAAGCAGAAAACGTATATTCTTTCAATTTACCTACTGAGTTGTCCCTCATAGAAGATTTTTGATTTAAACCTTCCGGTACAGTTCCTTGTTTGGGAGAATATTTTTTTCCCTCTTGAGTTTATTTCTCAAAGGATGTATTCTGGTTGACTATTTCATTCCAGTTTATTTCTGGTTTGGATCTGTGGTCCCCGACAATATTATTTACTTTGGAATCCTGAAAAAACTCCAAGCTTTGGTTGGTGCGTTTATTTTGCACAAGAAGACCTTATCCCCTTAGCAAGAACATCATGACATCTCCCCAGGAAGTCATACCTCTTGCCCCAAAAAAGTCACTTCCTTTTACAATCCTCCGTGACCACAAATAGCAAGTCTCTTTATTTGAGACAGCTTATGTATTATCCTTTCCAGGCGGAGTGCCTTGGTTAAAGAAGAAGTTGAGACCCGTTCTAGGCGAAACACCAGAATCTTGGGTAAACTTGTTATCTTTTTGCTATCTTCAGTGAACGTTGGTAGTTCATCTTCAGTGAACGGCGGTGATATGATATATTCTCTTTCTACCTTCAGTGAAAGTTGGTAGACCATCGGTAGTGAACGTCGATGTTTATTATCTTTTTGCTATCTTCAGTGAATGTTGATAGTTCATCGTCAGTGAACGACAGTGATATGATATATTCTCTTTCTAC
The DNA here is from genome assembly GCA_948472305.1 of Vicia faba. Taxonomy (NCBI): domain Eukaryota; kingdom Viridiplantae; phylum Streptophyta; class Magnoliopsida; order Fabales; family Fabaceae; genus Vicia; species Vicia faba. The sequence continues at coordinate 827,957,603 of OX451740.1, read as the reverse complement.
CTTCAGTGAAAGTTGGTGGACCATCAGTAGTGAACGTCGATGTTTATTATCTTTTTTCTATCTTCAGTGAACGTTGATAGTTCATCGTCAGTGAACAGCAGTGATATGATATATTCTCTTTCTACCTTCAGTGATAGTTGGTAGACCATCGGCAGTGAACTTTGGTGTTTGTTATCTTTTTGCTAACCTCAGTGAATGTTGGCAGTTCATCGTTAGTGAATGATAGTGTTATGATATATTCTCTTTCTACCTTCAGTGAAAGGTGGTAGACCATCAGCAGTGAACGTCAGTGTTTGTTATCTTTTTGCTACCCTCGGTGAATGTTGGTAGTTCATCATCAGTGAACGGCGGTGATATGATATATTCCCTTTCTACCTTCAGTGAAAGTTGGTGGACCATCGGCAGTGAACATCGATGTTTATTATCTTTTTGCTATCTTCAGTGAACGTTGATAGTTCATCGTTAGTGAATGGCGGTGATATGATATATTCTCGTTCTACCTTCAGTGAAAGTTGGTAGACCGTCAATAGTGAATGTCGGTGTTTGTTATATTTTTTCTACCCTCAGTGAATGTTGATAGTTCGTCGTTAGTGAACGGCGGTGATATGATATATTGTCTTTCTACCTTCAGTGAAAGTTGGTAGACCATCGACAGTGAACGTCAATGGTTGTTATCTTTTTGCTACCCTCAGTGAACATTGGTAGTTCATCATCAGTGAACGACAATGATATGATATATTCTCTTTCTACCTTCAGTGAAAGTTGGTAGACCATCGGTAGTGAACGTCGATGTTTGTTATCTTTCTCTCTGCATTCAGTAAACGTTGGTAGCTTCGCCTTCAGTAGAAGTTGGTGTGTCCTTTGACCATCCTACCATCCTCTCTGATTCAGGTCTTTTGGTCTACCAGTGATTTATTTTCCTGGTGGGATTTCTCCTTTGTTTTTTTATTATTGTTGCATCCCCAGTGTTATTTTCGCGTCTTTTTGGTCCTGTTCATATGCATTCATGATCATAAGCATTTGCATGGTATCTTAGGGCCAAAAATAGGGTTTGTTTTATATTTAAGTATCTTCGATCGCGTCGACACGAAGTTTTTTAACCTTCATATCTTCGGATAGAAGAAACTTAAATAAGGGCAGCTGTTGTACCCCAATTTTTGCCCCAAATATCCCTTCATCATACCATGTTGATTCAATCACACTAGGATTCTTGGTTCCCCTCCCTACTTTGAGTTTTTCTCCTTTTGAGGGATTACCAAGCACCTTGACTTATGTTCGTTTTGTGATCATGAATATTGTTTTGTTTTCTTCATTTAACTAACAAAAGGCAATATTGGTTTGTCTTACTTGTTATCCATGTAGGTGAAGGACAATGAGATTTAACAAGTTACTCCATGGGTTCATGAGTTTATTTCCATGACCTAGTCAATATAGCTTGAGAAGTTAAAACCTCACCATTGGATTGGTTTTGGGAAAATTGGCATGGCAAGGTTGCTTTGGTTCATCAAATTTCAAGGTTATTAGATTTGACTCAAAAGTACAAGGGGTTAATTGGAGAAGTTGTCATGTTTGGACAAGGCCTTGTTCCTATTGGTCACAAGAGCATATTTGTCTCAAAATTCAAGATATGGAAGTGGTTTTGGTGGCTAAGAGTTCTCATTAACATCCTCAACAACTTCTATTCACAAAGCAAGAATATTGGTACAAGAAGTTTGTTCAAACTTGTCAAAGTTCCTCAAGGCATTCTCTTGATCTAGAAGTTAGGGTTTTGAACTTCAAAGGAGTGTATCTTGCTCACCTTTTGGTATTTCTGTGTTATTCCAAATCATCCTTCTCTTCAAAGGGTTATCAAAAAATCAATTCAAAAGTTCCAAGGAGTTTTCATGTGGAAGAAACTTGGTGAAGAAGAAAGATTACAAGTTATCCAGATGAATCCACAATTTTACATAAGTAACTTCAATTGATCATAACTTGGTTTAATTTTCATCACCTTGAGTCCATTCTTTTTCTATAATGATCTTGAAGATGTGAACTTTATGACCTCTTTTATGTGCAAAGTGGGAAAATGGATGGAGGTTGCCTTAAATATGCAAAAGATTATAGGTCATTTCATGATTTTTGGCCAATTTAAACAAGTCATAACTTGCTCAATTTTTGGAGATTTTGAGTGGTTCAAGTTTCAAAATGTCATTCAAGAGATCTAGTTCATTCCATCTTTTTTGTTCAAGAGAAAATTTCAAGTTGAAGGCCATGTTTGGATGCAAAAGATTATAGGTCATTTTTGAAGAAGAATTTGAAATATTTTTAAGTATGGAAAGTCAACCCTTTTTCTTCAACTTTGACTTAATGAAACTTTCATCTCAAGTAGCCATTTAACCCCATTCTTTTTCCATTGCAAAGCTTGTAACCTCATCTTTCTAAAGCATCAAGAATCATGCCCTAAGACCCCTTGAGTTGGAAATGCCATGGATTTGAATTTGGTAACTTGAAACTAAATTTTCCACTAAGTCCGAATTTTGAAATCCATAATGTGACTTCTAAACATAAGATTTATGCGCATTTTTGACTTAAACTTGATTAGAAAACTTGCTAGAAGTGATTAGGACCCCAAAATGCAAGATTTGGTTGAGTTTTGATGGAAATGAAGTCACACTTCACTCGTCCTCGACCTTCACTCAAATTCCCTCCAAACTTCCTTGTTTCTTCCAATTTTCATTCCCATTCACTTCCCTATAAATAGAGGGTCATCCCCCATTCATTTCTTCAAGCTTTGAGAGCCAAAAACACCCTGCCAAAACTTCACAGAAACCCATCTTTTTTGAATTCAGTTTCTGAGATTTAAGCTCCCTTTTCCAAAATTCTTTGCACATTCATCATCCTTAAGCATCATATAAACTCTCCAGCACTTAAACCAATCACAACGAGCCTTAATTCAAGCTACAGAAGTCCAGTTTCATAGCTTCTTCCTAGAACTTCGAAAAGGTAGAATTCTCCAACATTTGGATCCGAATCAAGCACTAATCTATTCTACTCCTTCTCCTGATTCCAATGCTGCTTACAATTTTTAAATCCATTGAGAATTGAGAGAGAAATCTCAAATTGAAGGTGCTTGCTATTTTCTGGGTTTCTGATTCATACCTCTCCATACCTTATATAAATTTGGCGCGATGGTGGTGTTAGAATCGTCTTGAAGAGACGAGTTCAATGATACTAACCTGAGATCCTAATTTTTCCATTTGAAGGATCTCACAAAATCCCCATTGCAGGGTGTCTGGAGGTTGAAGATGATGACATGTCTCGTCTCAGCCAATGATAGCGTGCCAAACGTTTTAATTTGATTGGTTGCCCTTTTTTCTGATCCTATGCGTATCTCACTAAGGTCCATATCAAGCACAGCGCGTCTGGTCCACTAGATCAGCTTACAAATGCGTTTTGACTATGATCTGATGGTCCACATCTTTTTGGTTTTATTTTATTTTCTGATTTTATATTTTTATTGATTAAATTTTCAAAAATTCATAACTTTTTTTATTTTTTATCCAAAAATTATGAAAATATTCACAAAAATACTTTGAATTATTTCTGATCTCATGACTATTATTTCACATTTTTATTTTGACATTTGATATTTTTTTATATTTTTTTATTTATTTTCTTTCTTTTAACTACTTCAAAAATACTTTCTGACATTTTTTTAATTCTAAAAAAATTCATAAATATTATTTTGCATATTTTTGACTTTCTGAAAATTTTATGGAATTTTATATTGAGGTTTACTATTTTTGACCTATTTTCTATTTCATTGAGCAATTTTAAATAGTTTAAAAATAGTTTCTGACTTTTAAAAATTACCAAAAATATTATAAAAATATTTGGATCCATTTCTTATTTTTCTATGACCTTACTTTTTCTTTCTTGATTAATTTGAACATAGTTAATATTTTTCTCCTCTATTTTGATTTTTAAACATTTTTTAAACCCTTTTAATGTATATATTAAATATAATATTATTTTATGATTATTTTCTGGCTGTCTTGAGTTGATTTTTTGATCATGAATTTATTAACATCATTGGATCTTGGGTGTTAAGTTCAACTCCACCAAAATGGATGAATGATTTTAATAACAGTTTGATTAAAATTTTGATTCAAAAGTGGTTTATTCATTTTTCCCATCCCCTTTTCATCTTATCCCTTTCTTATTTCACTAGGTGTTATTGGAGCATGATTTCTATATCATGTCTCAAAATAAATGGTGCATAAATTACTATTGGTCGGCCTCAAAATAGGTGCGACTTCTATATAAGTCCACTTACGATTGCTTAACATAGCGCTAAATTTTGTCTCGATTCGAATAAATGATCATTCGTGGCCCAAACTTATGATTGCAAGCCCAAGTATGTCAATTTTATCTCTTTGATCCAATAACCTTGAGATTCATTGTGTGGAGGCTTTGATTCTACCAATCCTCTAATGGATCTATAACACCTTTGGTCAACGCGAATCACTTAAACATCGTTGATCATTAAATGGTACTTATGAGAATTCCAAATGGATGATATACTTGACAAAAAGCAAATGCAACTTGTTGTGTGGAGGCTTTGGTTCTACCAATCCTCTAATGAGTTCCAAATGCAAGTTTCAAGATGGTCATCCAACTAACGACTAATTATTGACTTGTTTTACCTTATGCTTTTATTCATTTTAATGCTTTATGTACTATTTACTTTTAGCATTTACATTTCATGCCATTTTCATCTTTGCTTATTTAAGCATTTATTTTCTTGCCATTTTTACTTTGCTCACTTGAGATTTTCTTTTCCTTTCTTAAAATACTTAATAATCGACATAAACCCTAAAAAATATTTAATGGTACTTGTACTATTTGGTTACTATCCTTGGCGTTATGGAGCATGGGACTTTTCTTGGACTTAGGATTAGAAACCTTGAACTATCTTGGAGATCTTATCTGTTTATTTTGTCTGGAGTTCTTGAGGTTTACCTCAAGACATTGGGTTGCTTTTTTTTGTGTGTGCAGGTTTTTGTGATTACATCCTCTGTTTGTAATCTGGAATTCACCCGTATACAGCCGTTACTGTGCCCAATTTTTGTGAAGACTTAATACACTTGAAGTTTGGTTCTCTCAAGAGGTCTAGTATTTTTGTTGGCTTGGTTTCAATCCAAGGAATGGGAATTCTATCTTGGCTCATAATGTCAAGTATTGGCTTCTTGTTGGTTAGATGGTTCTTATCCCTAGCTTTTACGTTATGCTTTAGGATAGCCTCTTCTTCTCCTCCCACCTTCTTTAATTTCAAAAATATTTTTCCTCCTTTTGAAAACTCTTCTTGTTTTAAACTTGAACCACTTTTATAATAAACTTGGACTTATGTCCATGTGTTTTCAAAACATTTTTCATAAATAAACCCCAATCAACTTAATGATACCTTGACATTTTTTGTGAGAAGACTAAAAGTTAGTCAATCTCATTACAAACCATCTTGCCACTTTGGATCTTATTCTTAAACTTTTCTCAAATGATTCAACTCTTGTCAATCCTTGTAGTGATGCAAATAACTATACTTCTATAATGTGTAGTGAAGAGAGATATTTTCCACTTGGGTGTTGAGTGAGGCATTGTTGATTTTAAAATCCAAGTCATATCCTCCACTTTGAGATGATACAAAATCTCCTTTCTCATGATTGTGGGTAGTAAGTATGTTTTCCACACGGACAATGATGATGATGTTTCATCTTATAAAATTAACCAACACATTTGGGTTTTAAATTTTTGAAAGAGGAACTACGTGTATCCTGATCCCCTATTGCACGAAAAGGTGGTACGCAGGCACTAAAGGTTTGCAACCGCGGCGGGTGCAAAAATCATAAAATAAATATATTTCTTTTCTCACCTCCACCATCCATTTTTATACAATATTTTTTATAGCCAAAATATACAAATTTTACAAAGAGATTCCGGCAGAGTACCGTAGATGTTTAGGGTGCTAATACCTTCCCTTTACATAACCAACCCCTTACCTTGAATCTTTCCACCTCTTTTTGGGTTATTCGCTCTTTTCCTATTCCTTTGGAAACAATAAAGTGCGGTGGTGATTTTTATTTTGATTTGTATAAAGTCTAGTCAATCCAATGGCCTAGTCTTGAACATTTCTACCACTACACTAGGGATGAAGAATGTGATTCTTCATTATTTGTTTAGAACGTTTCCACCAGGGATTCCTGTTTTGTTGTTTGAGGAGAAATCCGTTGGTGGACGTTGATTTTGCTTGAGGGAAACTCAGTGGAGAGTGTTGATTTTTGCTTGGGGAAAAGAGTTCAGGAGTTTTAGTTATCTGTTTCTCTGTTGGGGAGTTATCTCTTGATTGGAGAGAATGGAAGTTAATAACTTGTTGGGGATAAAGAAGTTAACTGTTATCTGGTCGGATTCCAGGCTTTACAGTAACTCACTGGGGATAGTGGCAAACTCTATTGGGGAGGAGGAGTTTTGTTAGTGATTTGTGATCGTCTAAGAAGCAAGCTAAAGCTGGGGAATTTATAGTTTGTTGGGGAAATAAACCCTGTTGAAGAAAATATTTTGACGACCTGCTGGGGAGGTGTTTTCTTTAGGGAGAAATCCACACGGCTCTTTTTTAAGACCAACTCAGTTGGGGATGAAGAATGTGATTCTTCATTATTTGTTGGAATTGAATTGTTGGGAGATGGACTTCCGTGGATAGAGAAATAAACTCTACTTGGGAAAGAAAAATCTGTAAACTACTTGGGGATTTTTATGAAGCCCTTTTGGGGAACCCAAGAAGTTTATGAACCATGTTGTGGAATTCTTCAAGATGCTGGGGAGATAATCAGAGACTCTTTCTCTGCAGGGAATATCAGAATCTCTGTCATCAATAGGTTGTATGCTTAAGATATGACAGTGACTTTGCAGGAGGACCTCTCTTTCTCTGTATCTATTGTGGGATGTATTTATGGGGATTTACAGATGGCTTTTAGATATTGTCCCATTTCTTAAAGCCATTAATAATTGTCTTTCTGTTTTTTTATGCGTGTACTTGTAAACGGGGATTATATTCAAATGTATATGTTAAAAATAATCACTGGACGTTTTTAAAACAAAACATAAAAAATAAAAAAAAAATAGTTTATGCACTTTCAAAGAGATAACTTTTGTATTAATCTGAAGAAGTCTGCCCATAACAAGAATTTTTGTATAATGAGATAGACATCCTAATAAGAAAATGTCGTCGTAAGAATGACAACTATAGAAATAAGTATACAAAGAAAAACAACTATGTGAAATGATCCCATTGGGTTCCTATTCTACTATAGCCTTTATATCTTCGAGCGTCTCATCACTTTGCTGCTTGACCAAAGCTGACTGGATTGATTAGTACCATTTGAATTTGACACTTGATACTAAAGTCTATCTGTGAGGTGATCCAACGCGACATAGTTGTACGCTTTTAATCCCTAACTTTTTCCTGGACCGCCCTTTCGGGTTTTCAGTCCACCGGGATACCCTTTTTTGTCCAAGCGGCCTTTTCAGGTTTTCGAATTGTCGGGTGTACATATTTTTTTCATATATATATATATATATATATCCCTAAATTTTTCCCGAATCCTTTTGGTTCACCGGGATGCCCTTAATTTTGACTAGGCCAGTCAACCTAGCGGGTCTCTGCTTATGCGTGGTATTTTTTAACTATGTCCGCGTTTACAGGATGTGGAAGGTCGTCACCGTCCATAATGGTTAATATCATGGCTCCACCAGAAAATATGTTCTTGATCACAAATGGTCTTTCATATGTGGGAGTCCATTTTCCCCTGGAATCACCTTGTGGCAGGATAATGGGCTTGATTACTAGGTCACCAACTTTATATTCCTGACGTCTGACTTTCTTGTTAAAAGCTTTGATCATATGTTCTGGTACATCTGACCATGACAAACATCCGCGAGCCTTTTCTCGTCAATCAGGTTCAATTGGTCAAGTCGAGTCTGAACCCATTCGTCTTCATTCAAACTTGCATCCTTCATGATTCTCAAGAGATCAGGACCTCGATGGGTAGGACATCTTCCATACCATATACCATAGAGAAAGGAGTTGCCCTTGTTGACGTGCGTACTGAGGTATGGTAACCATGAAGAGAGAATGGTAACATCTCGTGCCAGTCTTTGTATGTCACCGTCATCTTCTGTATGATCTTCTTAATGTTTTTATTGGCGGCCTCTACAACACCATTCATCTTCGTCTGATAAGGAGAAGAGTTATGATGCTGAATCTTAAAATGTGAACAGAGCTCGGTGATCATAGTATTATTGAGATTGGTACTATTATCTGTGATGATTCTTTCTAGTATTATTAAGAAGCGGTAAGTCTAATCTCTCTGATCATATCAATGCCCCACATTGCGAAAGGCCAGGGAGCAATCAATATGTTCAAGGAAACCGGAGGCACATGTACTTTATCGACATAGATCTGGTACTTGGGACAAGTTCGAGAATGCTGATAACAGTCTGCTTCCATAGTGGACCAGTAGTACCCTGCCCTCAGAATCTTCTTAGCCATTGTGTGCCCACTAGAATGGGTGCCAAAGGTACCTTTGTGCATATCTTCCATAATCTTCCATGCTTCACTCTTGTCTACACACCGAAGCAAAGTAGAATCATGGTTGCGCTTGTAGAGGATTCTGTTACTGAGGAAAAACTTGGTAGAGAACCTTCTTAGGAACTTCTTATCATTAACGAAAGCTCCCTCAGGATACTCTTAGGCTTCGAGGTATCTTTTCACTTCTTGGAACCAGGGTTTGTCTACTACTTCTTTAGTATCAACCTCATAACAGTATGCTGGTTCATCCAATCTCTCAATAGTGACCTGATGAGCTTCATTATCCCATTGGACTTTAAACATGGATGACATAGTAGCTAGCACGTCTGCTAATTGATTTTCTTCTCATGGAAAATGCTCAAAGGTAACTTCTTCAAAGTGTGGAATCAGTGTCAACACATGCTCTCTATAAGTGATGGGATTAGGATGCTTCGTGTCCCATTTTCCTCCGATTTGACTGATTACCATGGCCGAGTCTCCAAACACACTCAAGAATTCGATTCTCAAGTTGATAGCAGCCTTGAGGCCTATAATGCATGCTTCATATTCAGCCATATTTTTGGTACAGTTGAAACATAGCCTGACAGTGAAAGGAGTATGACAACTTTCGGGATATATGATCACAACACTGATGCCATTGCCAAGTACATTGGAAGCTTCGTCAAAAAACATAGTCCACCGGGAACCTTTTTCAGGTCTTTCATCCAGTCCAGGTTCTTCATAATCAGTCACTAACATGATGTTCTCGTCCGGGAACTAGAAATTTATGGATTGATAGTCATCCACAGCCTGATGAGCCAAATGATCAACTAGTACACTTCCTTTTATTGCTTTTTAGGTAGTGTATTGAATGTCATATTCGGTCAGGACCATTTTCCATCTTGCTATTCTTCCAGAGAGAGCGGGCTTCTCGAATATGTATTTGATAGGATCCATTTTAGATATCAATAAAGCGGTGCGGGTCAACATATATTATCTTTGTCGGCGAGCAGCCCATGCCAAAGAGCAACAAGTTTTCTCGAGCAGTGAGTATCTTGTTTCACAGTCGGTAATCTTTTTGCTAAGGTAGTATATTTCATGCTCTTTTCGACCAGACTCGTCATGCTGCCCCAGCACACACCCCATTGAATTTTCTAATACTATTAAGTACATGATCAGAGGTCTTCCTTCAACCGGCAACATCAAAATTGGAGGTTCTTGAAGATACTCCTTGATTCTGTCCAAGGCAGTCTGGAAGTCATCATTCCATTCACTACTTGATCTTTCTTTAGTAATTTGAAGATTGGCTCACACGTAGCGGTTAAGTGGGAAAGAAATATGGAAATGTAGTTTAGACGTCCCAAGAATCCCCTAACCTCCTTTTCGGTGCGGGGAGTTGGCATTTCTCCAATAGCTTTAACCTTCGCAGGATCTACTTCGATACCTTTGCCGCTGACAATGAAACCTAGGAGCTTACCAAATCTTACTCCAAAGGTGCACTTGTTCGGATTCACTCTTAACTTGTATTTCCTCAGTCTTTCAAACAATTTATGCAAGTGATTCAAGTTCTCTTATTCAGTCTGAGACCGGGCTATCATATCATCGACGTAGACCTCTATCTCGTGATGGATCATATCGTGAAACAAGGCTACCATAGCACGCTGATAGGTTGCCCCAGCATTCTTTAAACCAAATGGCATGACTTTCTAGAAGAAGGTGCCCAATTGTGTGACGAAAGTCATTTTCTCCATATCTTCAGGTGCCATTTTAATTTGATTATACCCATAAAAACCTTCCATGAAGGAGAATCTCTTATGTTATACAGTATTGTCAACCAGAACATCAATATGGGGAAGCGGAAAGTCATCCTTGGGGCTTTCCCTATTCAAATCTATATAATCCACACACATACGAACCTTACCGTCCTTTTTAGGTACCGGTACCACGTTTGTAACCCATTGTGGATAAGAAGTAACAACTAAGAACCTCGTGTTAAACTGTTTCATAACTTCAGCCTGTATCTTTTCTGACATCTCAGGACGCATACGACGAACCTTTTGCTTCACTGGAGGATAATCTTCTTTCGTTGGTAGACGATAAACCACAATATCAGTGTCCAGCCCCGGCATGTCTTTGTATGACCAGGCAAATATCTCAAGGTAGTCATGTAACATCTGGATTAACTGCTCTTTGACACTATGCTCCAAGTTGGAACCTATCTTGACTTCCTTTTTATCCTCTTCAGTACCCAAGTTTACCGTCTCGACTGGTTCCTCATGAGGCTGTATTGCTCTTTCTTCCTATTGTAATAGTCTAGCAAATTCTCCTGGTACTTCACAATGTTTCTCACCTTCGTCCTCAACTTGGTAGATCAGATTTTCAAAGTCATAACTGGAAATAGAAGAACCGTTATCAATGGGATCCAGAGTGGATGTAGATCTGCAGTTTGATATGTGGGTGTGTGTAAGAGAGTATAGCTATTTTGATAAAGTAAAAATAGAAAAGAAATAAAAAGAGCGCAAAATTTGTATGCAAAATGTCTAATGATTTATTTATGACATATGAAAGTGAAATGATAATCCTCACAAATAAACCATTGTTCCTCGGGTAAGACACAAGGCTTTAGAGTTTAAATTGTTCAAATATTACATATCCTAAAGAACAAAAATAAAATTACTCCTGGATGAAAGTAATAGGAACAAAGTCTTTAGCCGTCTAATTATTGAGTCCACCATTGGCAGTAAGGAAGATCCAATTGTCTAGGTCACAGTCAATGTCAGTGTCTTCTATAACATTAACCCCATGGTTGATGATGCATAGAGGTGGCCCTTTGGCACGAGCACGAAGAACGGCTTTTTGAGCTCCTGAAGTAAAACCCAAACCAAACTTGTCAGACTTATAAGGGATGTCAAGTAGTTGGCCCCAAACAGTGCACCCACCTTCTTCAATTACATCCCTAGCATTTTTTATAGAATCCAACTTTAGTGGAGGTCTGGTAATCTCTAGAACAGCGGTAGCATCTTTGGTAACATTAATTGTCTGAGGAACCTCTTCAAAATTCTGGCAGGGGGTCTCGATGAACTCGCCGTCCATCTCAACATATCAGAAAGAGTTCAGATGGCTCACCAAATACTCTTCTTCTCTGTTGTACCCCAAAATTTTCCCTCCCATATTTCTCAATACATTTCAAGTGAGGTCCTCAAATTGCTCAAGGAAGTCCAAGGGTTGACCAGACAAACTCTCTCCTAAAGGAGTCTACCCCAAATTAAGGTTTCACTTTGCATCAGGATGTTTGAATCCAAAGGGTCCCAAATTCTCACCATTTCCCTAATATGTTCTCAAGATCATCCATGTCAAGTTTCAAGCCTTGCAGAGGAAGTTTGCTCAGTCAAATGCTCAAAGGCCTGAAAATCGACTGTGCTAGGGCAAAAGGCAACTGTGGCCCACATACAGTCAAACTTCAAGATTTTTGGTCAACATTCTCATTTTGAAGTATTATTCATAATTTGATCAAGGGTTGATCATTATTCCTCAAGGATTGCTCACAATTCATCAAAACCCAAAAGTTGCTAAATTAGGGTTTTGTAGGAAAAGTCAACTCAACTTTAACCAAGCATAACATTCTCATACTTTATCAAAAATGACCCATCCAAAGCTCATTTTGAAGAGGATGCAATTCCCTACAATCCATCTTCATCTCCCAAGTTCAAAATATGCACTCACAAGAAGATATGATTTTGGACATTATATGTCATTTTGAAAAGTCAACAAAAACACCTTTTGGGTCAAAGCTTCATACATGAACATGGAAGACTCAATTGAGAAGAGACCAAAAGTTTTTCTTAGAGGACATCTTAAGATTTCTAAAAAGTCCAAGAACACGTCTCTAGGGTCAAAATTGAAGGAGTTATGCATTGGCAAAGTTGACCTTCTTTGCAAAATTGCCAAAAGTCAAATGTGTCCAAAATTGCATTTTTTTACCAAATGGGTCCAACTTTTTATGCTTGCACTGAGTTTGTAATGTGACCCACGACCAATGGTCCTTCCCATTTGTCATTCTTTTATTTTTGTCATTTATTTTGATTTTATTTTAATTAAATCAAATAAAATCAAAATAAAATCATGAAAATATCAAAAACTAATCAAATCTTGAGATTTTGTGCATGTTTAGGTCTATTATATAGCTGGAGATGGAATCAAATCGTGCAAGGATCATTTGGACACAAAAAGATTGAGTTTTGCTTGATTTAGAAAGATTTGGCACAATAATCAAATCATGAATCAACAATCATAATTGGAGTGATTTGATATAAGTTTGTAACCCTAATTCCTTCTAAGGTACATAAGGGACAATTGCAGATCAGAAACAAAGGGATTGGAGGCATGCAAGATAGAAAGAAAAGTTGCAAAAAACTCAAGAAAAGTGTAAACTGATTTTCAGGATTCAGATCAATTCAAAGCATTCTAGTCATCCCAATCGTTTCCTGGACGTTCTAGGATCCTATTCCAATCACTAGCAAGCTTCCTAACACCCATAAACGCACTATAAGAGTCCCACGATATCCATGTTTTTTTGAATTTGTTTATCATAATTCTGGCATTGTTAGCATGTTTTATTGACATATCCTTAATCCATGAGTTATTTGCAAGCTAATGGTGGTATTTAATTTCATTTTCATTAACTGTACATCAAGATGCCATAGTTAGGGTTCTTGCTTCGTTTTTGGGGTTTTTGTGTACAGGGACAATTGGCCATGGATAGTGGTACCATGATGCTCGTGAGGTTGCAACGAGTTGATTGGTACCACTGGTTGTGATTTATCATGCATGTATGAAGTTTTGGAGAAGCACAGGGATGTACCTACGCCCATTTGTCCGTAGGTAAAAGTTCTTGATCTAAAACGACGGAGGCACGAGGACGATGATGGCGTGGCGGGTGGTGAATGGCCCCTTCAAACCTGTGTGCGTTTCAGAGTTTAGCTTTATTATTTTATCATATAATATTATTTTATCATTAGGTATACAACTAATACAACCAGCTCAGCTGGCAAGCGTGCAATGGATGAATGTTGAAGGACCTGGGTTCGATCCCTAGGTCCCCATATTGTTTCATGATATTTTTTCTTGCGTAATCAGGCTCACGTGCATACAATGAGTCCACCATACACCATCAATATCCAACCAAACAGATCTTCAACAAGGCAGATCCAATGCCTTATACCCGAGAGTCTACCATGGGTGTGAGTCAAGCTAAGACACATGATCTGGAAAGTCAATGAAGGCCATAAACTATTGGGCCCAAAAGTGCAATCAGCACCCCTCCTTTGTTATTCAAACATAAGGCCCATTCTTTTTCTTTTCTATTTTTTATCTTATTTAATTTATTTTGTTTAATTGTTTTCTAACCACAAAATTAATTTCTTTTTTCATAAAAAATCATAAAATCAATTTTTCACAAATTTAGAATTAGGTTTTATTTTTATTTTATTAAATTTAATTTAATATTAGTTAAATTTAATTTTAGGGTAATTCTAACTTTTTGTAAATAATTAAAATCAAATTAGAAAAATTAGGGTTGCTTTTGATTTAATTTTTTATTTCTTTTCTCAATAAAACAAAAATACAAAAATAGGTTAATTTAATTATTTTTTCTTAAATTTTAAATTAATTAGTAATTAGGTTTTTTTTATTTATTCAATTAAAATCTTATTTGCTCAAAATAATCAAAAACAACAAAAAATGATCTTCTCTTTTTTAAGTTTTAATTAGGTTTAGATGGGGTCAAAACCCTAATTCATTTTCGTTTAATTCATCGCGCGCGTTTGATTATTTTTGCGATATTAATGTAACTGCTCATAGTATGTAATAGTTTAATTAGGATTTCCTTTTATTTACCGTATTACGGGTTTTTTTTGGCTATGTAATCCCTACCTCGAAGCCTTGTAATAGCGTAGTTTTTATTTCTCGCATTTTAATTCTTGCAAATATTAACTGTTAGATGTATGATAATAGGATTGTATCACAAGACTGCATGTTCATTTAAAATGGATAGCAAACCCTAATGTGCAAAGATAATAACTTGAAATCCAATTACTCGCACATGCGCACTCCTAGGGTATACTCTCACTTCGGTTACCTTCGGTAAACGATCCTTAAGTATAGGGTATTTTAGTGGTCGCCCTTCTGTCTAAACAAAGATGAAATGTCCCGTTTGGAAATGTTGCCTCAGAATGGTTGCCTCGGAAATGTTGCCTCGAATATGATCTTAAGACTTTAGGGTTATTACTAAGACGTCCTAACAATGCTTTAGTGATCGTACGTCCCTTTCGAATTGATCCTTACAACTCCAACGACGGTGCTACCTATTTCTCAATAGTAGGATAGCATTGTCTAAAGGAAACAAGAACAGAAATAATCCTTTCTCGAGTAGGTAGATGCTAGTAGGTACTTGCTCAAAATCAAACTTTTCACACTTACACTTTTTTACAAACAAAGTTTTCAAAAACACTTCGTAACACTCTTGAAGACATAAGCAAGGGTTAAAACGAAGAAAAAACAAAAACTTTTCAAAACAAACACACACAAGCAATTTTAAAAGATGAGCAAGTACCTAAGAGCCCGTAGATAACTACGGATAGAAAGGGTTCTAACACCTTCCATTTCTGTAATCTACCCCCCGTACTCAAAATCTCGAAAAAGGAATTTTTCTGTGCTTTTTTCCTTTCCAGTTGGATACAATAAAAGTCGGTGGCGACTCTTGCTTACCACGACATTTTTCGAACACAGACGCAAAACGCAAACCAACATTTTCCAAAACAGTCGGTTCTGCCACCGTATCACATTCTCCATGGACTATAACAATCTTTCCATTAATCTAATATTTTAACATCTGATGCAAAGTGGAAGTGACAACGCCTGCCCCATGAATCCAAGGGAGTCCCAATATACAAGAGTAAGACGGACGAATGTCCATCACATAGAAAGTTGAGCCAAAATTTTGGGAACCGACTTTGATAGTAATGTCCACCTCCCCTTGTACCATTCTCTTAGAACTATCAAAAGCTCTTACCACAATATTATTGTGCTTCAAAGTAAGTCCTTTATAGTCCAATCTGTCTAAGGCACCCTTGGGTAGAACATTTAGCGACGAACCCGTATCAACTAGAACATGAGCCAGGGTAGTGCCCATGCACTCAATAAAGACATACATGGCATCATTATGCTTTCTTCCTTTAGACGTCAAATCAGCATTGGAGAAACCAAGTCCATTGTCAACAGTCAGACTAGCAACACAGTTCTCAAATTGGTCAGCAGAAGTCTCTTGCGGGACATGAGCAGACTTCAGGAACTTCACCAAAGCCTTAGTGTGGGCTTCGGAGCATAATAACAAGGGCAGTATTGAAATTTTTAAGGGTGTCTTCCTCAATTGGTCCATAACATTATAGTCACTCTTCCGTATGATTTTCAAAATTTCCTCCATTTCTCGTTTGGAGGCTTCAGGAATGGTTTCTTTGTGTTCCTCCATCTGGGCAGGCTCAACCAATACTTCTTTGCCCCGAGTCTCAGCCGACTCATTAGCAGGGAATAACAACAGGAGCAACAAGTGTTTTAGCAGGAATAACCAAAGGAGTGGCAACAATCTTTGGAGAGATTTCAGGAGAGGAAACCCTTCCGCTTCTGGTAATTTTACTGGTCCTAACAATATTGCCGATGTTAGAACCAGTATCTTCAGTAACTTCATTCTTAATGGCCAGGAGGTCCTGCTTGACGCCATGATACTAGACGTAAGATCCATAATTCCAAGGAACATCTTTGTTGGAGGAATATGGTATGGATCCTGGAAAGGTGATAATTAGAGGAGCAATCTTAGGAGTTGATGTAATTCTGACAGGTATTTTGGAGGAGACCCTGGGAGGATTGTACAAAATGGTAATAATTGACACATCTTCACATCTTGCATCTTCACATAGATCTTTCATAGAGGGATTCTTTTCAAATAGAATTTCTTTGTTGTTCATCAGGCGTTGGACACGTATCTTCAACAACAAACAACCATTGGGCAGAGACGCACACAGGTGGCAACCTTCACCACAGCCCGGAAATAAACCGGCTTGAAAGAGATTCTTCTTAATAGTTGCCAGAGGGGTAGTCAAATCATCTACAGAAGAAACAAATAGAACATCATCAACAACATTAATACCCTGGCCATGCTTGGGCATTAGTGCAGTTATCACATTTGGGGTTTCAGGAGGGTCAAATTCAATCTCCTTTGCCTCAATAAGATCCCGAACTTTATACTCCAGAGCCCAACAGTCATTTGTATCATGCCCTGGATTGTTGGAGTGGTAGGCACACCGAGCATTTGGGCTCCTTTAAAGTCATTTGTATCATGCCCTGTGTTGTACCCCAATTTTTGCCCCTAAGATCCCTTCATCATACCATATTGATTCAATCACAACAAGATCACATTAGGGCTTTTGGTTCTCCTCCCTATCTTTAGATTTTCTCTTTGAAGAATCACCAAGCACCTTGACTTGTTTTTCTTTTTTGATTATGTATGTTTTGTTTTGACTTTACTTTTTATTAATAAAATGCAATGTTGGTTTGTTTCACTTGTTAATAATGTAGGTAAAGGCAAGGTGGCTTAGTAAGTTGATCAATGGGTCCATGAGTTTATTTCCATGCCCTAGTCAATAAAGCTTGAGAAATCCAAACCTCACCATTGATATTGTTTTGAAAGAAATGGCATGGCAAGGTTTATTTTGGTACACACAACATTTCAAAGTTATCAAGATTGATTAAAAAATACAAGGAGTTGATTGAAGAAGTTGGCATGGTTGGACAAGGTCTTGTTCCCAATGGTCACAAGTGCCATATTTCTCTCAATTCTCAAGATATGGAAGTCGTTTTGGTTGATATGAGTTATCATTATCATCCTCAACAACTTCTATATACAAAGAAAGAGTGTTGGTACAAGAAGGTTTTTCAAAATTGTCAAAGTTCCTCAAAGCATTTTCTTGATCTAGGAGCTAGGGTTTTGAACTTCAAAGAAGTATATCTTGCTCAACTTTTGGTATTTTTGAGTGATTCCAAAGACATCCTTCTCTTAAAATGGTTATTAACAAATCACTTCAAAATTTTCAAGGAGTTTTCATGTGGAAGAAACTTGATGATGAAGAAAGATTACAAGTCCTCCAGATGAACCCCCAATTTCTCACGTGTGACTTCAAATGATCATAACTTGGTCAATTTTTAACACATTGAGACCACTCTTTTTCCACAATGATCTTGAGGATGTTAACTTTATTCCTTCTTTCATATGTAAAGTGAGAAAATGATGGACGATTCCTTAAGGATACAAAAGATTATAGGTCATTTCATGATTTTTTGCCAACTTCAACAATTCATAAATCTCTCAATTTTTGGATATTTTGAATGGTTCAAGTTTCAAAATGTCATTCAATAAGTCTATTTCATGCCATCTTTTTTGGTTAAGAGAAAATTCCAAGTGGAAGGCAATGTTTGGAGGCAAAACATTATAGGTCACTTTTGAAGAAAGATTTGAAATATTTCTAAGTATGGAAAGTCAACCTTTTTCCCCCAACTTTAACTCATTGCAACTTTCAGCTCCAGCATCCATTTGATTCCATTATTTTCCCATTGCAAAGCTTGTAATCTCATCTTTCTAAAGCATCAAGAATCATGCCATAAGAGCCCTTGAGTTGAGAAAGCCATTGGATTGAACTTGGTAACTTGGAACTGAAGTTTCTTCATAAGTCAGAATTTGAAATTCATGTTTTGGCTTCTAAACATAAAATTAGCACGTGTTTATGATCTAAACATGTTTAAACAAGTTTCCAAAGTGGATTAGAGCCTTAAATCACAAGGATTGGATGAGTTTTGATTCAAAATAGGTCACACCATAATCGTGTATCAGGTTCGCACGATTTCCCTCCAAACTTCATCATTTCACACGCTTGAACATTCCATTTGAGTCCCTATAAATAGAGGGTCATCCCTCATTCATTTCCTCAAGCTTGAACAGCCAGAATCACTCTGCCAAACTTGCTCCACAACTCATTTTTCCGTAACTTCGAAATCAGTGTTCAAGCCTTTTTCAATCCAATTTTTCATCAATTCACCATCCTTGATCTTCCCTGAAGCTAACCATACAATTACCTTCAATAATTGTGCCCTATATTGATCCATAGAAGTCCAATTTCAGAGCTCTGCAACTCAACTTCAATAGGTAGATTTCTCCATCAATTCTTCAAAACTTTGATATCATTGTGAAGCTCTCATTACCCCGGTTCTAGTCGCAACACTTGCTTTTATATGGAAACACATTTTAACCATGAAATTTCAAATCCCTTTTTAAAACTTTCCTTCCAAATTGCCTGAGCTACAATTTATATAAATTTGTCGCTAAGGTGTGGTTGTCTTCGTCTTGAAGAGACGAAGCGAATGACATAGGTCTGAGCTTCTGATTTTGCAGTTTGAGAGACCTGCAATTCACGTTGGATGGAGGTTAAAGATGACCAACGTGTCATCTTCCAACCAATGATGGCGTGCCACTTGTTTTTTTGAAATCTGATTTTATATATTTGATTCTATGCTTTATTCACTAATGACCATGATATGCACAGCGTGCCAGATCCCTTGGATTTGATTTCTAATGCGTTTTGACTTTCATCCAATGGTCCACATGTTTTTGACTTTTTTCTTTTCTGATTTTTATATTTAATTGTCTTAAATTTCAAAAAATCCTAGAAAATCCATTTTTAGTCTAAAAAATCTGAAAAAAATTATGAAAAATATTTTTGATTTTTCTCTTTCTGATTTTTATTTTTTCACAATTTTATTTTGTGTTTTGATATTTTTTATAAATTTTCATTTTATTTGAATTGATTTAAATGTTTAAAAATACTTTTATGCATTTTTAAATTCTGAAAAAATTATGGAATGATCCAATGATATGGTGACAAATATTGGTGACCTCATTTATTTTTTATGTCTGACTTTGTGATTTTTTATCATTTTTTATTTATTTGACTTTGTAGCTATGGTCTTACTTAATATTTCTTGATTAATTTAAACATAGTTAATATTTTTCTCTTTTATTTCTATTTTAAAACATTTTTAAAACCCTTTTAATGTATATATTAAATGCAATATTATTTTGTGATTATATTCTGGCTGATCTTGGGTTAAATTTTTGATCATGAACTTTATTAACATATTGGATCCATGGTGTTGAGTCTAACTCCATAAAAATGGATGAATGATTTTAATAATAGTTTGATTAAATTTTAATTCAAATGTGGTTTGTATATTCTTCCCCACCCTTCTCCATCTTATCCCTTTCTTATTGCACTAAGTGTTATTGGAGGATGATCTCTATATCATGTATAAAAAAATGGCGCATAGATTCCTATTGACCGGCTTCAAAATAGGTACGACTTCTACATGAGTCCACTTACGATTGCTTAACATAGCGCTAAATTTTATCCCGATTCAAATATATGATCATTCATGGCCCAAACTTATGTTTGTAAGCCCAAGTATATTAATTTGATCTCTTTGATCCAATAACCTTGAGATTCATTGTGTGGAGGCTTTGGTTCTACCAATCCTCTAATGGATCTACAATACTTTTGGTCAACACAGATCACTTAAACATCGTTGATCATTAAATGCTATTTTTGAGAATTCCAAATGGATGATATACTTGACAAAAAGCAAATCCTCTAATGAGTTCCAAATGCAAGTTTCAAGATGGTCATCCAACTAACCACTAATTATTAAATTGTTTTTTTTTACTTTATGATTTTATTTTTTATGCTTTATGAACCATTTATTTTAAGCATTACATTTCATGTTATTTGTATTTTGCTCACTTGAGCATTTATATTCTTGTTATTTTCATCTTGCTCACTTGAGCCTTTCTTTTCTTTTTCAAGACACCTAATAATCAACATGAACCCTAAAAAAACCCTTTAATGAAACTTGGACTATTTGGCTACTATCCTTGGCATTATGGAGTATTGGACTTCTTGGACTTTGGATTAGATGCTAGTAGGTACTTGCTCAAAATCAAACTTTTCACACTTACACTTTTTTACAAACAAAGTTTTCAAAAACACTTCATAACACTCTTGAAGACAGAAGCAAGGGTTAAAAATAAGTAAAAACAAAAACTTTTCAAAACAAACACACACAAGAAATTTTAAAAGATGAGAAAGTACCTAAGAGACCGTAGATAACTACGGATAGAAAGGGTACTAACACCTTCCCTTTCTATAATCTACCCCCCGTACTCAAAATCTCGAAAAAGGAATTTTTCTGTGCTTTTTTCCTTTCAAGTTGGATAAAATAAAAGTCGGTGGCGGCTCTTGCTTACTGCGACATTTTGCAAACACAAACAGAAAACGCAAACTAGCATTTTCCAAAACAGTCGGTTCTGCCACCGTGTCATAGAACTGGAGACTCTGTTGGGGATATTATAAGTGGGGTATACCTTAGGATTAGTTCATCATAAATTGCTTCTCTTGTTTGTTTTGGTTGCTTTACTTTTAAGGGTTTGTACTGGGAGTTACTATAGATCCTAACCCGGATCTGGGGACACCTTTTAGGTAAGTAGCAATAAACTGTGAGGGAACTATACGACATAGACCGATATGGTTGAAGCAGTAGCTACGTTTATGTGGCACATTAGTTGGTACCGGTATCCCTTGTGGAGAAACAAGGAGAATACGGGGCTGCTATGTGTAACGTTAAGCATCAACCGACCTTAGAACCCTTAATAGACCAACTTGGCCATTAGAAAGTAGTGAGGTAGCTGCCCTCTGTGTAAAGCTGAGAATTGGTTGATACTCGATGCTACACTCATTGAGACCATACTCTCGAGATAGTTCCGGCTGTAAGAAAAGATTGTGTGAGCTGAAACCAAGACCGATGAAGGATAGTCATTGATATTGAGAACCTCTAGAACTCGGTTACTTTTGCTAAGACAGGTTGAAACCATTTGAACTTAAAGAGGGTAATACCTTTGACCCCATGCAAGCCTTAAATTTAAGGGCTTTTGTGTGACTTGTTTGCCTTTGCAATGCCTGTTATCTGCTATACCTGTTGATTGATTTCATCATGACACCATGTATCATAACATAGCATGCATACTTCATTATACTAACCATTTCAAAGACCAAGGGGATTTATCTTTGTCCTGTTTTGCAGATTATGGCTTCCGTACGCAGAAACACAATCCGAGTTAACTTTGTGCAAATACCTGCTCAACTCAAGGAGTTAGCCTCAAAAGTGTCTGAGACTTCTATGTTTATTAAGAGACGTGGTCATCTTCTTAGCCTGGTCACCTCAAAGTTTGATGAGCAGATGATGAGTGTACTTTTCCAGTTCTTCGATCCTGTGCATCATTGTTTCACTTTTCCAGATTATCAGTTGGTTCCCACTTTGGAAGAGTTCTCTCACTTATTGGATATATCCATCCTAGAGAAGGTGCCTTTCATAGGTATGGAAGAAAATCCTAGACCAGAAGACATTGCCTTAACTCTGCATCTGAAACGGGCTGATGTAGTATCCAATTGGGAGACACGAAGTGGGGTCAAAGGTTTCTTAGCCAAATTTCTGATGGATCAGGCTCAGCTGTTCTGGGATAATTTGGATTTTCAGGCTTTCAAAGACATCTTGGCTCTCCTTATCTACGGTTTGGTTCTCTTACCGAATCCAGATTCCTTTTTGGATGTGAAGGCAATTAAGATCTTCCTTTCTTGTAATCCTGTGCCTATTCTACTGGGTGATATCTTGCATGCCCTCTACACTCGTATTGTGCGAAGAAGAGGGACTCTCATGTGTTGCATGCCGCTGCTGGCGAGATGGTTTATTTCGCACCTCCCCAAATCTGTGTTAAAGAATGAAGAAGGTTTGGGATGGTCTTACAGAATAATGTCACTTGCCCATACAGACATTCTTTGGAGTTCTAAGGCTATGGAAAACACTGCTGTCATTGATTGTTGTGGGGGATACCCTAATGTCCCGTTGCTTGGAATCAGAGGGGGTATAACCTACAATCCCTGTCTAGATTTGCAATAATTTGGTCGTGCTCGGAGAGATGGTCCTCATGAGCTACTTCTAATAGATATTTCCTTTGACTACAAGGGATACTTTGATGAGCACTGCCAGAGGTTTATACGAGCCTGAGGCATGGTGAACAGATGTGTCCCCCAAGAGCTGGGACCAAGGACTTCTCTCCCTATGCAGCCTTATCTCCAGTGGGTCCGAGCTCGAGCCCAGAAGCTCGGGATGCCTTATGAAGCTGTGTTACCGGTGATTGTGGAGCCTACCAATGAAGAGGGCATTCCTTACACAGTCCTCTATCCTTACATGCCCACTGATCTTGGGGCGTAGCAGAGATCCAGGATCCAGCTGAAAGAGGAGAGGGATACTTACCGGGAAAAGTATCATGAGCAAGAAAGGAAGAACTTGAAGCTCATCAGGCAACTCGAGAATGAAAGAAAGATCAATGACTACGTCAACACAAAGGGGAAGCGTCCATGGGATTTCTGATTTTGATGTTTCTAGTTTAGTTTTGTTTTCCATTTATTTCTTTGTAACGCCTCAAAGGCATTGTGGAACCTTGTTACCAGTTAATCTAATAAAGTTTGTTTTATTTCTTGGTTTGAAAATTTAAATCTCCCAAAGTCTTTGAAATCATTACATATGCATCCCATTATCATGCACACCATTACAGGTACCATTACAGGTTTCTCATCTTCTTCGCTGTCTATTTCAGCATGAAATGTCTTCTGATCAAGCTATCAAAGATCTCCAGGCACAAAACGCCCAATTCCAACAGATGTTCTTAAGCTTGGCTAAAGGGCAAGAGGATCTAAAAGCTCTCATTCAGAAAGAAAAAGAGAAGAAGAAGTAGAAGGTTGTTCTTCTGAATATGGGAAAAAGGTTTGGGGATAGGTTGAAACAGCAAGCTGATCCGACCTCTTCATCCAAGGAAGGGGAGAACCAAGAAGAAGAAAAGATCCCCAGTCCTGCCATCTCTGATGATGATACAGATTTTGATGATGAACAGTATCCTCCTGCTGAGGATAGGTACAAACAACTAGAGGACCGTCTGAGTGCAATGGAGTTTCAGAAGATCCCTGGTTTGGATTTTGGAGAGCTGGGACTGGTATCTGGAGTGGTAATCTCTCACAAGTTCAAAGCTCCAGTTTTTTCCAAGTACGATGGAGTGTCCTGTACAAAACTCCATCTTCGCTCGTATGTCAGGAAAATCCAACCCCACACTGCTGATAGAAATCTATGGGTACATTTCTTTCAAGATAGTCTGTCAGGGACTCAACTTGAATGGTTTTATCAGTTGGAAGGAGCCAACGTCTGAAACTGGGAGGACCTTGCTACTGCTTTTTACAAGCAGTATTAGTATAACGCCGACCTTGCTCCCACTCGTACTCAGCTTCAGGGTATGTCTATGGGTGCAAGCGAAGGTTTTAAAGACTATGCTCAAAAGTGGAGAGATTTGGATGGAAGAGTCCAACCCCCTTTGTCTGATAGAGAGTTGGTCGACATGTTTCTAGCAACGCTATCTGGTCCGTTTTTCAATCATCTGATCGGCAGTTCGTCATCCGGGTTTACTGAGTTGATTTTGACTGGGGAGAGAGTAGAAGCTGGTATCCGAAGTGGTAAGATACAGAAGGATACTTCATCAAGTGCAGTAAAGAAGCCTTTCACCGGTAAGAAAGAAGCTAGTGCAGTCTATGGCTCGAGGAGTCAAAGCAGACTTGAACACCGTCAAGCAGTAAATGCAGTAATGATATCAAGACCCACAGTTGCTCCACAATGCAACAATCAACAAAGGGTGGAGATACCACAGAGGCAGTACACTCGGCTCAATATGACCTTGTCTCAAATTCTACCATAATTATTAAATACCAATCTGGTAACTATGAGGGAGGCCCTGAAGAATCCCAACACCACTTCTCCTCAATATAACCCGAATACCCGCTGCGCTATCACTCCTACGGCCCAGGTCATGATACAAACAACAATTGGGATTTGAAGAACAAGGTGCAAGACCTGATCGAAGCCAAAGAGATTGAGTTTGACGCTCCGGAGAAGCCCAGCGTCATAACTGCTCCCATGCCCAAACACGGTCATGGAGTAAATGTTGTAGACGATGGTTTATTTGTGACTTTCATGGAAGAAATTGCTACTCCTTTGATGACAGTTAAGAAGAATTTGTTGTTAGCCAGTTTATTTCCGGGCTGTGGTGAAGGTTGCCACATATGTTCCATTCTACCTGTTGGTTGCCACTTATTGAAATCAGGTGTTCAGTGCCTGATGGATAACAAAGAGATCATGTTCGAAAAGACTATGATTATGTTGGTTCCAATTGAAGATGTTGCCATCATAACCATTTCCGCCAATCCTTCCAAGGTTTCCTCGAGAAAGCCTGTTAGGATTAAACCCGTCCCAAGAATTGCTCCGTTAATAATTATTGTCCCTGGTCATATCCCGTACACTTCAGATAAGGCTTTCCCTTGGCACTACGGTGAAGATGTGTATTAACATGGAGTTAAGCAAGACTTAAAGAGTGAGGAAGCTGATATCAACAATATTGTCGGGGCCAGCAAGGTCACCAGAAGTGGAAGACTCTTTTCTCCCGGGATTTCCCCTCCGACTGTTCACAAACCTGTTGGCATTCCATCTGCTAGTACATCAGCTAACATCCCGGTTCCTATTCCAGTTATCACCCGTGTCACCGAGCCATCTGATACTCGGGGCAAAGAAGTCATAGGTGAGCCTGCCCAGACAGAGGCGCCTAAGAAGATCATTGTAGAGACCTCTAACCAGGAGATAGAGGAAATTCTGAAGATTATCAAGAATAGCGACTATAACATAGTCGAGCAGCTGGGGCAGACCCCGTCAAAAATCTCCATGTTGTCCTTGTTATTATGTTCTGAAGCCCATGCAAAGGCTTTAATTGCATTCCTGAAGATTGCGCATGTGTCGCAGGAAACTTCAGCCGATCAATTCAAAGATTGCGTAGCTAGTTTAACTGCCGACAATGGGCTGGGTTTCTCAGATGCAGATCTGACTGCTAAAGGAAGAAATCACAATGATGCTTTACACGTCTCGATCGAGTGCAGGGGAACTACTCTGGCCCATGTAATGGTGGATACTGGGTCCTCATTGAATGTTTTGACAAAGAAAGCATTAGACCGTCTGGACTATGAAGGTTTGATTCTGAAGCCGAGAAATATTGTGGTCAGGGCTTTCGACGGGTCAAAAAGGATGGTGCACGGGGAGGTGGACGTCCCTGTTAAAGTTGGATCTCAGACTTTTGCATATACCTTTTATGTGATAGACATTAGACCATCATATTCTTGTTTGTTGGGTCGCCCTTGGATTCATAAGGCTGGGGCAGTGACCTCCACGCTCCATCAAATGTTGAAATATCCGGTGAAAGGGGAGATTATTACGGTGCGAGGAGAAGAGGAGTATATGGTGAGTCATCTTAATTCCTTTCTCTACATGGAGATGGATGGGGAATTCATCGAAACCCACTGTCAGAACTTTGAAGAGGTCCCTCAGACCTTGGCGTCAACTGAAGTGGCTACCGACAAACCTTCGATGAAGATGGCTTCTCTCAAGGATTCCAAGGCTGTAATTGAAAAAGGTGGGTGTACAAATTGGGGTCAGCTCCCTGATTTCATGCACAAAACTGACAAATTTGTTTTGGGCTTCACTACAGGGGCTCAAAGGGTTGTTAGACGTGCATGGATTAGAAGACCTCTTATGCACATCAGTAATCAAGGAGTTAATGCGGTGGAAGACAGTGGAGAAGATTTAGATATCGACAGCTGGATCTACCCTACAACCAATGGTGGATTGAACAACTGGACGGTGAAAGACTTCATACCTATTTCCTTTATTTCACAGTAGTTGACTTTTGTTTTAAGAGTTGTAATAAACAGTTTGAAACTTTATGGCCCGGTGCCTTACCCAAGGCACCTTGTCTTTGCTTGTGAGGGCTTATTACTTGTCATTTCATATATCATCAATAAAACATTGGAAGTTTCTTGCATTATAAATTTTGCGCTCCTTGTTTTTCTTTTCTGTCTTTCACTTTATCAAAACAGCTATTCTCTTACACACACTCACGTATTATAATGCAGATCCATATCCACTCTGGATCCCATTGATAACGACTCTGCTACTGCTAGTTATGACTTTGAAAATCCGATCAACCAAGCCGAGGAGGAAGGTGAGGATGATTATGAGGTACCCGGAGAACTTGCTAGACTGTTACTACAGGAAGAAAGGGCCATACAGCCTCATGAAGAGCCAGTCGAATCAGTGAATTTGGGTATAGAGGAAGACAGGAAAGAGGTCAAGATAGGAGCAAATCTGGAGCCTAGTGTCAAGCAACGGTTGATACAGATGCTACGCGACTATGTTGAGATCTTCTCCTGGTCTTATGAAGATAAGCCTGGGTGGACACCGATATTATGGTACACTGCCTGCCAACTAAAGAAGACTGTCCTCCGGTAAAGCAGAAGGTTCGCCGTATGCGCCCTGAAATGTCTAAGAAAATAAAAGTTGAAGTCATGAAACAGTTCTACGCGGGATTTTTAGTTGTCACTGCTTACCCGAAGTGGGTTGCCAACGTGGTTCCTGTGCCTAAGAAGGATGGTAAGGTACGGATGTGTGTAGATTATATAGATCTGAACAGGGAAAGCCCCCAAGGATGATTTCCCACTTCCTCACATCGATGTTCTGGTCGACAACACCGCGCAGCATAAGATCTTCTCCTTTATGGATGGTTTTTCTAGTTACAATCAGATTAAGATGGCTCCCGAGTACATGGAGAAGACAACCTTCATTACACAGTGGGGTACCTTTTTCTATAAGGTCATGTCGTTCGGATTGAAGAATGCTGGGGCCACTTATCAGCGCACCATGGTTGCTTTGTTTCACGACATGATTCACCATGAGATTGAGGTTTATGTTGATGACATGATTGCAAGGTCCCAAACTGAAGAAGAACACCTTGACCATCTCTAGAAACTGTTTGGCAGGTTGAAGACGTACAAATTAAAGTTAAACCCGAACAAGTGCACCTTCAGAGTAAGGTCTGGTAAGCTGCTGGGTTTCGTCGTCAGTGATAAAGGTATTCAGGTGGATCCTGTAAAGGTAAAAGCTATAAAGAGATGCCAGCTCCCCGCACAGAAAAGGAAATTAGAGGCTTTCTGGGACGTCTGAACTACATCGCCCGATTCATTTCACATCTGACCGCTACTTGTGAGCCAATCTTCAAGCTGTTGAAGAAAGATCAAGTGGTAAAATAGAATGATGAATGTCAGACCGCTTTCGAAAGGATCAAGGAATACCTCTAAGAGCCACCTATTCTGATGCCTCCAGTTGAAGGAAGACCTTTGATCTTATACTTGACAGTACTGGATAATTTAATGGGGTGCGTGTTGGGGCAGCATGACGAGTCTGGCCAAAAAGAGCACGCTATTTACTACCTTAGCAAAAAGTTTACCGACTGCTAGACCCGATACTCACTGCTCGAGAAAACTTGTTGCGCTTTGCCATGGGCTGCTCGCTGGCTGAGACAGTATATGCTGAGTCACACCACCTTATTGATATCAAAGATGGATCCAATCAAGTATATCTTCGAAAAGCCCGCTTTGTCTGGAAGAATAGCAAGATGGAAAATGATCCTCACTGAATATGACATCCAGTACACAACCCAAAAAGCAATCAAGGGGAGTGTATTGGCAGATCATTTGGCGCATCAGGCCGTGGATGACTACCAATCCATGAATTTCGAGTTCCCGGATGAGAACATCATGTTGGTGACCGACTGTGAGAAACATGGACCGGGTGAAGGACTTGAGGAAAGATCTCGATGGTCTATGTACTTTGATGGAGCCTCTAACGCGTTGGGTATTGGCATTGGCGTTGTGATCATATCTCCTGAGGGCTGTCATACTCCATTCACAGCTCGATTATGTTTTAACTGCACCAACAATATGGCGGAGTATGAAGCATGCATCCTGGGTCTCCGGGCTACTATTGACCTGAGGATTAAGTTCATGAGTGTATTCGGAGATTTCGCTCTAGTGATCAGTCAGATCAAAGGCGAGTGGGATACGAAGCACCCAAATCTTATTCCCTATAAGGAGTATGTACTAACATTTCTCCCACACTTCGAGGAAATAACCTTTGAACACTTCCCAAGAGAGGAGAATCAGTTAGCGGACGCGCTAGCTACCTTGTCTTCTATGTTCAAAGTCAGGTGGGACAATGAAGCACCCCAGATTACCATTGAGAGGTTGCACGAACCCGCACATTGCTGTGACATTGAGATGGAAGAGTTAACAGATAAGCCCTGGTTTCACGAGGTAAAGAGGTATCTTGAGGCTCAAGAGTACCCCGAGGGTGCATCTGTTAATGACAAGAAGTTCTTGAGAAGGCTTGCTGCAAAATTCTTCATCAGCAATGGGATCCTTTATAAACGTAACCATGATTCAACCTTACTGCGATGCATGGACAAAAGTGAGGCAGAAGGGATCATGGAAGAGTTACATGAAGGTACCTTCGGAACTCACTCCAGTGGACATACCATGGCGAAGAAGATCCTATGGGCAGGATATTACTGGTCCACTATGGAAGCCGACTGTTATCAGCATTCTCGAACCTGTCATAAGTGCCAAGTCTATGCTGATAAGGTGCATGTACCTCCAGTTCCTCTGAATGTATTGACAACTCCTTGGCCTTTTGCAATGTGGGGCATCAATATGATCGGCGAGATAAGACCTACTGCGTCTAACGGGCATTGTTTCATTCTGGTAGCTATTAATTACTTTACGAAGTGGGTTGAGGAAACTTCCTTTGCTAGAGTAACCAAGAACGTCGGGGTGCGGTTCATTCGGAACAATTTGATCTGTCGATATGGTGTACCAGAGAGGATCATCACGGACAATGGTACAAATCTTAACAATATAATGATCACCGAGCTTTGCAGACAGTTTAAGATACAGCATCATAACTCTTTTCCCTACCGGTCAAAGATGAATGGGGCTGTTGAAGCAGCTAATAAGAATATCAAGAAGATTGTGCAGAAGATGACGGTGACATACAAAGACTGGCACGAGATGTTACCATTTGCTCTTCATGGGTACCGTACCTCAGCACGGACTTCGACAGGGGAAACACCCTATTCTTTGGTGTATGGCATGGAGGCAGTCCTACCCATTGAGGTCCAGATACCCTCTCTCCGGATTATGAAGGATGCAAGTTTGAGCGAAGAAGATTGGATCCAGGCCCGACTTGACCAGCTGAACTTAATCGATGAAAAGAGACTTACTGCTATTTGCCATGGTCAGACGTATCAAAAGCGAATGATCAAGGCTTTTAACAAGAAAGTCAGATGACAAGAATATCAGGTCGGGGATCTGGTGATCAAGCGCATCATACTGCCGAAAGGTGATCCCAGGGGTAAATGGACCCCTACGTACGAAGGGCCATTTATGGTTAAGAACATTTTCTCAGGAGGAGCTATGATTCTAACCACCATGGATGGTGAAGACCTTCCTAACCCCGTCAATGTAGACATAATGAAAATATACTATGCATAATCAAAGACCCGCTAGGTTGACTGGCCTAGGCAAAAATAAGGGCTTTCCGACGAACCAAAAGGGTCTGGGCAAAAGTAAGGGATGAAAATGGATAAAAAATTGTACACCCAGCAAGTCAAAAAACTGAAAAGGCGGCTTGGGCAAAAAAGGGTATCCCGGTGGATTAAAAACCTAAAAGGGCAGTCCAGGCAATAATTAGGGATCGAAGCGTAACACTATGTCTCATTGGATCATCTTGCGACCAGACTTCGGTATCGACTATCAAGCTCGGACACACCAATCAATCTTATCCACCTTCGACTAAGTAGCAAAGTGATGAGACGCTTGAAGATATAAGGGCAATAACAGATTTGAAACCCAATGGGATTGTTTCACATAGCTGTTTTTCTTTCTTTTACACAAATTGTATAATTTCTATCTTTCGGCGGCGTTCTCTTACTAGGACGTCAACCTCTTGTACAAAACGCCTATTACATGCCAACTTCAAAATCAATACAATTCATTTTCACAAGAAATTCCAAATTATTTTTCTTTTTCTGTTTTGTTTTACAAAGAGCGTCCAATGATTCATTTTTGGTATATGCATTTGAGAATAAATTGCTACTCATAAATATTTACGTACGAAACAAAAGACAATTACTCGTAATTCCAGGAACATGGGCAAACAAGAAGTGTCCAAACCTTACAGTTGCTCTACTTACCAGGTACAGGGATAGAGCCAGCTTAAAAATATAACTGAAGGAACGTACATTCCCCGCAGAGTTGGAAGTATTCCAAGGACAGTGGTGGTAATTCTCCCCAAGCAGAGTTTATCTGTCACCAACAATAGAAGTTCACCATCAGTGGAGTTTATTTCTTCCAAAGGCAGGAAACTCAATCCCCGGTAGGATTCATTATCACCAACAACAGTAATTCATCCCCAGCCGAGTTTGTTTCTCCAAATCAGCAGATCGTCCAACAGAGTATCTCTCTTCCCCACAGAGTCATTCTCTCGCCAAATTATTCTCCAGCAGAGTCTCTCCCGGCGGTTTGTTCTCGAGCAGAACAGACGCAAGTCTCCAGCTAATCATCTTCGATCGTTATCCCCAGCGAGAACGAAGAATTCAATTCCTTGTACTCTCCAACAACAGTCCAGGATTTATTCTCCCCAGCTAGAGAGTATCATAAGAGCATTGCATATCCATACATCGTAGGATGCGCATATGCATCATACAGCACAATCTCATTTATTTTGAGAACACCATTACTCAACATATTTCATACATCATGACATTGCATATGACTAACTATTTACCTTTCAGGGAGAGATGCAATCAAGTCCTCACAAGTTTTCTCTGGTTCAGTCAAATCGATACTAAGATTTCTATTCCAATTCAAGCTATGAAGCCCGGATTCGACCGGATAATATCTTGATTTCTCCAAAACACCATGAAGCCTGGAAACAACCAGATAGTGGTATATCTTAAATTCAAGCTATGAATCCCGGATTCGACCGGATAATATCTTGATTTCTCCAAAATACTATGAAGCCTGGAATCGACCAGATAGTGGTATATCTCAGACTCAAGCTATGAAGCCCGGATTTAATCGGATAATATCTTGATTTCTAAATAATACACTGAAGCCTGGACATGACCAGATAACAGTGTAAGGTACTGCGAAGCTTGGAATTCGACCAAATAGAAGTTTACCCGGCCAATTACTATGAAGCCCGAAAATCGATCGTATTTTAGTAAGCCTTAAATTCAAGTGGAAGCCCGGATACGACCGAATAACCACTTGATTCATTCTGAAGCCTGGAGCATGACCAGATAAGAATTGAGAAATTGAGAAGCCTGGATTACGACCAAATAGCAAGCCTAATCTCATCTCCCCAGTAAGTCATTGTAAAGCCTGGAGCACAACCAGATAACAGTCGATCTTATTTTCCTCAACAAATCACTGTGAAGCCTAGAGCATGACCAGATAGCAGTTCATTTTCACCTCTTCGACTAAAAGATGATTCCCCGGTAGAATAACGGACGACTGAAGCTCCTAAAATTCTAATTTTACCAAGACAGAGACTACCACTCCCCAGCGTAGTCCTCCTCGACAACAAGTATACGGGCTCTCGCAAAGGAATCTCTTATGCGATCGACACTTCTTCTGATGGCATCTTTAAGCCCATCTTCCGACATCAACCTCCAAATGGCATCTATAAGCCCATTCCCGATATCACAAGACAAATACCACTTCATGCGAGTGCAAATTTCTAGGCACTCTAGTGTTCATTCATCTTCCACCTTCGGATCACGAAAGGCAGACAAGCCAATCTACATCCTCAGGTTTAAGAAGATTGAACATGGGAAGCTGTTGTACCCCATAATTTTCTCTCCCATATTTCTCAATACATTTCAAGTGAAGTCCTCAAATTGCTCAAGGAAGTCCAAGGGTTGACCAGACAAACTCTCTCCTAAAGCAGTCTACCCCAAATTAGGGTTTCACTTTGCATCAGGATGTTTTAATCCAGAGGGTCCCAAATGCTCACAAT
Organism: Vicia faba; assembly: GCA_948472305.1. Classification (NCBI taxonomy): domain Eukaryota; kingdom Viridiplantae; phylum Streptophyta; class Magnoliopsida; order Fabales; family Fabaceae; genus Vicia; species Vicia faba. The sequence goes on along the minus strand of OX451740.1, from coordinate 827,924,797 downwards.
TTCCCTAATAGGTTCTCAAGATCATCCATGTCAAGTTTCAAGCCTTGCAGAGGAAGTTTGCTCAGTCAATTGCTCAAAGGCCTGAAAATCGACTATGCTAGGGCAAAAGTCAATTGTGGCCCATATACAGTCAAACTTCAAGATTTTTGGTCAACATTCTCATTTTTAAGTATTATTCATCATTTGATCAAGGTTTGATCATGATTCCTCAAGGATTGCTCACAATTCATCAAAACCCAAAAGTTGCTAAATTAGGGTTTTGCAGGAAAAGTCAACTCAACTTTGACCAAGCATAACTTTCTCATACTTTATCAAAAATGACCCATCCAAAGCTCATTTTTAATAGGGTGCAATTCCCTACAACCCAACTTCATCTCCCAAGTTCAAAATATGCACTCACAAGAAGATATGAATTTGGACATTATAGGTCATTTTAAAGTCAACAAAAACACCTTTTGGGTCAAAGCTTCATACATGAACATGGAAGACTCAATTGATATGAGAACAAAAGGGTTGCTTAGGGGACATATAAAGCTTTCTAAAAAGTCAAAGAACACATCTCTAGGGTCAAAATTAAAGGAGTTATGCATTGGCAAAGTTGACCTTTTTTGCAAAATTGCCAAAAGTCAAATGTGTCCAAAATTGCATTTTTTAACAAATGGGTCCAACTTTTTATGCTTGCACTGAGTTTGTAATGTGACCCACGACCCATGGTCCTTACCATTTGTCATTCTTTTATTTTTGTCATTTATTTTGATTTTATTTCAATTAAATCAAATAAAATCAAAATAAAATCATGAATATATCAAAAACTAATCAAAGCTTGAGATTTTGTGCATGTTTAGGTCTATTATACAACTGGAGATGGAATCAAATCGTGCAAGGATCAGTTGGACACAAAAAGATTGAGTTTTGCTTGATTTAGATAGATTTGGCACAATAATCAAATCATAAATCAACAGTCATAATTGGAGAGATTTGATACAAGTTTGTAACCCTAATTCCTTCTAGGGTACATAAGGGACAATTGCATATCAGAAACAAAGGGATTGGAGGCGTGCAAGACAAAAAGAAAAGTTGCAAAAAAACTCAAGAAAAGTGTAAAATGATTTTCAGGATTCAGATCAATTCAAAGCATTCTAGTCATCCCAATCATTTCCTGGACGTTCTAGGATCCTATTCCAATCACTAGCAAGCTTCCTAACACCCAGAAACGCACTGTAAGAGTCCTACGATATCCATGTTTTTTTGAATTCGTATATCATAATTCTGGCATTGTTAGCATGTTTTATTGACATATCCTTAATCCATGAGTTATTTGCAAGCTAATGGTGGTACTTAATTGCATTTTCATTAACTGTACAGCAAGATGCCATAGTTAGGGTGCTTGCTTCGTTTTTGGGGTTTTTGTGTACAGGGACAATTGGCCATGGATAGTGGTACCATGATGCTCATGAGGTTGCAACGAGTTGATTGGTACCACTAGTTGTGATTTATCATTCCTGTATAAAGTTTTGGAGAAGCACAAGGCTGTACCTATGCCCATTTGTCCGTAGGTAAAAGTTCTTGATCTAAAACGACGAAGGCGCGAGGACGATGATGGAGTGGTAGGTGGTGAATGGCCCATTCAAATCTGCGCGCATTTCAGAGTTTAGCTTTATTGCTTTATCATATAATGTTATTTTTTCATTAGGTATACAACTAATACAACCAGCTCAGCTGGCAAGCGTGCAATGGATGAATGTTAAAGGACCTGGGTTCGATCCCCAGGTCCCCATATTATTTCATGATATTTTTTCTTGCGTAATCAGGCACACGTGCATACAATGAGTCCACCATACACCATCAATATCCAGCCAACAGATCTTCAACAAGGCAGATCCAATGCCTTATCCCTGAGAGTCTACCATGGGCGTGAGTCAAGCTAACACACAGGATCTGGAAAGTCAATGAAGGCCAGAAACTATTGGGCCCAAAAGTGCAATCAGCACCCCTCCTTTTCTATTCAAACACCAGGCCCATTCTTTTTCTTTTCTATTTTTTCTCTCATTTAATTTATTTTGTTTAATTGTTTTCTAACCACAAAATTAATTTCTTTTTTCATAAAAAATCATAAAATCAATTTTTCACAAATTTAGAATTAGGTTTTATTTTTATTTTATTAAATTTAATTTAATATTAGTTAAATTTAATTTTAGGGTAATTCTAACTTTTTGTAAATAATTAAAATCAAATTAGAAAAATTAGGGTTGCTTTTGATTTAATTTTTTATTTCTTTTCTCAATAAAACAAAAATACAAAAATAGGTTAATTTAATTATTTTTTCTTAAATTTTAAATTAATTAGTAATTAGTTTTTTTTATTTATTCAATTAAAATCTTATTTTCTCAAAACAATCAAAAACAACAAAAAATGATCTTTCTCTTTTTAAAGTTTTAATTAGGTTTAGATGGGGTCAAAACCCTAATTCATTTTCGTTTAATTCATCACGCGCGTTTGATTATTTTTGCGATATTAATGTAACTGCTCACAGTATGTAATAGTTTAATTAGGATTTCCTTTTACTTATCGTTTTACGAGTTTTTTTTGGCTATGTAATCCCTACCCCGAAGCCTTGTAATAGCGTAGTTTTTATTTCTCGCATTGAAATTCTCGCAAATATTAACTGTTAGATGTATGATAATAGGATTGTATGACAAGACTGCATGCTAATTTAAATTGGCTAGCAAACCCTAATGTGCAAAGATAATAACTTGAAATCCAATCACTCATACATGCGCACTCCTAGGGTATACTCTCACTTAGGTTGCCTTCGGTAAACGATCATTAAGTATAGGTTATTTTAGTGGTCGCCCTTCTGTCTAAACAAAGATCAAATGTCCCGTTCGGAAATGTTGCCTCGGAATGGTTGCCTTGGAAATGTTGCCTCGAATATGATCTTAAGACTCTAGGGTTATTACTAAGACGTCCTAACAATGCTTTAGTGATCGTATGTCCCTTTCGAATTGACCCTTACAACTCCAACGACGGTGCTACCTATTTCTCAATAGTAGGATAGCATTGTCTAAAGGAAACAAGAACAAAAATAATCCTTTCTCGAGTAGGTAGATGCTAGTAGGTACTTGCTCAAAATCAAACTTTTCACACTTACACTTTTTTACAAACAAAGTTTTCAAAAACACTTCGTAACACTCTTGAAGACAGAAGCAAGGGTTAAAACGAAGTAAAAACAAAAACTTTTCAAAACAAACACACACAAGCAATTTTAAAAGATGAGCAAGTACCTAAGAGCCTGTAGATAACTACGGATAAAAAGGGTGCTAACACCTTCCCTTTCTATAATCTACCCCCCGTACTCAAAATCTCGAAAAAGGATTTTTTTTGTGCTTTTTTCCTTTCCAGTTGGATAAAATAAAAGTCGGTGGCAACTCTTGCTTACCGCGACATTTTGCAAACACAAACACAAAATGTAAACCAACATTTTCCAAAACAGTCGGTTCTACCACCGTATAACATTCTCCATGGACTGTAACAGTCTTTCCATTAATCTGATATTTTAACATCTGATGCAAAGTGGAAGTGACAACGCCAGCCCCATGAATCCAAGGGAGTCCCAATATACAAGAGTAAGATGGACGAATGTCCATCACATAGAAAGTTGAGCCAAAATTTTGGGAAAAGACTTTGATAGTAATGTCCACCTCCCATTGTACCATTCTATTAGAACTATCAAAAGCTCTCACCACAATATTATTGGTCTTCAAAGTCAGTCCTTCATAGTTCAATCTGTCTAAGGCACCCTTGGGTAGAACATTTAGCGACGAACCCGTATGAACTAGAACATGAGCCAGGGTAGTGCCCCTGCACTCAATAAAGACATACAGGGCATCATTATGCTTTCTTCCTTTAGACGTCAAATCAGCATTGGAGAAACCAAGTCCATTGTCAACAGTCATACTAGAAACACAGTTCTCAAATTGGTCGGCAGAAGTCTCTTGCGGGACATGAGCAGACTTCAGGAACTTCACCAAAGCCTTAGTGTGGGCTTCGGAGCATAATAACAAGGGCAGTATTGAAATTTTTAAGGGTGTCTTCCTCAATTGTTCCATAACATTATAGTCACTCTTCCGTATGATTTTCAAAATTTCCTCCATTTCTCGTTTGGAGGCTTCAGGAATGGCTTCTTTGGGTTCCTCCATTTGGGAAGGCTCAACCAATACTTCTTTTCCTCGAGTCTCAACTGACTCATTAGCAGGGAATAACAACAGGAGCAACAAGTGTTTTAGCAGGAATAACGAAAGGAGTGGCAACAGTCTTTAGAGAGATTTCAGGAGAGAAAACCCTTCCGCTTCTGGTAATTTTATTAGTCCTAACAATATTGTCGATGTTAGAACCAGTATCTTCAGTAACTTCATTCTTAATGGCCAGGAGGTCCTGCTTGACGCCATGATAATAGACGTCAGATCCATAATTCCAAGGAACATCTTTGTCGGAGGAATATGGTATGGATCTTGGAAAGGTGATAATTAGAGGAGCAATCTCAAGAGTGGATTTAATCCTGACAGGTCTTTTGGAGGAGACCCTGGGAGGATTGTCCGAAATGGTAATAATTGACACGTCTTCACATCTTGCATCTTCACATAGACCTTTCATAGAGGGATTCTTTTCAAACAAAATTTATTTGTTATTCATCAGGCGTTGAACACCTATCTTCAATAACAAACAACCATTGGGCAGAGACGCACACAGGTGGCAACCTTCACCACAGCCCAAAAATAAACCAGCTTGCAAGAGATTCTTCTTAACAGTTCCAGAGGGGTAGTCAAATCATCCACAGAAGAAACAAATAGAACATCATCAACAACATTAATACCCTGGCCATGCTTGGGCATTAGTGCAGTTATCATATTTGGGGTTTCAGGAGGGTCAAATTCAATCTCCTTTGCCTCAATAAGATCCCAAAATTTATTCTTCAGAGCCCAACAATCATTTGTATCATGCCCTGGATTGTTGGAGTGGTAGGCACACCGAGCATTTGGGCTCCTTTAGAGTCATTTGTATCATGCCCTGTGTTGTACCCCAATTTTTGCCTCTAAGATCCCTTCATCATACCATATTGATTCAATCACAACAAGATCACATTAGGGCTTTTGGTTCTCCTCCCTATCTATAGCTTTGCTCTTTGAGGAATCACCAAGCACCTTGACTTGTTTTTCTTTTTTGATTATGCGTGTTTTCACTATGCCGAAAAAGACTTACGAAAGCGCTTTTTTTGGCCTTTAAAAGCGCTTTCGTAGGTGGCGCTGCTATAGGTTTTAGCAGCGCTTTTTGTTTAATGAAAAGCGCTTTCGTAATTAGGATTTTGGCAGCGCTTTTTTATGAAGAAGCGCTTTCATAGGTCTACCTAAGGCAACGCTTTTTTCTGGAAAAGCGCTCTCATAAGTTTTCTTTTAGCAGCGCTTTTTTCTGGAAAAGCGCTGTCTTAGGTAGGCTTTTAGCAACGCTTTTTTCTGGAAAAGTGCTTTCATAGGTGGTCTTTTAGCAGTGCTTTTGCCTGGAAAAGCGCTGTCATATGTTTACCTTAGACAGCGCTTTTTGTGAAAAAGCACTTTCATAGGTTACCTAAGGCATCGTTTTTCTTGAAAAAGCGCTTTCATAGGGTGTTTTTTTAGAGGTATAATTTATATAATTCATATACCTGCATTGCTTGCAGCATATTATTTATATAAACTAGTTGCCATAACCTGTAATTCATAAACCGCGGTAATGTATTGTATACCATTGTAATCCAAAATATATATACACACCATTTTTGTACCTCAAAATATATAAAAACCATTGTTATCAGCATTGTAACTCAAAATCAGTCTTACAAAATCAACCCTAACAACAACTAAACCAGTCCTAATGTATGAAAGAAACACGGTCAATTATGTAATAAGGTCCTGGTCCTGCGAGGTTTGAACATAATAACACGGTCAATATGGTATTCCATGTACACATGTAACATATTCATAACACTTTTCACATAATAATATATTCATACCTTATATGATTCTCTGCTCAATAAAATATTGACACAATTCCTCTTTGATTTCTTCCAACTGAAGTTTCGTGTAATATGCATATTTGTATTCATCGAAGTACTACATAACAAAACATAATATGCATGATTTAGTTAAAAGTAAAAAATTATATGAAATATCTGAGAAATAATAAAACAAATCCTAAGTTATAAATCCATATCGTGACTGGAATCTCTATTTGATTCAGTTGAAGGATTTCTTTGATAAACCGCATAACGAAGTATCCACAATCTATACCGTTTTGCTGTTGAGGACACTACATAGAAAAACAAATAAGAATATATAGTTGTATTGTTTTATCAAATAGCATAAATATTATAAGTAAAATAGTGGAAATTAATATACCTTCACTTTGATCCAATTAATGTTGTTTGATTTAGACCGTCTTACCCGAGCTTCTCTTTGACACCGGAATACTTGTATCGCTCTAATAAAATAAAAATATATATTTAGAACAATGTCACAAAAATTATTAAATATATAAATACACACAAATATTTAGAATAATCTCACTTACGTATCAATCATTAACTTCATATCCGGATAATTTATCCAATCACCGTCAACCGAATTCAGATAATAGACCACTTCTTTTATAGGATCGATAGCAACCAACAACCAGTGACGTCTATAAATTAAAACAACAGTTTAGAAGAAAATTTTCTACGCAAAAATTACAAATATTAAAATGAACTTAGAATGAAAATCTAACCCTGTAGGAATAGTATTATACGCCCAAAGATATAAGCTTTCTGTACTTCCAGTTGCCATGAATCTTTCGACTAAGTGCTCTCTTACTGAATCTGGTTCCCTACCAATTGTCGCTCCGCTGACACGGGAGGAATACACGAAATGGAATTTGTTTGACAATTGATTCCCGTACATCAATTTGTCATATAAAAACCTTAAATAAAAACATAATTAATATTAGACTATAACTACTTATTCATTCAACTTTTTAGCAATGCATACCGGCAGTTACAATACAAGTCAAACTATTTTTCAAGTGGCACTGCATGATTTAGAAGTTCAAGATGGAGGAAAGTTCGAAAGAATTACCAGTGACCAGTATTAAACAATAGGACATCATAGAAACCTGCAATCTTAGCCCATTCATCTACAGGAACATCAATGTCAACTTGATGAATACCTTCTGACCCATCTTGTATCCCAGCTTCAGATTGCTTTGGCTGCCACCTTTGTTTAATCAGTAATTAGAACATAAGGTTTCCATTTAAAAAAGTATACAAGAAAGAAACAAAGTAAAACCAGAACCCTAAAAGTCAAAATCTGCTTAAGTAGGTTCTTCCAAACAGACCCTAAACTTCACCAACCCAATACAAGCTATTTGCAAAATTCTGAACTTTGAAACCGGAAACAAGAAAAAGAATTGGTAAAGGAGAAGGTTATTGATATTTGGAGAGCAAAACCGCATGATGATAAGCAACAGTGACATTGAATTTGGGAAAATAAGCACCTCTCCAAGCACCCTTCTTTTTCCTTTTCCGTGCACCCTCATCAGCAACCCTAAGAATATACATAAACGAAACCAAGAAATTCTCATTGAGCGAATCCCCAACAAACCCAACGTTGTTATTTCTCATCACACTAAGAAACTGAAACGGTTCGATCCGAGGCAAATGGCAGCCACGTGGAACCCATTTCCACGAATTGATCAAGCTCAGATTTTCCCTCTGGTTTCTGATGCAATTCCATGTGTTTCGATGGAAGGGACATGTGTCGTCGTAGAGTGGGGTGTGATTTGGATCGAAAACCCATTTCCTTTGAAGAAGTTGCATTTGGAGATTGAAAGTGATTGTGAGGTTGAAGATGAGGGTGTGTGGAGAGAGATGAGAGAAGAGAAGAGATAGATGGATGCAAGTGTTAGTAAGATGAGGTAAGGGAATAGATGTGAAGGTAGCTTTGGGGACATTGTAATGCTGTGTGACTCATGGAATCCATATCTTCACTCAAATAACATTTCTAATTTTTTTCTACTTTTAAACTTTGTTTTAAATTTTTATTTTAATTATTTTGTTCTCTAAAACATCTCAACCAATTACCCATACGAAAGCGCTTTTAAAAGCACTTTCTAAAGGTCATCTATAACAACGCTTTTACATCAAAAAGCGCTTTCGTAGCATATCCTATAGCAGCGCTTTTAAAAGCGCTTTCTAAAGGCCAGCTTTAGCAGCGCTTTGGAAAAGCGCTTTCTAAGGATGACCTTTAGCAGCGCTTTTGAAAAGCGCTTTCTTAAGGTACCCTCTGAAAGGCCAGCTTTAGCAGCGCTTCCCAAAAAGCGCTTTGTAAGGGTGACCTTTAGAAGCGCTTTTGAAAAGCGCTTTCTTAAGGAACTCTTTGAAAGCGCTTTTTTAAGCGAATTTTTTTTTAAAACCTACAGCAGCGCTTTTTTCCAAAAGTGCTTTCTTTTATGTGCTGCTAGAACTTATTTTTGGCGTAGTGTTTGTTTTGACTTTCCTTTTTATTAATAAAATGCAATGTTGGTTTGTTTCACTTGTTAATAATGTAGGTAAAGGCAAGGTGGCTTAGCAAGTTGATCAATGGGTCCATGAGTTTATTTCCATGCCCTAGTCAATAAAGCTTGAGAAATCCAAACCTCACCGTTGATATTGTTTTGGAAGAAATGGCATGGCAAGGTTTATTTTGGTTCACCACATTTCAAAGTTATCAAGATTGATTCAAAAATACAAGGGGTTGATTGAAGAAGTTGTCATGGTTGGACAAGGTCTTGTTCCCAATGGTCATAAGTGCCATATTTCTCTCAATTCTCAAGATATGGAAGTCGTTTTGGTTGATATGAGTTATCATTATCATCCTCAACAACTTCTATATACAAAGCAAGAGTGTTGGTACAAGAAGGTTTTTCAAAATTGTCAAAGTTCCTCAAAGCATTTTCTTGATCTAGGAGCTAGGGTTTTGAACTTCAAAGAAGTATATCTTGCTCACCTTTTGGTATTTTTGAGTGATTCCAAAGACATCCTTCTCTTCAAATGGTTATTAACCAATCACTTCAAAATTTTCAAGGAGTTTTCATGTGGAAGAAACTTGATGATGAAGAAAGATTACAAGTCCTCGAGATGAACCCCCAATTTCTCATGTGTGACTTCAAATGATCATAACTTGGTCAATTTTTATCACATTGAGACCAATATTTTTCCATAATGATCTTGAGAATGTTAACTTTATTCCTTCTTTCATATGCAAAGTGAGAAAATGGATGGAAGATGCCTTAAGGATACAAAAGATTATAGGTCATTTCATGATTTTTTGCCAACTTCAACAATTCATAACTCTCTCAATTTTTGGATATTTTAAATGGTTCAAGTTTCAAAATGTAATTCAAGAGGTCTATTTCATGCCATCTTTTTTGGTCAAGAGAAAATTCCAAATGGAAGGCAATGTTTAGATGCAAAACATTATAGGTCACTTTTGAAGAAAAATTTGAAATATTTCTAAGTATGGAAAGTCAACCTTTTTTCCCTAACTTTGACTCATTGCAACTTTCAGCTCAAGCATCCATTTGATTCCATTCTTTTCCCATTGCAAAGCTTGTAATATCATCTTTCTAAAGCATCAAGAATCGTGCCTTAAGACCCCTTGAGTTGAGAAAGCCATTGGATTGAACTTGGTAACTTAGAACTGAAGTTTCTTCATAAGTCAGAATTTGAAATTCATGTTTTAGCTTCTAAACATAAAATTAGCACGTGTTTGTGCTCTAAACATGTTTAACCAAGTTTCCAAAGTGGATTAGAGCCTTAAAACACAAGGATTGGATGAGTTTTGATGCAAAACAGATCACACCATAATCGTGTATCAGGTTCACACGATTTCCCTTCAAACTTCATCATTTCACACGCTTGAACATTCCATTTGATTCCCTAAAAATATAGGGTCATCCCTCATTCATTTCCTCAAGCTTGAACAGCCAGAATCACTCTGCCAAACTTGCTCCACAACTCATTTTTCCGTAACTTTGAAATCAGTGTTCAAGCCTTTTTCAATCCAATTTTTCATCAATTCACCATCCTTGATCTTCCCTGAAGCTAACCATACAATTACCTTCAATAATTATGCCCTATATTGATCCATAGAAGTCCAATTTCAGAGCTCCACAACTCAACTTCAATAGGTAGATTTCTCCATCAACTCTTCAAAACTTTGGTATCATTGTGAAGCTCTCATTACCCTGGTTCTAGTCGCAACACTTACTTTTATATGGAAACACATTTTGACCATGAAATTTCAAATCCCTTTTAAAAACTTTCCTTCCAAAAATTGCCTGAGCTACAATTTATATAAATTTGTCGCTAAGGTGTGGTTGTCTTCGTCTTGAAGAGACGAAGCGAATGGCATAGGTCTGAGCTTCTGATTTTGCAGTTTGAGAGACCTGAAATTTAAGTTGGCTGGAGGTTGAAGATGACCAACGTGTCATCTTCCAACCAATGATGGCGCGCCACTTTTTTTTTTGAAATCTGATTTTATATATTTGATTATATGCTTTATTCACTAATGACCATGATATGCACAGTGTGCCAGATCCCTTGGATTTGATTACTAACGCGTTTTGACTTTCATCCAATGGTCCACTTGTTTTTTACTTTTTTCTTTTCTGACTTTTATATTTAATTGTGTTAAATTTCAAAAAATCATAGAAAATTCATTTTTAGTCCAAAAAATCTAAAAAAAATGATGAAAAATATTTTTGATTTTTCTCTTTCTGATTTTTATTTTTTCACAATTTTATTTTGTGTTTGATATTTTTTATAAATTTTCATTTTATTTGAATTGTTTTAAATGTTTAAAAATACTTTTATGCATTTTTAAATTCTGAAAAAATTATGGAATGATCCAATGATATGTTGACAAATATTGGTGACATCATTTATTTTTTATTTCTGACTTTGTGATTTTTTATCATTTTTGATTTATTTGACTTTGTAGCTATGGTCTTACTTAATATTTCTTGATTAATTTAAACATAGTTAATATTTTTCTCTTTTATTTCTATTTTAAAACATTTTAAAAACCTTTCTAATGTATATATTAAATGCAATATTATTTTGTGATTATATTCTGGCTGATCTTGGGTTAAATTTTTGATCATGAACTTTATTAACATCATTGGATCCATGGTGTTGAGTCTAACTCCACAAAAATGGATGAATGATTTTAATAATAGTTTGATTAAATTTTAATTCAAATGTGGTTTGTATATTCTTCCCCACCCTTCTCCATCTTATCCCTTTCTTATTGCACTAAGTGTTATTGGAGGATGATCTCTATATCATGTCTCAAAACAAATGGTGCATAGATTGCTATTGACCGGCTTCAAAATAGGTACGACTTCTACATAAGTCCACTTACGATTGCTTAACATAGCGCTAAATTTTGTCCCGATTCAAATATATGATCATTCATGGCCCAAACTTATGTTTGTAAGCCCAAGTATATTAATTTGATCTCTTTGATCCAATAACCTTGAGATTCATTGTGTGGAGGCTTTGGTTATACCAATCCTCTAATGGATCTACAACACTTTTGGTCAACACAGATCACTTAAACATCATTGATCATTAAATTCTATTTTTGAGAATTCCAAATGGATGATATACTTGACAAAAAGCAAATCCTCTAATGAGTTCCAAATGCAATTTTCAAGATGGTCATCCAACTAACCACTAATTATTAAATTGTTTTTTTTTACTTTATGCTTTTATTTTTTATGCTTTATGAACCATTTATTTTAAGCATTACATTTCATGTTATTTGTATTTTGCTCACTTGAGCATTTATATTCTTGTTATTTTCATCTTGCTCACTTGAGCTTTTCTTTTCTTCTTCAAGACACCTAATAATCAACATGAACCCTAGAAAAAACCCTTTAATGAAACTTGGACTATTTGGATACTATCCTTGGCATTATGGAGTATTGGACTTCTTGGACTTAGGATTAGAAATCTTGGCCTATGTTGGATACCTTGTGACCTTAATTGATATTTTGTATGGAGTTCTTGAGGTTTACCTTTATTTTCTTTTTCAAGACACTTAATAATCAACAAGAACCCTAAAAAAACCATTTAATGAAACTTGGACTATTTGGCTACTATCCTTGGTATTATTGAGTATTGGACTTCTTGTACTTAGGATTAGAAACCTTGGCCTATGTTGGATACCTTGTGACCTTAATTGATATTTTTTCTGCAGTTCTTGAGGTTTACCTCAAGATATTGGGTTGTTTGTTTGTTTTGTGTGTAGATTATTGTGATTACATTCTTTGTTTGTAATCTAGAATTCATCCGTATAGAGCCGTTACTCTGCCCAATTTTTGTGAAGACTTAATACACTTGAAGTTTAGTTCTCTCAAGAGGTCTAGTATCTTTGCTTGCTTGGTTTCAATCCAAAGAATGGGAATTCTATCTTGACTCATAATGTCAAATAATTGGCTTCTTGTTGGTTAGATGGTTCTTATCCCTATCTTTTACCTTCTACTTTAGGATAGTCTTTTCTTCTCCTCCCATCTTCTTTAATTTCAAAAATCTTCTTCCTCCTTTTGAAAACTCTTCTTGTTTTGAAACTTGAACCACTTTCATAATAAACTTGGACTTAGGTCCATGCATTTTCAAAACCTTTTTTCATAAATAAACTTCAATCAACTTAATAATACCTTGACATTTTTGTGAGAAGACAAAAAGTCAATCAATCCCATTTCAAACCATTTTTGCCACTTTGGCTTTTTATTTTAAAACCTTTCTCAAAAGATTACACTCTTGCCAATCCTTGTAGTGATGCAAACGACTATACTTCTACAATATGTAGTGAAGTGAGATATTTTCCACTTGGGTGTTGAGTGAGGCATTGTTGATTTTAAAATCCAAGCCATATCCTCCACTTTGAGATGATGAAAATTCTCCTTTCTCATTATTGTGGGTAGTAAGTAGGTTTTCCACACAGACAATGACGATGATGTCTTATCCCATAAAATTAACCAACATACTTGTGTTGTTTTAAAAATTTTAAAAGAGGAACTACGTGTACCCTAATCCCCTATTTCACGAAAGGTGGTATGTAGGCACTAAAGGTTCACAACCACGGCGGGTGAAAAAACCATAAAAAAATATACTTCTTTTCTCACCTCCACCATATATTTTTTATACAACATTTTATAGCCAAAATATACAGATTTTTCAAAGAGGTTCCTGCGGAGTACCGTAGATGTTTAGTGTGCTAATACCTTCCCTTTGCATAACCAACCCCCTTACCTTGAATCTTTCCCCCTCTTTTTAGGTTACTCATTCTTTTCCCATTCCTTTGGAAATAATAAAGCATGGTGGCGATTTTGATTTTGATTTGTACAAGTCTAGTCAATCCAATGGCTTAGGCTTAAACATTTCTACCGTTACACCCTGGACTGTTGGAGTGGACTCCTTTAGAGTGACCAAGCTAGACTTCATTAGATGTTTCAATACTTGAGATAAGGGCATGTTGAGTCTGGTGAATTGTCTTCTAGGAGCATCCCGCATGCGTTGATTATTTTGTTGTTGGATCGATACAAGGTTGGAGATCATTATAGCTCCTACCGTTGGACGTTGTTCAGCTTTAACCTGATTTCTCTGGCCATAGGCAACACTAACTTCCTTCTTCCTACTGAAAGACTTCTTTATAACACTCGAAGATTCAACCCCTTGAATTTTTCTGCTTCTGATGCCAGCTTTTATTCTCTCGCCTGTCAATATCAGCTTCGTGAACCCAGCTGAAGAGCTTCCGATCAGATGGTTAAAAAATGGGTCTGACAAAGAACCAAAGAACATATCTACCAACTGTATATCAGAAAGAGGAGGATGGACTCTTCCTGCAAGATCTCTCCACTTCTGGGCATAATCTTTGAAGCCCTCACTGGAACCCATAGACATGCTTTGTAGCTGTGAACTAGTTAGAGCAAGGTCAGCATTGTATTGGTACTGCTTGTAGAAAGCAGCAGCTAGGTCCTCCTAGTTGTGGATGTTAGTTCCCTCCAGCTAATAGAACCATTCCAATTGAGTCCCCAATAAACTTTCCTGGAAGAAATGCACCCATAAGTTCCTATCAGCGGTGTGAGGTTGGATCATCCTGACATAAGATCTCAGATGCAACTTAGGACATGAAACCCCGTCATATTTAGAAAATACGGGAACCTTGAAATTTCATGGAATAACCACTCCAGATACCAACCCTAATTCTTCAAAATCCAGACTTGGTACTCTCTGAATTTCCATGGTGTTGAGACCATCCTCCAACTGTTTATATTTGTCATCAGTAGGAGGATATTGTTCTTTAGCGTAGTCAGCCTCTTCTTCATCAGAACCTGGACTGTGCTCCTCTTCTTTTGTCTTCTCTTCCTAATCGTCCTCCTCATTTGACGGAGTTGCGAATTCTAGAGCTCTCTTTACTGGTCCTCTGAATCTCCTTCCCATATTCAGGGCACCCACTGGTTTCTTTGCCTTTTTCTTCTTGTCCTTGAGAATGAGTTCCTTCAAGTCCTCTTGTCCCTTAGCCAGATCCAGTAAAATCTACTGGAATTGAGCATTCTATGCTTAAAGATCCTTAATATTCTGTTCGAGAGCCATTTCTTTTGGCTGAAATAAACAGCGAAAAGATGAGAAATCGGTCCTGAAACCTGTTTATGTGATGATATACATGATATGCTTATGCAATGTTTTCAAGGACTTTTAATATTTAAATTTGCTTAGACAAAGAGAGAACAAACATTAATTGTATTAATAAGTTTAAACGGTTACAACAATGGCTCTTGGGCTTACAATGGATGAAACAAAGATAATAAAAAATGAACTCTTAAAACAAAAGGACTCAAGCTTCCCATGAACGCATCCTCTTCGGTGCAATGTAGGCATTCAAATTCTACTCCTCATGAAGTTGTCTTGTGAGCTCCAAAACCTTCTTCTCGCTTGTGTAGAGCTGGGTTTCAAAGGTGTCTTGTTCCCTTTTAAGTTGAATCCAAGATCTTTGCAACTCCTCGAGAGTAGTCGGCATGTCAGGATGGAGAGTAGTGTAAGGAACGTCTCCCTCGATAATAGGCTTTATGATGATAGGTAGGATGGCTTCATAAGGCATAATAAGGATTTGAGCGCGAGCTCGCACCCACTTGAGATAAGGCTCCAAAGAAATGGAGTTCTTATGCCCTAACGTCTTGCTATCAAACTTGTTAACCATGCCCCAAGATCGTATGAATCTCTGACGATAACCTTGGACATCTTTCTCGTAGTCGAATGCAATTTCTTGGACAAGTGCATCATGAGGGCTATCCCACCTAGCATATCCAAACTGTCGCAAAGCCAAACAAGGGTTATAGGTGATTCCTCCCATAATGCCTAGGAGAGAGACATTAGGGAATTCCCTACAAGGATCAATAATGGTAACGTCCTCCAAAGATCGAGGACAATAATGAATACCTGAATGTGTGAGCGACATCAACCTATTAGACCATCTTAGTCCTTGCTCGTTCTTCACAACAGATCGCGGTAGGTGCGAAATAAACCACATATCAAAAAGAGGAGTGTAACACATAAGAAGTCCTTTTTTCTTCATGGTGCGAGTGTGAAGAGAGTTCAAGATATCCCCAAGTAAAGTAGGCACCGGATTGCGAGATAGAAAATATTTGACGGTGTTCACATCTATGAGTTGGTCAGGATTGGGAAATAGAACCATCCCATAGATGATAAGAGCTAACACTTATTCAAAGGCTTGTAAGTCCAGAGCATCCCAAAAATATTGAGCCTTCTCAAACAAAAACTTGGTTAGAAACCCTTTGACACCACTTCTTGTTTCCCAATTTGCCATAACGTCGGACCGTTATAAATGTAGAGCTCGAGCAATATCCTCAGGTTTTGGGTCTCTTTCATTACCGTTGATGGGTAGTTAATCAATAATAGGAATTCCTAAGATTTGAGAGAATTCTTCCATAGTAGGCACAAGTTGGTAATCAGGAAAGGTAAAGCAATGGTATTTAGGGTCAAAGAATTGGAATAGCTCTTTCACCATATCCTCTTCAAAGCTTGTTGTAACCAAGTTGATGAGACAACCGTATTTCTTGGTGAAGGGAGAATCATTGGGGACCCTTGATTGCAATTCCATAAGTTGAGGAGGCATTTTGACGAGGTTGATTTGGACAGTATTCTTGCGAGTGGGAGCCATGTCCTGCAAAACAAGACAAAGATAAATCTCTAGGTCCTTGAAATGGTTAGTGAAAAATTCCATGGTATGATGTCATGATGTTATGTATAAACAAACATATACACACAAAGCAACCAGTCCTAGAAAATAATCAGGTTCTAGGGAATCTCAATATCACTGATCTTTCTTCATCGGGCATTGTTTCAGCGTAAGCCTCTTTATTGGCGACCAGAATATCCTGAGATTCTGATCTCAATGAGCGTAGTATCGAGTATAAATCAACTTTGGACTGCACTAAATCCGGCTATCTCACTACTTTCCTAATGGCCAGGTTGTTCAATTAAAGGTTCTAAGGTTAGTTAGTGCTTCATGACACCACACAGCGGCCCCGTATTCTCCTTGACTAAACTCAAGCGATACCGGTACCAACAAATATGCCACACTAACGTAGCCATCGCTTCAACCATGTTGGTATACCCCACACAGTCCCCAAGATCTATTGCTACTTACCTAATAATGTTCCCCGATTTGGGTAGAGGATTAAAACAAAACCCAAGCAAGGACCCAAAAATGTAAAGCAAGCAAGTCAAGAAATAAAAGCATTATAAAGGTGATCTAGCTCTAAGGTAACCTCACTTTTAAGTTTAATTCCCCAGCAGAGTCGCCAGTTCTGTCATACGGCAGAAGAACTGACTCTGGATGTTTTGCGTTTGAATGCAAAATGTTGCAGATAGCAAGAGTCGCCACCGACTTTTCTTTTATCCAATAAAGGAAAGGGTGAAAAGAACAGGAAAGACCTTTCAAAATGTTTTCTTGCGTTCGAGGGGTTTGTTATGAAAATGGAAGGTGTTAGCACCCTTTTCATCCGTAGTTATCTACGTTCTTTTAGTTGCTTGCTAGATCACTTTGAAATTGCTTTGTTTGAAATGTGTTTGTGGTGGGTTTTGAAAGTATTTTAAAAATTCCTTTGTTTCGGCAAACTTTTTAATGATTCTCGTCTCTATAAGAATGTTTACAAAGTGTTGGTTCTGAAAAAAGCTCAAAGAGATGTTTATTTTTGAAGATGTTTTTGAAAGTATAAGTGTTAAAATGGTTTTGATTTGTGAGCAAGCAACTATGAGCGTCCTACCTACTAAAAAGGTCTTTGTTCTTTTCCTTCTCCTTTAGATGTTGCGATCTTACTATTGATTGGTAAGAAGCCTCATCATTATATGTGAAGGGACGAGTGTGGGTCAATCGTATAGTCATAGAAGGCAACTTATGAGACGTTTTAGCAATTTGCGTAAGGGACTAGATCATTTACCAAAGACAAAATCGAGGGACATCGAGGGACTACGATATTTTTTTTATCGAGGGTCTTTGCTAAAACGCACATATTCAAGGGACATGAATATTTTTTGAGGCAACAAGCGAGGTTATCCTAGAGGTGCTTATGTGAATTGTGTTTTGATTGCATGCATTTTTGTCTTTGAAATTAGGGTTTTCTAACGGTTGATTTTATCTTGCCATACACGCCCTAATTACTAGCAATTTATGTTAAAGCGGTAAATTGCAGAAATTAAAATCCTAAGCTATTACATCATTAGGGGAGTGGGGGTATAATTTACAAATGGGGATGAAGTATAAACTTAAATATTACAACCATATCGAGTAATAATGAAGACAATGTAAAAAACAGTGTAAAATAAAGGAAAAATTGCATTTTGAACTGTTATGTGTCAACACATGCTGCTATGCATCGACACATAACTTTCCTTGCTCCTGTAAAACCAAACCAACTCAGTATAAATCGATGCATAAGGGGATGCGTCGACTCATGCGCCTGTTTATGTCGATACATACCTGTTTTGTATCGACTCATGCACCTTTTATCTTCAGTTTTGGGACCTGGATAGTAGTATGAATCGATGCATAAGGCTATGTGTCGACTCATACCCTATGTTTCACTAGAATGAGTCGACCCAAGTGGGTATGTGTCGACTCATGCTGCCATTTTTTGCCTTAAACATTGTTTTATTGTCTGTTTGGGTCAGTTTACAGCATATAATTGATAAACATAAACAACAAGCAAATGGTTAGCTCAAAGGGGCAATGATACTACATTTTTATCTTCAAAAATAAATCCTTAATGATGTATGAAAAAATGAAAAGGCAAGATGACTTACCTTGAGACTGCACTTGGTGTTTTAAGTCTGAGTACTTTTCCAACTGCTGTGATGGCTCCAATGAATCTCCAGGAAGCTGTCCCAAACTGTTGAATCACACTAACTCGGTCAAGTTGTCCAGTGTTATTTTTGTGTGTTTGGAGGGTGAAGATAATGGCACTAACAAAAACTGTTCTAGTGTTTGAACAACCTCTATGTGATAACGTGTTTGGTTTATGGGAGAGTTTGTAAGATGAAATAATGGATTGAGGTTATGTTTTGAATGAAAGTAGAGATGGTTTTTTTGAATGAGAAAAGGTTACAAGGAATGATGTTTTTTCCGTTCAAAACTATGTATTCTCTCTCTAAAATCCAACCCTTTATGTGTTGTGAAAACACTCTATTTATAGATGAGTTTTGTTGGGATTTTGGGAGGGAAACAAATAACAATTTGAATTGTTTGGGTATGCTTTCTTCATATATTTTTTGATGCAGCTCTTACGTGCTAATTTGGTGCAAATATAGGGCTGAGATAATGCAGGCTTGGATTGGGTTAGGAGCAGCATAGCAGGGCTGTTTTACAGCAGTTTTGGAGTGTTGTGGCAGCTTGGTGCAGGGCTGCTTTATAGCAGTATAGCAGACTGTCTTTTGATATGGTTTTGGGATGTTATGTGGGCAATACAACAGGCTTGAACAACATTGTTTGTAGCATGATACAAAGTTTGGTTTGTGGACAAATTTATGCTGATTGTAACAAAGACAGAGCATGTTTGTGGGCAGCATAGTGGCAAGGTTTGACTCAAAGAGAAAGAGTTCACACAAGACCAAACCTAGGATTTGTACTCTTGCAAAAATGCCACTTTGTAATAACTTGAATTATTTGTAACATCTTGAATTATTTGTGACATCTTGAATTATTTGTGACATCTTGAATTATTTATGACATCTTGAAGATGTCATGAAGCAATGAAATTAACAAGTACAGAAAATATTTAGAAAAATTTCCAAGTCTTGCAAAGTTGGATTTTTGACTCTCTTAATTTTTTATGATCAAATTTCATATTTTGGATGTCTTGATGAAATGTGATTTTTGGTCAAAAAGTCAAAGTTTGACTTTTTAGTGTACAATTGACTTTTTCCACCAGTTGACTGAATTTTGTCTATCAATCCACTGATCTCAGGAGAAGAATTGAAATATGTGATTAGGTCAAAATGACGCACTCGAATCCTTGAGATCATGCTTCCAACCAATAGGTCAGGTATTAGGTCAAAAATTAAAGTTCGGTCATTTTTAGTCAAAACCCTAATTTTTCCCATTTTGCCCTTTTGATAATTTGAATGACTTGGAAAATTGTGATTCAAGAGTTGAAACTTGGCAGAAGTAATCCTGAGGGTCCATAATGATCCGTGAAAGTCATTTGAAACATTAGAAATCTAACTGCCTTTGTACATACTCAAACCCTAATTTGAGGCATCAGTGTTAAGGAGATTGTTTAACCTAGTCGATACTTGCGCAAACTTGAGGCATTGAAGATTTTTGTAGGAAATATCTTTAGAAATGAGAGGGAAAATTTTGGGGTACAATGGCAGGTCTGGTTTTATGGACAGATTTATGCAGTTTGTAACAAAGACAAGGCATATTTGTGGACATCATAATGGCAAAGTTTGAAGATTAAGTCAAAGGAAAAAGTTCAAACAAGACAAAGCTTAGGATTTGTAACTTGCAATTTTTAACTTAAAATTCAGCCTTGTTGTTTATTTGAAAGCTTATAACAACTTGAATTATATTGAATTGTGGTGAAAAGATGTCATGAAATAATGAAATTAACACTTAGAAAAAAATCTAAGTCTTGCAAAGTTTGACTTTTCAAAATGACTTTTGACTTTCTTGATTTTTAGATGATCAAATTTCATACTTTCGAATGTCTTGATGAAATGTGATCTTCGAAACTAAAATTTGATCAAAAGGTCAAAGTTTGACTTTTCAGTGTACAGTTGACTTTTTTATCAGTTGACCAAATTTCGTCTATCAATCCACTAATCTAGGGAGATGAATTGAAATATGAGATTAGGTCAAAATGATGTACTTGAATCTTTGAGATCATGTTTCAAACCAATAAGTAATTCACTAGGTCAAAAGTCAAAGATTGGTCATTCTCAATCAAAACCCTAATTTGGAGTCTTAGTGCTTCGAAGATGATTTTGTCTGATCAATTCCTTGAAAATCCTTAAGTATTGGAGATCCTTTGTGAGGAATGTCTTCAAAAAGAGAGGGAAAATTTTGGGGTACAATAATCTTTCACAAGTAAATATACCTAAACAAACCCTTAAAGTTAAAGTAGACAATTCAAGCAAGTAAAGTGACCTAAACTCTAAGGTACTCTCCAGCAGAGTCACCAGTTCTGTAATATAGTGGGAGAACTCACTTTTTTTGGTTTTATCCAAAATATGCGGATAGCTAGAGTCGCCAACAACTTTGCTTTTATCCAATATAAGGAAAGGGTGAAAAGAACAGAAAAGACCTTGATAGATTTTGGGTTCAAAATGTTAATGTTTACCAAAAATCTTGAAGTTTGACTGTAAATTGGTCAAAATTGACTTTTTTCCCAATATAGTTGATTTTCAACCATCTGGCTAATTGAATGAGCAAACTTGTGCTGCAAGGCTTGAAACTTGGCATGAGGATACCTTGAATCATATGAGAAACTATGAAGTCCACTTAAGGTATTAGAAGTCCAATTTTCCTTGAGGAAACCAAAACCTTAATTGTAGGTAACTGCTTAAGAGGAAGGTTTGTCTGGTCAACCCTTGAGTAGTCTTGAGGATTTGAGACCTTCATGAGCATGAGGAGACCTATTGAAATAATCTGTCTTGTAAAATTGGAGGGAAAACTTTGGGGTACAACACCGAGTATGCACACCTCAAGAATCTTCTTCTTAGAACAAAATTGAGACCTCTTGTCTGACTTTAAGGTGATAGATGTCATCTATCTGCACCTATAGAGGAGATTCCCTCTAACAGGTATCTGAAGCAGACTTCAAACACCATGGCCTTGAATGATCTTCAAACAACACAAGCAGACTATTCAGGCTGAATCTGCTTTTTCTAATACACAAGGATCCCGTTTAATCCTTGCAAACACCAATGTTCTATCATGTAAGGACACCACATAATTGAACCCAAGCAAAAAGATGAACTTATCAAGAAGATAGCAGGAAACTATAACCATTTGGCTTTAGAAATAATACATTCTCCTTTCTTTAGACAACTGAGATGATCATCCTAGGTGATTCAGATGACTCTCCAAAGTGCTAACAACACCACCTCCAAAGCTCAACATCCCTTGGATGACTTTTCCAATAGAATAAGAGTTTGATGCTCTCATAGACTTGATAAGAGTACCAAGTTAGAGTAAACAACCTCAATCCTATATATAAAAAGTACCACTAGCAATATTGATAAAAATAAATCCTCAATATAAAATTTCAAGACATTATGTCTAACACTCCTTCAAGTTCTTCTAGCTTCAGATTAAGGACTCCCCATTATTAAATGCTAAGAATTCCTTAAGAATCATACAGTAGCTGCACAAAATATGGTTTGTATGCACAAGTTATCCCCCCTTCCAAGTAGAATATGTTTTATGGCCATAAACACGATTCAAACATTTGGCTCCTTTGATCAGACGGATTTTCCAAATGCCAGAGAGAATGTCCTTGACATTTGAGCTTGACCTCCACATCTAAAGGATTTGAATAAGATACCTTTATAAAGCTTACACGGATAAAACAAGGTACAACCACTGCACCCTAACTCACTTAGATCAGAAATAAGCTAATCTAACGAGTGACCAGTATGTTGATCGTGTCCTGATAAACATACATGTCTAAGAAGGACCCTTCTTAGACACAACACACAGATGCCTCCTCTTCCAGATCAGAAGTAGGTTACAAACATATGTAAACAATACATACATGTTCAGAACACAATCATCTTTTATGTCATATCTTTATCCAACAAGATTATGCGTAATCTGCTGGTATGATGTTCCAACATCTGGTAGGACATCAGTTCCTTTCACAAGAAACACAACAAGATATCCTTTATCAAAGCCTGGAGATTTTCCTTTTATGGTTGGAAGAATAAATAAATTTCTTCTTCCCAGTCTCTTTTCAACAAACTCATACATGAGTGCCTTTATGAGTGGACTTGGGATAAACCTCAAGTATCGTTAGCAACTATAACAAGTTAGTCGATCCTCTCCTCAAGTATCCCCACACTATGAGATAAACCTTCAGAGGAGAATATAGTGTTACAGATTCAACACACCAAACCACCAGAAGTCTTCCATCAAATATACATGCAGTAGAACACAAACCAGAAGACTCCTCACCAACATTCATGCAACACACAACCCTTTTCACAAGCACACCAGGTGTAACACGTTAACCTAGGTTTGAAAATAAATCAAACCCTTAATACAACAACTCTTCTCCTAAGCTACTGTCCTAAAATAACACAGACATTTCCAAACACCTCTTATGATGAACAACCCATCCCGCACTTCTAGGGACCATTCGAACAACAATATTAACTCTCCAAGTTCAAACAAATTTTTAGTAATACCTTCCTTGTCCATGACCATAAAGTATCATTTCAAGATATCACATAGAACAGAATAGGATGCTTACTCTGATAACAATTGAAATTCTGGTACGGCATATTCAAATGTCCTAAGACGATGTCGAGATATCTGATCTGACAGTAATAACACATGCATAATTGTTTACCCAATTTACTTTAACAAACTACTTTTGGGATATACCAAGCCAAGGAAAAATCCACTAATAGTAGTGTTGTATCCCAAAATTTTCCCTCTCATTTATCAAGTATTTTCTAACAAGATCTCCTTTGGTTCAAGACTGCACAAGGGTTAGTCAAGCTCAAGACACCTCCTTAAGCACTGATGACTGAAATTAGGGTTTGAGATTTCACAAGGATAATTGAACTTTCAATGCCTCATATGAATTTCATGGATAATTATTGACCCCCAAGATTACTCATGTCAAGTTTCAAGCCTTGGATCACATTTTTGCTCAGTCAATTGAGCAGTTGGCCTAAAAATCAACAGTATTGGGGAAAAAGTCAATTGTGGCCAATTTACAATCAAACTTCATAGTTTTTATCCATATCAACATTATAAACTCATATGTATCATTTGATCAAGTTTGGACCATAATTCCTCAAGAAATTTGATCAAATCATCAAAAGGGCAAAATGGTCAAAATTAGGGTTTTGATTGAGAAAGGGCAATTTTTAACCTAGCAAATGGTTAATTTGTTTAAGGCATGATCTCAAGAGTTCAATTGCATAATTTTGACCTAATGGCATGACTCAAAACATTGCTCAAGATCACTTGATTGATAGTTGATTTTTAGTCAATTGATCAAAAGTCAACTGTACACTGAAAAGTCAAACTTTGACTTTTTGGTCAAAATCAATTGTCAAAAATAACAATTCATCAAAACATGTCAAAATATGAAACTTGTTCATCAAGAAATCAAAAAGTAAAGATTTCATTTTGAAAAGTCAAAGTTTTCAAACTTAGAAATTTTTCTAAGTGTTGAAAACTTCATGTTTTTTCATAACGTTGAGCCCATTTTTCACCATGATGCAAGATGATTCAAAGGAAACTTTCAACATGAAAGTTGTAGATTTCCATGAGATATAAAACATTGCTTTACACAAATTCTCCTAGAAATTCATGTATTTCAAGTTATGATTTTGTGAATACATGTTCATGAAACTAAACACTTAGTGAAAATTTTGCCCTAGTTTAGGCAGGATTTTGACCTAACTTCATGGAAATTTTTTCACATAGTTCAAATGGGAATTTTCATAAGTGATTTAAAGAGGGGTTGTAGAGCACATTACAAGCTTTACAAAATGTTCAAGAACTCCTTGAGACCATTCTTGAGCAAGGAGAATCGAAGAGAGGAAGTTAGGGTTTCAAATTGGAATTATAGGTCATTTTGTTATGAAAAAAATTCAAATCTCAAACCTATGCTGCATAATCTTTGCTTTGCAGGCCTCAAACTTGTTAGGCACTCCATAATTAAATACCTGCACAGATGTTAGAGGCTTCAACTCAAGCATTCAATGCAATGCCCATGCTTTATGTCCATTTTAGGAAGAAAGTGCACAATGCCATTTTGAAAAAGTAGCTTTATGCACAAAACTTGTTCTTGAGCTTTGCAATTGTTTTCTTCTGATCATACACAACATATAACTCAAAAGAAGTTTGTCTCAAGCCTCACAATCACTGAGCCCATGTTTGTACTTCATCTTGGAACCATACTCCCACTTTTCTTCAAAATCAAGTAACATATCAATAAACCTAGAGCTTGTACTTCTGACCTTCTCAAGCACTCAAAGCCTTCTCAAGCACTCAAAGCCTTCAAAATCAAGTAACATAGCAATAAACTCATAGCTGTAATAAATACTTCCATTTTTGCATAACCTGACCAAAAAAAAGAAACTCACATCTCCCTCGTGCGTTTTCAAGCCTTTTGGTTCCTAAAGCTTCTAAACATAATTTAGAACTCATCCCACACCCTGTTACAAGAATATAACACCATTAACACCATCTTCCATTTTAAAAAACATAACTTTGCACTTGGACTTCTCCAACACGATTCAGCCATCTCCAGTACAAACTAAACATAGCATTAGCTTCCTGGGACCTCAGTGGAGCTATTCTGATCATTATAACACCTTGAGGAGTGCTCAAACTCAGAATATGATTTCCAGTTTTGAGGTAAGTTTTCTTAACTTGGAACTCTTCATACAAGCATCATTAATGGTTTATTTGTGAATAAGAAATGTAGATATCATTGTCCTGAAGCCAACCATGTCCTTATATTTCATTATTATTACTTGAATAGTTAGAATTTTGAATCTGAACATCCTGGAAAAGTTAAGTCAGAATTTGGTACCAATCAAAATTCATGCTCATCTTTGATTTATAGTTTTAATAATTTATATTTCTGGAATAGTTGTGAAATTTGGAACAAGTTTGATGTTTACATTTTTGCAAATGGATGAGAAATGAGCAAGTTGCATATATTCAGGCTGGAGGTTGACGATGAAGTTATAACATGGACTTGTTTTGTCTTAAGTTTATTGATTGTTGTATAATGAACGGATGAAACAGGCCACCCCAGTGGTACAACAAGCGCGCGTATTAGGAAGGTTCTGGGTTCGAGCCCCAGCGTGACCTTTTGCTCTTTTTGTTCACATTTTTTTTTACTTTTTTGACTGAATCATGTGCTTGGGCCTCAACCCCCTGGGCCTAACTTTTTTGCTTCTTTCATACTCCCTATTTACTTTCTAACCCCTGACTTTAATTTTTTTTTATTTTTCTTTACTTTTATTATTTTTATTTTATTATTACTATTAATATTATTATTATTATTATTATTACTAATAAAAATCCAAAAAAAAATATTTATATTTTATTATTTATATTTATTTAGTTCATTTTTTTCTTCATAAAACAGAAGAATAAAAAGCAATTTTATTTAATAAATTAATTTCTTTTTGTTTAAATATTTAGATGATTAGTTTCAATTATTATTGTATTACTTTCTTGTGAATAAAATTAATTTAGAATTAGGGTTTCTTTTAATTAATTAATATACATTTTATTTTTAAACCCTAAAACATCTTCTTTTTAGTTATTTTCTTTTCTTATTTAGGTTAGGGTAATTTTGCTTAATTTCCCTTAATCATTTTCAATTAGGTCAAGACTTAAAACCCTTTCATATAAAAACAAAAACAATTTTCCTTTCTTTTGCATTATCTTTATATTCTTGTATATTTATTCAATTTCAATATGGTTGTAATAGATAATTAGGGTTTTAATTTCTTGCAATTCCCCATTTGAAATTTGTACACCCCCTCCCCTAAATCATGTAATAGCGTAGTAATTTTAATTTCCGCAATTTAATGCTTTATATACAAATGCTAGTAATTAGGGTTTTATATGGAAAGATTAAAACCAACAAATAGCAAACCCTAATCAAGACTAATAAAGCATGTAAATCAATACACTTGCTCACAAGCACCCTTAGGGTAAATCCACTTGGTTGCCTTACAAAAATGGCCATATTATGCATGTGAGATATCTTAGAAAAAACAAGTAAAATACAAGATTATAGTCCCTCAATGACGCTATCCATGTTGCCTTTAAAAATGATCTTAGTACCTAAAGAGAAATGCTAAGATATCTTACAACATTTCTAATCATGATTATACAATGACCCACACCTGTCCCTTTTACATGCAAAGATAGGGTTACTTACCAAGTCAATGGCAAGATAAAAATGTCGAAGGAAAAAAGAAAAAGGAAATGAATATGGAAGACTTTTAGGTAGGTAGAATGTTCCTAGTTACTTACTCAATTTCAAAACCAAAACATCCTTGCTATTTTCAAAATAAACACAAACACTTTGAAAACATCTTACAAACTTGAAAATATTTTCAAAAGATCAAACACTTTGTATACATTCTTACGAATGAGAATCATTACAAAGTTTGCCTAAACGATGGCATCTTTACAAAATACTTTCAAAAACCACACAAAGCATATTTTCAAACAAAAGCAAGTGATCTAGCAAGTAACTAAGAGCCCATGGAAAACCATTGATGGAAAGGGTCATAATACCTTCCCTTTTCATAATCTACCCCCCCACCCCCCCCCGAACTCAAGAAAACATCTCAAAGGTATTTCTTGTTATTTTCAACCTTTCCTTTTGGATAAAAGAAAAGTCGATGGCGACTCTTGCTAACCACAACATTTGCGATCAAACATAAAAACAACCAAGTCAGTTCTCCCACCGCGTTACAGAACTGGCGACTCTGTTGGGGATAATTTTAAAAGTGGGGTTACCTTAGGGCTAGATCACATTTATTTGATTTCCTTGTTTGACTTGCATGCTTTACATTATGGTTCCTTGTTTGGGTTTGTTTTAATCCTACACCCAGATTTGGGGCACCTTTCTTAGGTAAGCAGCAATAAATTATGAGGGAACTGTGTGGGTTATACTTACACGGTTGAAACAGAAGCTACGTTGATGCAATACTTTGGTGTGTACCGGTATCCCTTGAGTAATAAAGGAGAATACGGGGCCACCGTGTGGTGGGATAAAGTGTCAACTGACTTTATCACCTTAATTGACCAACTTGGCTTTTAGGACGTAGTGAGATAGCTTTCTTTGGTGTAAACCCAAAGTCGGTTGATACTCGATACTACACTCATTGAGGTTTTACTCTTGAATTTTGTGTGGTGGCAAGTCAATTGTCTATCGGAACGAGAATTGGGGGAAAGACTAGTGATATTGAGATCCCTTAGAACCCGGTTACTATATTTAGGACAGGTTGAACCAACCCAACTTCAAGAGGGTATCACCTTAAAATCCATGCAAGCCTTAAACCTAAGGTTTTTATGTGATTTGCTTGTGCTTGCTATATCTGCTATATTTGAGCATAATCATGACATCATAACATAGCATGTCATACTAACCATTTCAAGGATTCTCAGTGTTTATTTTTGTCTTGTTTTGTAGGATATAGCTCTCGCCCGTAGATTCACTGTCCAAGTCAGTCTGGTAAAAGTACCTCCTTATATTAAGGATTTGGCATCAAGGGTTCCTGAAAACTCTCCATTCACAGAAAGACATGGTAGGCTTCTCAGCTTGGTCACTTCACACCCTGATGAAGAAATGTTAAAAGTGCTCTTTCAGTTCTTTGATCCTCTACATCACTGCTTCACTTTTCTGGATTACCAGTTAGTGCCTACTATGGAGGAGTTTTCTCTGCTGTTGGGGGTGCCTATCCTTAATGAGGTACCTTTCAATAGTATGGAAATAGACCCTAAACCTGAAGATATTCCCAAAGCTCTGTCCTTACAATGGAAACCAGGAGAGGTGTCAAAGGTTTTTTGGCTAAGTTCTTGTTCGAGAAAGCTCACGTTTTCTGGGATACCTTGGACTTACAAGCTTTTGATGAGGTGTTAGCCCTTCTCATCTATGGTTTGGTACTGTTTCCTAATCCGGACTAGCTTATAGACGTGAATGCGGTTAAGATTTTCCTGTCACGTAATCTGGTACCTACTCTGCTTGGAGATATCCTACATTTGTTGCATATTCGCACTATAAAGAGAAGAGGAACCCTTATATGTTTCACACCTCTTTTCGCTAGGTTGTTCATTTCGCACCTACCCTGATCCGTCTTAAAGAATGAACAGGGTTTGAAATGGTCCCAAAGGTTGATGACTCTTACACATTCAGGCATTCATTAGTGTCCCTGATCCTCGGAGAATGTTATCATCATTGATCGTTACAGAGAATTCCCTAATGTCCCTCTCTTAGGAATTAGAGGAGGAATCACTTACAATCCTTGTTTGGCACTACGACAGTTTGGATATGCAAGAAGGAATTGTCCTCATGATGTACTTATTCAAGGAATCGTCTTCGACTACAAGAATGATGCTCAGGATTACCGCAAAAAGTTCATGAGAGCTTGGGGCATGGTACATACAATTGATAGCAAGACACTGGGGCATAAGAATTTCATCCCTCTTGAGCCTTATCTCAAACGGGTACGAGCTCGTGCTCAAAGTCTTATGATGCCTTATCCCTTCATTCTCCCGGTTATCATAGAACCTGTTGTGGAAGGAGATATCCCTTACACCATCCTTCATCCTGACATGCCCACCTCTCTTGAAAACTTGAAAAGGGATTAGATACAGCTTAAGGGGGAAAAAGACACTATCGAGGCCCAATTATATGCCAGCGAGAAGAAGGTTTTGGAACTCACCAAGCAGCTTCATGAGGAGTGGAGTCTGAACGCCTACATCGCACCAAAGAGGATGCGCTCAACTTTTTTGTCTTAGATTTTTGTATTTTCATTGTAAGCCCAAAGAGGCATGATGTACTCAAACTTTGATTTATTAATATGACGTGTGTTCTTTTTCTCTGAAACAAATTTAAATCTCTAAATTCCTTGAAATCATTGCATATGCATCTTCATTCATCATGACATAAGCAAGTTTTTTTTTACAACAAGTCTCCTCATATTTCTACTGTTTATTTCATTAAGATGGATCTTGAGCAGACAGTGAAAGACCTCCAGGAGCAGAATTCTCAGTTTTAACAGATGTTCTTTACTCTAGCCAAAGGACGAGAGGATTTGAAAACTTTGTTGATTGAAGAAAATAAGAAGAAAGAAAAGAAAATGACCGGAGTTCTGAATCTAGGAAGAAGGTTCCCAGGGCCAGCCAAACGGACCCTAGACTTTGCAACATCATTTGGTGAAAAGGATAATCAAGAAGGGAAAGGCAAGGTGCCCAGCCAGAATCTAAAGAGGAAGAAGAAGAAGATTACTCTGAGGAGCAGTATCCTCCGGCTGACGACAAATACAAACATCTGGAAGAGCGTCTAAGTGCAATGGAGATTCAGAAAGTGCCCAGGATGGACTTTGAATAGTTGGGTTTGGTTTCTGGGATTGTTATTCCACCAAAATTCAAGGCGCCATTGTTCGCTAAGTACGAGGGGTTTCATGTCCCAAGATGCATCTCTGATCTTATGTGAGGAAGATACATCCTCATACTGCTGACATAGATTTGTGGGTCCACTTATTTCAAGATAGTCTATCCGGGACTCAACTAGATTGGTTCTATCAACTAGAAAGGGCCAATATTCATAAATGGGAAGACCTTGTCGCTGCTTTCTATAAACAGTATCAGTATAACACAGACCTTGCTCCCACCCGTACTCAACTCCAGAGTATGGCTATGGTTTCAAGTGAAGGTTTCAAAGACTATGCTCAGAAATGGAGGGACCTAGCAGGAAGAGTCCAGCCTCCCCTGTCTGAAAGAGAGCTAGTAGACATGTTTCTGGGTACCCTGTCCGGTCCTTTCTTCAATCATCTGATTAGAAGCTCCTCAGCAGGCTTCACTGAATTAATCTTGACTGGGGAAAGAGTGGAAGCATGGATTAAGAGCGGAAAGATCCAAAAAGACG
This sequence comes from Vicia faba, assembly GCA_948472305.1. Classification (NCBI taxonomy): domain Eukaryota; kingdom Viridiplantae; phylum Streptophyta; class Magnoliopsida; order Fabales; family Fabaceae; genus Vicia; species Vicia faba. Next base: position 827,894,296 of record OX451740.1, on the reverse strand, counting down.
CATCCTCCAGTGCTGTGAGAAAACCATTTATTAGGAAGAAAGAAGTTGGTGTTGTGTATCCTCAAAGAAATCAAGATAGAACTGAACACCGTCCAATGGTGGGGGATGTCATGATCGCTAAGCCTGCACCTACTCAACAGAGAAGTAACCAGCCAAGAACAGAAATACCAGTAAGATAATTTACCCGGATAAATATGAAACTATCTCAAGTCCTGCCACATTTATTGAGATCTAATCTGGTAACTTTGAAGGAAGCCCCGAAGAATCCCAACACAGCCTCTCCTAACTACCATCCTAATGCTCATTGTGCTTACCATTCAGAAAGTCCAGGCCATGATACCAACAACTGTTGGGCTTTGAAAAACAAGGTAAAGACCTTCTCGAAGCAAAAGAAATTGAATTTGATGCTCCTAAAATCCAAAATGTTATCACCGCTCATATGCCCAAGCATGGTCGTGATGTTAACGTTGTTGAAGATGATATGTTTGTTACTGTTGTTGATGAGCTTGTTACTCCTCTTCGGACTATCAAAAAGAACCTATTGAAAGTCGGTTTATTTCCGGGCTGTGACGAAAGCTGCCACCTCTGTTTATCCCTACCAACTGGTTGTCATTTATTGAAAGCAGGTGTCCAGCGCTTAATGGATGACAGAGATTTTGTTTGAAAGGACTCCTGTCCCAACCATTTCTTACAATGATGTTTCAATAGTAACCATTTCCTCCAATCCTTCCAGGGTCTCCACCAAAAGACCTGTTAGGATTACATCAGTTCCTAAAGTGGCTCTACTGATAATTACTATGCTAGGGCCGGTCCCGTACTCATCAGATGAAACTGTCCCATAGAACTATGGGGGCGACGTCTACTATCACGACATCAAGCAAGATTAGCTGGCTGATGAAGAATCGATTTTTGAGAAGGTTGGCCCCGACATCGACAATATTGTGGGAACCAGCAAGATAACCCGAAGTGGCAGAGTATTTTCTCCCGAGATTTCTCCTACGAAAACTGTTATTGGTCCGGTAATCATCCCTATTTCTGTTCCTGTTGACACTACTACTACAATCCCTATGGTTATGCCTACTGACACTCCTACCGCCGAGTCGACCGAGACTCGGGGCAAAGGCATTTTGGTTGAGCATGTCCAAATGAAGGCGCAATCTGTATCTATTCCAGAGGCCTCCCAAAAGGAGATGGAAGAAATTCTGAAAATTATAAATAGAAGCAACTACAACGTAGTCGAATAGCTAGGGCAGACTCCATCAAAGATTTCCATGCTGGCTTTATTGTTATTCTCAGAGGCCCATGTGAAGGCCTTTGTAAAATTTCTTAAAATTGCCCATGTACCACAAGAAACCTCTGTTGATCAGTTCCAAGACTGTGTGGCCAGTTTTACCGCTGACAATGGTTTAAGCTTTTCTGATGCTGACTTGACACCTATAGGGAGGAAACATAACGAGGCATTGCATGTCTCTGTCGAATGCAGGGGCACAACTTTGGCCCATGTCTTGGTTGATATTGGCTCGTCTTTGAATGTGCTACTTAAGAAAGCCCTGGATAGACTCGACTGTGAAAGTTTGACCTTAAAACCCAACAACATAGTGGTAAGGGCCTTCGACGGTTCAAAAATAATGGTGCATGGGGAGGTGAACATCCCCATAAAAGTTAGAACTCAAACCTTTGATTCAACTTTCTACGTAATGGACATTTGCCCCTCCTATTCCTGTTTGTTGGGACGACCATTGATTCACAACGCTGGTGCCGTCACTTCTACTTTACATCAAATGCTGAAATACCCAACCAAAGGGAAATCATTGATGTCCATGGAGAAGAGGAATATATGGTCAATCACTTGAACTCCTTCAGATACGTGGAACTGGATGGTGAATTCATTGAAACTCTGTTTCAGCATTTCGAGGAAGTCCGACAAACCGTGGCAGTAACCAAGACTGTTTCCAAAGTCTCAAAGATTACAAGACCTCCACTAAAGATGTCTTCTCTGAAAGATGCCAGGGCCGTGATCGAAGAAGGTGGGTGTACTATTTGGGGCCAACTCTCGGATATCCCTTACAAATCTGACAAATTTGGTTTAGGTTTCACATCAGGGGCCCAAAAAGCCGTACTTCATGCTCGTGTCAGGGGACCACCTTTGAAGATCAGCAACCACAGAGTCAACACAGTGGAGGATGATGATGGTGACATTTGTGACCTAGAGGGATGGATTTTCCCAACCATCAACGGAGGACTCAGCAACTGGGAAGATAAAGATTTTGTTCCAATTACTTTAATCCAACAGTAATTGTCTTTAATTTTTTGTCGGACCTGTAATATTTAAATAACTCAGACTTTTAAATCCTTGTGTCTTACCCGAGACACAATTGTCCATTTGTAAGGGTTGTTACCTCATTTTCATATGTCATCAATGAATCATGGACGTTTTTGCATACAAACTTTGTGCTCTTTGTCTTTCTTTTTTACATTTTTATTTCTTTCAAAGATAGCTATACTCTTACACACACTCACATTCAAAATGCAGATCTACATCCATTCGGGGTCCCATGGGTAACAATTCTGCTATGGCCTTTTATGACTCTGAAAATATAATCTACCAATCCAAAGACGAAGGTGAGGAAGATTGTGAAGTACCAGGGGAACTATCCAGGTTACTACAACAAGAAGAGAGGACCATACAGCCCCACGAAGAACCAGTGGACACAATTAACTTAGGTACCGAAGAGGACTAGAAAGAAGTCAAGGTGGGTGCCAATCTGAAACCCAGTGTCAAGAATCGTCTAACTCAGTTTCTACATGATTATGTTGAGGTCTTTTCCTGGTCGTACAAAGACATGCCAGGACTTGATGCTGATATCATGGTTCATTTTTTACCGACAAAAGAAGACTTCCCTCCGGTAAAATAGAAAGTCTGTCGCATGTGGCCAGACATGTCAGAGAAGATCAATGTCGAAGTCATGAAACAATTCAATGCCAGATTCTTAGTCGTTACCTCCTATCCAAAATGGGTCTCTAATGTTGTTCCAGTGCCTAAAAAGGATGGCAAAGTACGAATGTGCATGGACTACAGAGATTTGAATAGGTCAAGCCCCAAGGATAATTTCCCGCTTCCCCATATCGACATTCTGGTTGACAATACCGCACAGCATAAAGTGTTCTCATTTATGGACGGTTTCTCAGGCTACAACCAAATCAAAATGGCGCCTGAGGATATGGAGAAAACGACCTTCGTCACCCAATGAGGCATTTTCTGTTACAAGGTTATGCCATTCGGGTTGAAGAACGCTGGGGCAACCTATCAACGTGCCATGGTAGCTCTATTTCACGACATGATACATCATGAAATAGAGGTCTATCTGGACGACATGATAGCCAGATCTCAAACTGAAGAGGAACATCTTGACCATTTGCAGAAACTATTTGAAAGGCTAAAGAAATACAAGCGGAGGTTGAACCCGAATAAATGCACATTTGGGGTAAGGTCTGGTAAACTCCTAGGCTTTGTCGTCAGCGGTAAAGGTATCGAAGTAGACCCTGCCAAGGTGAAATCAATACAAGAAATGCCTTCTCCTTGCACCGATAAGGAAGTCAGAGGATTCTTAGGACGGTTAAATTACATTTCTAGATTCATTTCTCACTTGACCGCTACTTGTGAACCAATCTTCAAATTGCTGAAGAAAGATCAAGTAGTCAAATGGAATGATCAGTGCCAATTTTCCTTCGACAAGATCAAAGAGTACCTTCAAGAGCCTCATGTTCTGATGCCGCCAGTCGAGGGAAGACCTCTGATCATGTATCTAACTGTTTTGGAAAATTCAATGGGGTGTGTGCTGGGGCAGCATAACGTGTCTGGCCGAAAAGAGCATGTTATTTATTACCTGAGCAAAAAGTTTACTGACTATGAAACAAGATATTTACTGCTCAAGAAAACTTTTTGCGCTCTGGCATGGGCTGCTCGCCGGCTAAGACAATATATGCTGACCCATACTAATTTATTGATATCCAAGATGGATCCAATAAAATACATATTCGAGAAACCTTCCCTCTCTGGGAGAATAGCGAGATGGCAGATGATCCTGACAGAATACGACATTCAGTACACAACCTAAAAAGCAATAAAGGGCAGTGTACTAGCCGATCACCTTGCTCATCAAGATGTGGATGACTATCAGTCCATGAAATTTGAATTCCCAGATGAAGACATCGTGATGGTGAACAATTGTGAAGAACTTATACCATATGATGGACCTGAACAAGGATCCTAATAGACCCTAGTTTTTGATGGGGCGTCCAACACACTCGGCAATGGCATAGGTGCTATAATCATATCCCCGGAAGGATGTCATACTCCCTTCACTGCAAGACATTGCTTCAACTATACAAATAACATGGCAGAATACGAAGCGTGTATTTTTGGTCTCAAAGCTGCCATAGATTTGGGAATCAAATCTTTGGGTGTATTTGGAGATTCAGCCTTGGTCATCAGTCAGATCAAAGGAGAATGGGACACTAAGCACCCCAACCACATCCCCTACAAAGAACATGTGTTGACATTAATCCCATACTTTGAGGAAATTACCTTCGAGCTTTTTCCACGAGAGGAAAATCAACTAGCGGACGCGCTAGCCGCAATGTCATCCATGTTTAACTCAAATGGGATAACAAGGCTCCCTAGATCACCATTGAACTGATGGATGAACCAACTTACTGTCACGAGATCAATACTGAAGAAGTAGTGGACCAGCCTTGGTTCCATGAAGTCAAGAGGTACCTCGAGGCTCAAGAGTATCTGGAAGGAGCTTCAGTTAATGATAAGAAGTTCTTAAGGAGATTCTCTGATAAGTTCTTCATCAGTAATGTTATTCTCTACAAACTCAACCACGACTCTGTTTTGCTTCGTTGCATAGACAAGGTTGAGGCAGAAAAGATCATGGCTGACTTACATGAAGACACTTTTGGCACCCATACTAGTGGGCATATGATGGCTAAGAAGATCCTACGGGCAGGATATTACTGGTCTACCATGGAAGCAGATTGCTACCAACACTCTCGGAGCTACCACAAGTGTCAGATCTATGCTGACAAAGTGCATATACCTCCGGTTCCTCTAAACATCCTGACTGCTCCCTGGCCATTCGTGGTGTGGGGCATCGATATGATTGGAGAAATCAATCCCACAGCCTCTAATGGACACCTCTTCATCTTGGTGGCCATTTACTACTTCACAAAATGGGTTGAGGCAGCTTCTTTCGCTTCCGTTACCAAGAATGTTGTCACCCGGTTCAATAAACAGAATCTCATCTATCGATACGGTATCCCGGAGAGGATCATCACAGACAATGGTACATATTTCAACAACACTATGATCACTGCATTGTGCGTGCAATTCAAAATCCAACACCATAATTCATCTCCTTACTGGCCAAAGATGAATGGCATTATCGAATCCACAAACAAAAACATCAAAAAGATCATACAAAAGATGACAGTTACATACAAGGACTGGCATGAGATGCTACCATTCTCTCTCCACGGTTACCGTACCACGGTGCGCACATAAACAGGGGCAACTCCCTTCTCCTTGGTATATGTTGTACCCCAAAATTTTCCCTCCCATATTTCTCAAAATATTTCAAGAAAGATCCATAAGTTGCTCAAGGTAGTCCAAGGGTTGGCCAAATAAGCTCTCTCCTAAGGCAGTCTACCTCAAATTAGGGTTTCATGTTGCATCAAGATACTTGTGTCCAAGGGACCCCAAATGCTCAACATTGTCCTAATATGTTTTCAAGAACATCCATGTCAAGTTTCAAGCCCTACAGAGAAAGTTTGCTCAATCAATTGCTCAAAGGCCCAAAAATCGACTGTGCTAGGGCAAAAGTCAACTGTGGCCCACATACAGTCAAACTTCAAGATTTTTGGTCAACATACTCATTTTGAAGTATATTTCATTATTTGATCAAGGTTTGATCATGATTCATCAAGGATTGTTCATAATTCATCAAGACTCAAAAGTTGCTAAATTAGGGTTTTGTAGGAAAAGTCAACCCAACTTTGACCAAGCATAACTTTATCATACTTTATGAGAAATGACCCATCCAAAGCTCATTTTGAATAGGATGAAATTTCCTACAATCCATCTTCAGCTCCCAAGTTCAAAATATGCACTCACAAGAAGTTATGAATTTGGACATTATAGGTCATTTTGGAAAGTCAACAAAAACACCTTTTTTGTCAAAGCTTCATACATGAGCATGGAATATAAAATTGAGATTAGACCAAACGGGTTGATTATAGGACATCTCAAGCTTTCTAAAAAGTCCAAGAACATCTCCAAAGAGTCAAATTTGAGGAAGTTATGCATTGGTGAAGTTGACCTTTTTTGCAAAATTGCCAAAAGTCAACTATGCCTAAAACTTCAAATTTTGCCAAATGGGCCCAATCTTTTTCACTTGTTTTGAGTTGGAACCATAGTCCACGAGCTCTAGCCCTTTCCACTTGTCCTTATCATGTTTTTATTATTTATTTTGATTTTTATTTGAATTAATTCAATTTAAATCAAAACAAATCATATAAAATCCAAAATATTGAAAACCAAAGATTTTGTGCTTGTTTCAGGTCTTATTACACAGCTAGCATCAAATCAAACTCGTATCAAGGCATGTGTGCACAAAAAGATTGGATTTGGACCAATTTTGGAAAGTTTTCAAAGGGAATCAAATCAAGAATCCAATTCATTGATGGAGGAAGATTGACATCAGTTATCAACCCTAATCCCTTCCTCAATACATATAGAAGCAATGTATACCTAAAGGAAGGGTTGGAAGTAGGCGCAAGAGGCAGAACAAAAACTCAAAAAATCAAGAAAAAGTGCAAGATCGAATTCCTATTTCCAGGCCTCCTCAAGACTCTTTGCCTATCCCAATTGATTCCTGGGAGTCTCAGCAAGCCAAAGCAATCAAGAGCAAGCATTTTCAAGCCCCAAATCGCACTGTAAGACAGTCACGATACCTCTCTTTTCTTGAAACCGAATCTCATGATTTAGGCATTGTTAGGATGAATTAATCACATATTCTTGATCTATGAGACCTATGCAAAAAATTTGTATGGTTTAATTGCGTTTTCATGGCTTGTATGGAGTTTCACCATTATTAGGGTTTACAAGCTTGAATTGGGATCTTGGCGTACATGCAAAATTGGGCCACGATTAGGGTACCATGAAGTTCGTGAGACTCAGACAAATGGATTGGTACCATCACCATTGATTTATTATGCTTGTACGTGATTTTTGACATGGCCAGGGCTTTAGCTACGGAGAACGTCTGTTGGTATAGGTCTGTTGTCTAAAACAACAGATCCTTGGAGAAGATGAAGACGTGACGGCCAACCATTCGCGCATTTGAATTTTCGTGCGTTTTGAATTCAGTGCTTTGCTTTTCATATATTATTATTATTATGTATTGTATGTACAAACAAGAACAGGTGGTGCAGTGGTAGTGAGGGTGTGGATATTGCTTCAGGACCTGGGTTCGAATCCCAGGTCCCCCAACTTCTCCATATTATTTTTCTTTTCAGGATCTCATGCATGTACAAGCCCAGGGTCCACCATACACCCTTCCAATATGGCCAGCCAAGTGTCAGATGGCCAAATCTGATGGCCATCATCTGAAGGTGCATCATGAGCCACAGTCAACGCATAGCATCAGAACTGAAGGTCAACGTGGACCTCACTCAAATGGGCCCAGATTTCTGCTTCTCACACCTCCCCAAGTTGCTATTCAGGCCCAATTTCTTTTTCTTTTCTATTTTATTTTATTTTCTTTTAATTAATTAATTTATTTATTTTACTAACCAATTAAATTATTTTATTTTTATTCAAAAATCACCAAAAATATTTCCATCAATTAGATTTAGGTATTATTTTTTTAATAAATTTATTAATTTAATTAGATTTAATTTTAGGTAAAACATTAATTATTTTTGTATATAATTAAAAATAATTAGAATAAATAGTTTTTATTACTAACTTAATTATATTTTATTTTTTCCTAAAATAACCAAAAAAAACCAAAAATAGGCCATTATTTTTATTAATCAATTTAATTAACTAATTAATTTTTGTATTTAATTTAGGAAACTTATTTCTTTTATTAAAAACAACAAAAAACATTTTCTCTTTTCATTAGGATAGAAGGGTCAAAACCCTTATTTCTCGTCAATCTAATTTTCTCGCGCGCTTTATTTTTTATCCATATTAATGTAATTGCCTACAGTTTGTAATAGTTTAATTAGGATGTTCATTTATTTTCTTTTATCGCTTTATTTTCAAAGGGTTTGTTTTTGGTTATGTAAATACCCGAAGCCTTGTAATAGCGTAGTTTAAATTCCGCATTTTGAATTTCGCAAATTATTAACTGTTAGATGTATGATAATAGGATGCATGACAAGAATGTATGTCTAATTTTAAAACGGTTAGATCACCCTAAACGTGTAAAGATAAATAAACTGAAATTGAATCATTCGCACATGCACACTCCTAGGGTACACACCCACTTGGTTGCCTTCGGTAAACGGTCATTGAGTATAGGATGTTTTAGTGGTCGTCCTTTTGTCCAAAGATCTAAGTTGCCTCGGAAAGGTTGCCTTGGAATCGTTGCCTCGAATAATTGATCTAAGACATTAGGGTTATTACTAAGACGTCCTAACATTGCTTTAGTGACCGTACATCCCTTTTGAATTGACCCTCAAAACTCCAACGGTGATGCTACCTACTCACTAATAGTGGGATAGCATTGTCTAAAGGAAACAAATATAGAACGATTCTTTTTTCGAGTAGGTAGATTAGTTCTTAAGTACTTGCTCAATCAAAACAAATTTTTCACACTTACACTCCTTTACAAACAAAGTTTTCAAAACAATTCATTACACTCTAGAAGACATAAGCAAGAGTTAGATCGAAGTTAAAACAAAAGATTTTTCAAAGCACACAAACACAAAGAAAACAATTTTGAAAATGATGAGCAAGTATCTAAGAGCCCGTAGATAACTACGGATAGAAAGGGTGCTAATACCTTCCCTTTCTAAAATCTACCCCTCGTACTCAGAAATATCTCGAAAAAGGAATTTTTCTGTGCTTTTTTCTTTTCCTAGTTGGATAAAATAAAAGACGGTGGCGACTCTTGCTTACCGCGACATTTTGCAAACACAAACGCAAAACGTAAACCAACATATTCCTTAAACAAAATAGGGAAACCACGTCCCGGTTCTGGCCACCGTATCACAGAACTAGCGACTCTGCTGGGGATAATAAGTGAGGTGTACCTTAGGAATAGTTCATTATATTTTTTCCAATTATTTGATCTGTTTGCTTTATATTTGTGGGCTTTGTATCAGAGTTACTATAGATCCTAACCCGGATCTGGGGACACCTTTTAGGTAAGTAGCAATAGACTGTGAGGGAACTGTACGGCGTAGACCGATACGGTTGAAGCAGTAGCTACGTTGGTGTGGCGCATTAGTTGGTACCGATATCCCTTGTGGAGGAACAAGGAGAGTATGGGGCTGCTAATGGGTCATTAAGCATCAACTGACCTTAGAACCTATAATTGACCAACTTGGCCATAGAAAAGTAGCAGAATGCTACACTCATTGAGACCATACTCTCGCGATGATTTCGGCCACAAGAAAAGGTTGCTAAACTAGAATTATGACAGATCGAGGATGGTCAGTGATATTGAGAACCTTTAGAACCCGGTTACTATTACTAGGACAGGTTGAACCAACTAAACTGAAAGAGGGTAGTACCTAAACTCCATGTCAGCCTGAAATTTAAGGGCTATTGTGTGACTTGTTTGCCCTTACCATGTTTGCTACCTGTGATACCTGTGGTGTGTTTTTATCATGACATCATGCATCATGACATTGCATGCATATTTCATTAGACTAACCATTTCAAAGACCGAGGGGATTCATCTTTGTTCTGTTTTGCAGATCATGGCATCTATGCGCAGAAATACCATTCGAATCAACTTCGTGCAGATACTGCTCAGCTTAGAGAGTTGGTTTCAGAGGTTCCTGATACTTCTTCCTTTGTTAGAATACATGGTCATCTCCTCAGCCTGGTCACTTCCAAGTTGGATGAGCAAATGATGAGCGTCTTGTTCCAATTCTTTGACCCGTTACATCACTGTTTCACCTTCCCGGACTATTAGTTGGTCCCTACTTTAGAGGAATTTTCTGATTTACTTGGCATATCTATTCTAGAGCAGATACCCTTTACAGGTTTGGAGGTAGCTCCTAGGCCAGAGGATATTGCTTCAGCCATCCATCTAACAAAGGATGATATAGTATCTAACTGGGAAATTCAGAGTAGGGTTAAAGGCTTCCTGGCTAAGTTCTTGATTGATCAAGCTCAATAGTTCTGCGATAGTTTGGACTTTCAAGCATTTGAAGATATCCTGGCACTCCTCATCTATGGCTTGGTTCTGTTTCCTAATTCAGATTCTTTCGTCGACGTGAACGCAATCAAGATCTTCATGTCCCGTAACCCAGTGCCTACTCTCTTAGGTGATATTATGCATGCTCTTTATGCCCGTACTGCTCGGAAAAGGGGAACTCTCATGTGTTGTGCACCACTGCTGGCGAGGTGGTTTATTTCTCATCTCCCCAAATCTGTATTAAAGAATGAGGAAGGTATGGTTTGGGCTTACAGAATCATGTCCCTTGCTCATACGGACATCCTTTGGAGTACTAAGGATATGGAAGAGGTAGCTGTCATTGATCGGTGTGGGGAATACCCCAATGTTCCATTGCTTGGAATTAGAGGAGGAATAACCTATAATCCTTGTTTGGACTTACGACAGTTTGTACGAGCTCGAAGGGACGGTCCTCATGAGCTACTGCTTCTAGACATTGTCTTTGACTTCATGGGGGATGTTGAGGGACATCGTCGCAGGTTTATACGAGCCTGGGACAGGGTGAACAGGTCTGATCCACATGAGCTAGGAATGAAGACTTCTCTCCCGATGCAACCATACCTCCATTGGGTTCGAGCCCGTGCTCAAAAGCTAGGGATGCTATATGAAGCTGTTCTGCCGGTGATCATGGAGCATACTGATGAAGAAGGGGTTCCTTATACGGTCCTCCACCCATACATGCCTACTGATATTGGGGCATTGAATAGATCTTGGATCCAGTTAAGGGAGGAAATGGATACCTACAGAGAGAAGTATCATGAGCAGGAACGGAAGATCCTAAAGCTTACAAGGCAGCTGGAGATTGAGAGGACAATCAACGATTATGTCAACACGAAAGGAAAACGACCATGGGAATTATGATGTCTTTTATTGTTTCTAGTTTAGATTTTCTTTTCAGTATTTCATTTGTAACGCCTTAAAGGCATTTGTTAAACATTGTTTCAAGTTTTTAATAAAAAAAAAGTGTGTTTTATTTTGGTTTACAAATTTGAATCTCCCTAAGTCTTTGAAATCATTTCATACGCATTCCATTACCATGCACTTCATCACAGGTACCCTTACAAGTTTCTTATCTTCTTCGCTGTTTATTTCAGCACAACATGTCTTCTGAAACACCTACTGATCAAGCCATCAAGGCTCTGCAAGTGCAGAATGCTCAGTTCCAGGAAATGTTCATGAATTTGGCGAAGAGTCAACAAGATTTGAAGACTATTATCTTGAAGGACAAGAAGAAGAAGAAGAAGAAGAAGAAGACGATCCTCCTGAATATAGGTCACAGGTTTGGGAACAGGTTGAGACAAGAAGCTGATTTATCTCACTCATCTGGAGGGGGAGAGAATCGAGAAGAAAGGAAGGGTCCTAGCCCTGTGGTTTTTGACAATGACACTGACTTTGATGAAGACCAGTATCCTTTTGCCGAGGATAGGTATAAAAAACTCGAAGACCGGTTAAGTGCAATGGAGGTCCAGAAGATACCTGGGTTGGACTTCGGAGATTTGGGTTTTGCGTCTGGAGTGGTGATCCCACACGAGTTTAACGCTCTTGTCTTTGCTAAGTATGATGGAGTATCTTGTCCAAAGTTACACCTCTGCTCGTGTGTCAGAAAGATTCAACCATATAATGCCGATAGGAACCTCTGGGTTCATTTCTTTCAAGATAGTCTGTCAGGGACTCAACTTTAATGGTTCTACCAACTGGAAGGAGCTAATGTCCGCAACTGGGAGGACCTTGCTGCTGCTTTTTACAAGAAATACCAGTATAATGCCGACCTTGCTCCCACGCGTACTCACCTCCAGGGTATGTCTATGGGTGCGAGTGAAGGTTTCAAGGACTACGCTCAGAAATGGAGAGATCTTGTTGGAAGAGTACAACCCCCTCTGGCTGATAGGGAGTTGGTGGATATGTTTCTTAGGACTTTGTCTGGTCCATACTTCAATCATTTGATCGGTAGTTCATTGTCCGGGTTTACTGAATTGATTATGACTGGGGAGAGAGTTGAAGCTGGTATCAAAAGTGGCAAGATACAGAAAGGTGCTTCGTCAAGTACAGAGAAGAAGCCTTTCAAGAAGGAATCTAGTGTAGTTTATAGCTCAAGGATCCAAAATCGACCCGAACGCCACCAAGCAGATAATGTGGTGGTAATATCAAGACCAATTGTTGCCCCACAATGCAACACTCAGCAAGGAGTAGAGAGGCCGCAAAGATAGTATACTCGGCTCAGTATGACTCTATCTCAAATTATGCTGCAACTGTTGAAAACCAACCTGGTGACTTTGAGGGAGGCTCCAAAAAATCCCAGTACTACATCACCGCTGTATAATCCAAACACCCGCTGTGCTTATCATTCCGATAGCCTAGGGCATGATACCAATAACTGATGGGCTTTGAAGAATAAGGTACAAGACCTGATTGATGCTAAGGAGATCGAGTTTGAAGCGCCGGAAAAGCCTAATGTCATGACTGCTCCTATGCCCAAGTATGGAGTATATGTTGTGGATGATGATTCATTTGTAACCTCTGTGGAAGACATTTCTACCCCGTTGTTAACCGTTAAGAAGAACTTATTATTGGCTGGTTTATTTCCGGGCTGTGGCGAAGGTTACCACCTATGTTCCATCCTATCTACTGGTTACCATCTATTGAAGTTAGGTGTTCAACGCCTGATGGATAAAAAAGAGATTTTGTTCGAGAAAACTTTGGTTCCATTGATTCCTGTTGAAGATGTTTCCATAATCACCATTTCCGCCAATTCTTCCAAGGCTTCCTCGAGAAATCCTGTTAGAATTACATTTGTTCTGAGAGTTGCTCCATAGATCATTACTATTCCTGGACCTATCCCTTACACGTCGGATAAGGATGTCCCGTGGCACTATGGGGACGATGTTTATTATCATGGGATTAAACAAGACTTGAAGGTTGAAGAGGGTGATACTGATGTAAGCAATATTGTTGGTTCTAGCAAAGTCACCCGAAGCGGAAGACTTTTCTCTCCTGAGATCTCCCCACCAACTATTCAGAAGCCTGTTGCTATTACACCTGCCAGTACATCTGCTATTGTCCCTGTTCATGTTCCAATCATTACCCCTGTCACCGAGTCATCTAACACTCGGGGCAAAGGGATCACCAGTGGGCCTGGCCAGACGGAGGCACCGAAGAAGATTACTGTTGAAACCTCTAGGCAGAAGATAGAGGCGATTTTGAAGATCATCAAGAAAAGCAACTACAACGTAGTCGAACAGCTGGGGCAAACCCCATCGAAGATCTCTATGTTGTCTTTATTGCTGTGCTCAGAAGCCCATGCTAAGGCTATGATTGCTTTCCTTAAAACTGCGCATGTGCCGCAAGAGACATTAGCCGACCAATTCAAAGATTGTGTGGCTAGTTTGACAGCTGATAATGGATTGGGTTTCTCCGACGCAGATTTGACTGCCAAAGGAAAGAATCACAATAACGCTCTGCATGTTTCAATCGAGTGCAGGGGCACTACTCTGGCCCACGTGCTGGTGGATACTGGTTCCTCGTTAAATGTTTTACCCAAGAAAGCGTTAGACCGGTTGGACTGTGAAGGGTTGGTGCTGAAGCCAAGTAATATTGTGGTTAGGGCCTTTGACGGGTCCAAAAGGATGGTACATGGAGAGGTGGATGTTCCAGTTAAGGTTGGTTCCCAGACTTTCGCGTCTACATTCTACGCGATGGACATTCGACCATCTTATTCTTGTTTTCTGGGTCGCCCGTGGATTCATAAAGCTGGGGCAGTGACTTCCACACTCCATCAGATGTTAAAATATCCAGTGAAAGGGAAAATCGTTATAGTACGAGTAGAAGAGGAGTACATGGTGAGCCACCTTAACTCTTTTCGGTATGTGGAGATGGATGGGGAGTTCATTGAAACACCGTGTCAGAACTTTGAAGAAGTCCCCCAAACGCTGGCATCAACTGAAACTGTTGCTGAAGATCCTCCAATGAAGATGGCTTCCCTTAAGGATGCTCGGGCTGTTATTGAAAAAGGTGGGTGTGCAAATTGGGGTCAACTCCCTGACTTTGCACACAAGACTGACAAGTTTGGTTTGGGTTTTACTGCAAAAGCTCAAAAGGATGTTCGGCATGCGCGAATTGGAAGACCTCCCCTGCGTATCACTAATCTGGAAGTGAATGCGATTGAAGATGATGATGAAGAGCCTGAGTTTGACAACTAGATTTACCCGACTACCGACGGTGGATTAAGCAATTGGACCGCGAAGGACTTCGTGCCCATTTCTTTTATTACACAGTAATAAGACTCTTGTTTTGAGATTTGTAACAGACAATTTGAAACTTTACGGCTCGGTGCCTTGCCCGAGACACCGTGGCTTTGTTTGTGAGGGCTTAATATTTTTCATCTCCATATATCATCAATAAAAGCATTGGACGTTTCCTGCATATAAATGTTGCGCTCCTTGTTTTTCTTTTCTATCTTGCAAAACAGCTATTTGTCTTACACACACTCACATATACAGGTCTACATCCACTCTGGATCCCACTGATAAGGACTCTGCTACTTCCAGTTATGACTTCGAAATACTGATCAACAAAGTCGAAGACAAAGGTGAGGATGATTACAAAGTTCCTGGTGAACTTGCTAGACAGTTACTTCAGGAAGAGAGGGCCATACAGCTGTATGAAGAGCCAGTGGAAACAGTAAATCTAGGTACAGAAGTAGACAAGAAAGAGGTCAAGATCGGTGCAAATCTGGAGACTAGTGTTAAACAACGGTTGATATAGATGTTGTGTGACTATGTTGATATCTTTTCCTAGTCTTATGAAGATATGCCTGGGTTGGATACCGATATCGTGGTTCACCGCTTGCCAACTAAGGAAGACTGTCCTCCAGTGAAGCAGAAAGTTCACCGAATGCGCCCGGAGATGTCTGAGAAAATCAAGGCTGAGGTGATGAAACAGTTTGATGCCGGTTTTCTAGCAGTTACTTCTTACCCGCAGTGGGTCGCCAACGTGGTCCCGGTGCTGAAGAAATATGGTAAGGTTCGAATGTGTGTAGACTATAGGGATCTGAGTAGGGAAAGCCCCAAGGATGATTTCCCTCTGCCTCATATCGATGTTATAGTTGACAACACCACACAGCATAAGGTCTTCTCCTTTATGGATGGTTTCTCCAGTTACAATCAGATTAAGATGGCTCCCAAAGATATGGAAAAGTCAACCTTTGTTACTCAATGGGGTACCTTTTTCTACAAGGTCACGTCGTTCGGATTGAAGAATGCTGGGGCAATGTATCAGTGCGCCATGGTCGCTTTGTTCCACGACATGATTCACCATGATATTGAGGTATACGTTGAAGACATGATTGCAAGGTCCCAGACTGAAGAAGAACACCTCGACCACCTGCAAGAGCTATTTGACAGGTTGAAGTTGTACAGACTGAGGCTAAATCTGAACAAGTGCACCTTTGGAGTAAGGTCTGGTAAGCTGCTGGGTTTCGTCGTTAGTGATAAAAGTATTCAAGTGGATCCTGCAAAGGTGAAGGCTATACAGGAAATGCCAGCTCCCCGAACAAAAAAAGAAGTCAGAGGCTTTTTGGGGCGTCTGAACTACATTGTCTGATTCATCTCACACCTAACTGCTACTTGTGAGCAAATCTTCAAATTACTGAAGAAAGATCAAGTGGTAAGATGTAACGATGAATGTCAAGCCGATTTCAAAAGGATAAAGGAATATCTCCAAGAGCCACCTATTCTGATGCCTCCAGTTGAAGGGAGACCTTTAATCTTATACTTGACAGTACTCGAAAATTTAATGGGGTGCGTGATGGGGCAGCATGACGAGTCTGGCCGAAAAGAGCATGCTATTTACTACCTTAGCAAAAAGTTTACCGACTGCGAGACCCGATACTCGTTGCTTGAGAAAACTTGCTGCGTTTTGGCATGGGCTGCTCGCCGGCTGAGACAGTATATGCTGACTCACACTACTCTGTTGATATCAAAGATGGATCCAATCAAGTATATCTTCGAAAAGACTGCCTTGTCCGGAAGAATAGAAAGATGGCATATGATCTTGACTGAGTATGACATCCAATACACAACTCAAAAGGCAATCAAGGGAAGTGTGTTGGCAGATCATTTGGCACATTAGGCAGTGGATGATTACCAGTCTATGAACTTCGAGTTTCTGGATGAGAACATCATGTTGGTGACTGACTGTGAAATACCTGGACCGGATGAAGGACCCGAGGAAGGATCCCGATGGTATATGTACTTTGATGGATCTTCAAACACTTTGGGTAATGGCATTGGTTCCGTGATCATATCTCCTGAAGGTTGTCATACTCCGTTCACCGCCCAATTATGTTTCAACTGCACCAACAACATGGTGGAGTATGAAGCGTGTATCACGGGTCTTCAAGCAGCAATTGACCTAAGGATTAAGTTCTTAAGTGTATTCGGAGATTCCGCTCTCGTGATTAGTCAGATCAAAGGCGAGTGGGATACGAAACACCCAAATCTTATTCCTTACAAAGAGTATGTATTGACGTTGCTTCCACACTTCGAGGAGATAACCTTTGAACACTTCCCTAGAGAGGAGAATTAGTTAGCGGACGCGCTAGCTACGATGTCTTCTATGTTCAAAGTCAGATGGGACAACGAGGCTCCCCAGATTACCATCGAGAGGTTGGACGAACCTGCGCATTGTTGTGACATTGAGACTGAAGAGGTAGCAGATAAACCCTGGTTTCACAAGGTAAAGAGGTATCTTGAGGCTCAAGAATACCCCGAGGGTGCATCTGTTAATGATAAGAAGTTTATGAGGAGGTTCGCGGCAAAGTTCTTCATCAGTAATGGTATCCTTTACAAGCGTAACCATGATTCGACCTTACTGTGTTGTATGGATAAGAACGAGGCAGAAAGGATTATGGTAGAGTTACATGAAGGTACTTTAGGAACTCATTCCAGTTGACATACCATGGCAAAGAAAATCCTAAGGGCAGGATATTATTGGTCCACCATGGGAGCCGACTGTTATCAGTATTCTCGGACCTGTCATAAGTGCCAAGTCTATGCTGATAAAGTGCACGTAGCTCCAGTACCTCTGAACGCCTTGACAGCTCCTTGGCCCTTTGCAATGTGGGGCATCGATATGATTGGTGAGATCAGACCTACTGTGTCCAACGGGCATCGTTTCATCTTGGTAGCAATTGATTACATTACAAAGTGGGTTGAAGCAGCTTCCTTTGCTACAGTGACCAAGAACGTCGTGGCACGGTTTATTCGGCATAATCTGATTTGTCGATATGGTGTACTAGAGAGGATCATTACGGACAATGGTACAAATCTCAACAATAAAATGATCACTGAGCTCTGCAAACAGTTCAAGTTACAACATCACAACTCTTCTCCTTACCGGCCGAAGATGAATGGGGCTGTCAAAGCGGCTAATAAGAATATCAAGAAGATTGTACAGAAGATGATGGTGACATATAAAGACTGGCACGAGATGTTACCGTTTGCTCTTCATGGGTACCGTACCTCAGTGCGGACGTCAACAGGGGCAACACCCTACTCTTTGGTGTATGGCATGGAAGCAGTTTTACCCATTGAAGTTCAGATACCCTTTCTTCGGATTATGAAGGATGCAGGTTTGAGCGAAGATGACTGGATCCAGACCCGGCTTGATCAGCTAAACTTAATTGACGAAAAGAGACTTACCGCTATTTGTCATGGTCAGACGTATCAAAAGTGGATGATCAAGGCATTTAACAAAAAGGTCAGACAACAAGAATATCAAGTCGAGGATCTAGTCATCAAGCGCATCATATTACCTCAAGGTGATCCCAGGGGCAAATGGACCCCTACTTACGAAGGGCCATTTGTGGTTAAGAACTTTTTCTCAGGAGGAGCTATGATTCTAACCACCATGGATGGTGACGACCTTCCTCACCCCGTCAATGCAGACATAGTGAAAAAATACTATGCATAATCAAAGACCTTCTAGGTCGACTGGCCTAGGCAAAAATAAGGGCTTCCCAGCGAACCAAAAGGGTTCAGGCAAAAATAAGGGATAAAAATAAAAAAATTTGTACACCCGGCAAGTCGAAAACCTGAAAAGGTGGCTTGGGCAAAAAAGGGTATCCCGGTGGACTGAAAACCCGAAAGGGCGGTCCAGTCAAAAATTAGGGACTAAAGCGTAATATTATGTCTCATTAGATCACCTTGCAACCAGACTTCGGTATCGACTATCAAGCTTGGACGACACTAATCAAACTGATCTACCTTCAACCAAGTAGCAAAGTGATGAGATGCTCGAGGACATAAAGGCGATAGCAGAGTTGGAACCCAGTGGGATTATTCACATAGCTGTTTTTCTTTGTTTCTCACAAATTGTATAAATTCTATTTGTTCAGTGGTGTTCTCTTACTAGGACGTCAGCCTCTTGTACAAAAACACCTATTTACAGGCTAACTTCAAAGTCAATACAATTCATTTTCACAAATAAATTTCAAACTGTTTTCCTTTTTCTGTTTTGTTTTGCAAGAACGTCCAATGTCCATTTTTGATATATGCATTTGACATTGATTGCTTCTCATAAATATTTACATGCGAAACAAAAGACGATTACTCATAATATCAGGAACAGGGGCAAACGAGAAATGTCCAAACCGTACAGTTTCTCTATTCACCAGGTACAAGGGTAAACCTAGTTGGATAAAACGATTGAAAGTACATTCATTCCCCGCAGAGTAGGATAAATACAATGGTGTTAACTCTCCCCAGCTGAGACTCGCAACCGTGAATGAGTTGGCGATATTCTCCCCAAGCAGAGTTTATCTACCATCAACACTGAAAAATTATCCCCAGTGGACCTTGGAAGATTATCCCCAGTGGAGTTCGGAGAATTGTCCCCAGTAGAGCCTAAAAGGTTATCCCCAATGAAGTCCCAACTGGAAAATCATCCCCAGCGGAGTTCATTCCTTTTTACAAACAGAAACTCAATTCCCAATAGAGTTTATCATCGCCGGCAACGGTAATTCATCCCCGGCCGAGGTTACTTCTCCAAATTTACAGGTCCTCTAGAAGAATATGTTCTCCCCACAGAGTCATTTCCTCGTCAGTTTATTCCCCGGTGGAGTTACCTTCTCCTGCAGGTTTATTCTCACAATCATCTTCTATCCCCAGCGGAAACGAAGAATTCAACTCTTTTTCTCCAGCAGCAATCCAGGATTTGTCTTCCCCAGCTAGAGAACATCATAAAAACATCACAGTTCTACACATCATGACATACATACGCATTATACAACATAATCTCATTTATTTTGAGAACATCATTGCTTGATACATATCATGCATTGCATACAGTTAATCTTTACCTTTCAGGAAGGATACAATCAAATTCTCACAAAGTTCAAGCTATGAAGCCTTTACCTCAGTTGAATAACGGACGACCGAAGTTCCTAAATGTCAATAGAGATGTTTCCCCAGTTGAATATGGACGATCGAAGTTCCTAAAATTCAACAGAGATGATTCCTCAATAGAATACGGACGACCGAAGTTCCTAAAATTCAAATTGAGATAATTCCTCAATAGAATACGGACGATCGAAGTTCCTAAAATTCAAATTAAGATGTTTCCCCAGTTGAATACGGATGACCAAAACTCCTAAAATTCAACTTTCCTCTTCAATAGAGATGATTCCTCAGTAGAATACGGACGACCAAGTTCCTAAAATTTAACAGAGATGATTCCTCAGTAGAATACGGACGACCAAGTTCCTAAAATTCAACGGAGATGATTCCTCAGTAGAATACGGACGACCAAGTTCCTAAAATTCACATGATTCCTCAGTAGAATACGGACGACCAAGTTCCTAAAATTCAACAGAGATGATTCCTCGGTAGAATACGAACGACCAAGTTCCTAAAATTCAACAGAGATGTTTCCTCAGTAGAATACGGACGATCGAAGTTCCTAAAATTCAAACTGAGACGACTCACCAGCAGAATAACGGACAACGAAGCTCCTAAAATTCTATTTCTCTCAAGACAGAGATCAGCATTCCCCAGCGGAATTTTCCTCAACAACAGGTATACAAGCTCTCGCTAAGGAATCTCTTATGCGATCGACACTCCTTCAGATGGCATCTTTAAGCCCATCCCCCTCGTTGGAAATTTCCAAATGACATCTGTAAGCCCATTCCCGATATTGCAAGACGGACACCACTTCATGCGAGTGCAAATTTCTGGGCACTCTAATGTTCAATCATCTTCCACCTTCGGATCACGAAAGGCACGAAAGCCAATCTATATCCTCAGGTTTAAGAAGATTGAATAGGGGCAGCTATTGTACCCCAAAATTTTCCCTCCCATATTTCTCAAAATATTTCAAGAAAGATCCATAAGTTGCTCAAGGTAGTCGAAGGGTTGGCCAGACAAGCTCTCTCCTAAGGCAGTCTACCTCAAATTAGGGTTTCATGTTGCATCAAGATACTTGAGTCCAAAGGACCCCAAATGCTCAACATTGTCCTAATATGTTTTCAAGAACATCCATGTCAAGTTTCAAGCCCTACAGAGAAAGTTTGCTCAGTCAATTGCTCAAAGGCCCAAAAATCGACTGTGCTAGGGCAAAAGTCAACTGTGGCCCACATACAGTCAAACTTCAAGATTTTTGGTCAACATCCTCATTTTGAAGTATATTTCATAATTTGATCAAGGGTTGATCATGATTCATCAAGGATTGTTCATAATTCATCAAGACTCAAAAGTTGTAAATTAGGGTTTTGTAGGAAAAGTCAACTCAACTTTGACCAAGCATAACGTTCTCATAATTTATGATAAATGACCCATCCAAAGCTAATTTTGAAGAGGATTCAATTTTCTACAATCCATCTTCATCTCCCAAGTTCAAAATATGCACTCACAAGAAGTTATGAATTTGGACATTATAGGTCATTTTGGAAAGTAACCAAAAACACCTTTTTTGTCAAAGCTTCATACATGAGCATGGAATATCAAATTGAGATGAGACAAAAAGGGTTGATTAGAGGACACCTCAAGCTTTCTAAAAAGTCCAAGAACATTTCCAAAGAGTCAAAATTGTGGAAGTTATACATTGGTAAAGTTGACATTTTTGGAAAATTGCCAAAAGTCAATTATGCCTAAAACTTCAAATTTTGCCAAATGGGCCCAATCTTTTTCACTTGTTTTGAGTTGGCAACATAGTCCATGAGCTCTATCCCTTGCCACTTGTCTTTATCATGTTTTTATTATTTATTTTGATTTTTATTTGAATTAATTTAATTTAAATCAAAACAAATCATATAAAATCCAAAATATTGAAAACCAAAGATTTTGTGCTTGTTTCAGGTCTTATTACACAACTAGCATCAAATCAAACTCGTATCAAGGCATGTGTGCACAAAAAGATTGGATTTGGGCCAATTTTGGAAAGTTTTCAAAGGGAATCAAATCAAGAATCCAATTCATTGATGGAGGAAGATTGACATCAGTTATCAACCCTAATCCCTTCCTCAATACATATAGAAGCAATGCAGGCCTAAAGGAGAGGTTGGAAGCAGGCGCAAGAGGCAGAACAAAAACTCAAAAAATCAAGAAATAGTGCAAGATCAAATTCCTATTTCCAGGCCTCCTCAAGACTCTTTTCCTATCCCAATCAATTCCTGGGAGTCTCAGCAAGCCAAAGCAATCAAGAGCAAGCAGTTTCAAGCCCCAAATCACACTGTAAGTCAGTCATGATACCTCTCTTTTCTTGAAATTGAATCTCATGATTTAGGAATTATTAGGATGAATTAATCACATATTCTTGATCTATGAGACATATGCAAACTTTCTGTATGGTTTAATTGCATTTTCATGGCTTGTATGGAGTTTCACCATTATTAGGGTTTACAAGCTTGAATTGGGATCTTGGCGTACATGCAAAATTGGGCCACGATTAGGGTACCATGAAGTTTGTGAGACTCGGACGAATGGATTGGTACCATCACCATTGATTTATTTTGCTTGTACGTGATTTTTGACATGGCCAGGGCTTTAGCTACGGAGAACGTCCGTTGGTATAGGTCTGTTGTCTAAAACAACAGATCCTTGGAGAAGATGAAGACGTGGCGGCCAACCATTCACGCATTTGCTTTTCATATATTATTATTATTATGTATTGTATGTATGAACAAGAACAGGTGGTGCAGTGGTAGTGAGGGCGTGGATATTGCTTCAGGACCTGGGTTCGAATCCCAGGTCCCCCAACTTCTCCATATTATTTTTATTTTCAGGATCTCATGCATGTACAAGCCCAGGGTCCACTATTGTACCCCAAAATTTGCCCTCCCATATTCTTCAAGATTTGCCAAGGTCATGGTTCAAAATCTCTCAAGGGTTGCACAGTCCAATTGCCCCCTAACACAATCAAAATTAGGGTTTTGGTTCTTGCAAAGAAATTGAGGTTTCCAAGGGTCCAATCAAGTCCCATATGCCCATAAACATTGTCAAGCATCCATATGTCAAGTTTCAAGACTCACAGCATCAAGTTGCACAGTCAAAAACCCTAATTGCTTCACGGTCAACTGTAGGGGCAAAATGGTCATTTGACAGTCAAAAGTCAAAATTTTTGGTCAACATCTTATTTTGAAGCCACAAACATCATTTGATCAATTCTTGATCATGATTCTCAAAGTATGGCTCAAAACGTCTCAAGATGCAAAAGTTTCTATTTTTGGACAGCTGAAAAGTCAACTGTAAATTGACCAAGGCATAACTTCCTCATGGTTTATCATAAAAATCCCATCCAAAGCTCATTTTGAAGAGGATGACATTTCCTACAACTCATCTTCACACTTCAAGTCCAAGAAATGCTCTCACAAAAAGTTATCAATTTCAACATTATAGGTCATTTTCAAAAGTCAACAAAAAGGCACTTTAAGTCAAAGACCATAACTTGAGATTGGTAAATCAAAATGACATGGGACCAAAGGAATTGGTTAGAGGACTTCAAGACCTTTCCCAAATGTCTAAGAACATGATCATAGCTTCAAAATTGAGCAAGATATGCATTGGAGAAGTTGGGAAATTTTTGGGAACTTTGAAAAGTCAACTTTGCCTAAAACACTTCAAATTTGCTAATGGGCCTCAAATTCTTTCTTGAATCATTACCCAAAGCCTATGCACGACCCATTGAGCTAAAAATGATTTATTTTCTTATTTTTAATTAATTAATTGAATTTTTATTCATATTAATTCATTTAATTAGATTTAATTATGAGAAAATATCAAATAATGCTTTTTAAATCTTTTTATGCAGCAAATATCTTCCACACATGCTAAGGATTTCGTGCATCAATCAACAAGACCAAATCTTCCATAATTGGCAAGGTTTTCATGGAAAAAAGATTGAAAAAGATATGATAAAAATCAAATATTGAAATCATCAATTCATGGACTTATGGGCTTGTTTCTTGACCTAATTTCGTTCATGTACTTATGCATAACCTAACCTAATGGGGACACACACGAAAAACTGCTCACAAACTCAGAACAAAGTTGCAACTTTTCATCAAAAACTTGGAATCTGAAATCACATTTGCAGGGCGATTCAAGGCTTCAAAACACTTCCATTGCCTTACTGACATTGCTAGGAAACTATTGGCATCAAGAACAAGCTTCCATACTCCAAGAAACGGTAGAACTGAGTCGCGCTTTTCACAAAAATGTCCATAATCGATTTTTAATTTTCACGCATCATTCATGTGTTTTGATTGTTGATTTATGTTACTAACATCTCCCTGAAACTTTTGGCATAGTTTAATTGTTCTAAAGATGCTTGAATCAAAATCTACCATTGATGAAACCTAGGGTTTCAGAACTTCAAAATTGGGGATTCTCATATGTGGTAAAATTAGACCACCAAACATACATGGTTGAATTCGTTGCAAGAAACTTGATTCAATGAAACCCTCGCGCTCAATTTATTCAACCTGTAGGCGTATTCGCTATTATTTACTGTGCCACTTAGTGGGGGTTTAAAACCCCCGCTACTTATTTATGTTGCAGGTACAAAGAGGAAGAAGAAGCATGCGTGTCTTCATGTGATAGGAGCATTCAAAATCTAGCGCGTGTTTTTGTGTTATACCCTTAACTTTTGTTATTTTTTATATAATATTTGTTTTCCCTTATATATACAAACGCGCTTCACAGCTCACTTGGCAAGGAATACGCTTGGTAAATGTTGGGACCTGGGTTCGATTCCCAGGTCCCCCCACCTATTTCATAATTTTTATCCTAACGTATTCACATGCAACATGCTCTCAACGTCCTACCATACACGCTCATGCGCTAGCCTGACAAGTGGCTTCAAGGTCCAATCTGAAGGCTGCAGAGTGAAGTCCAGGGTGCACCTCAGTCAACCATCCCACACGTGATACCAAAAGGTCAAGCAAGGCCTATGCTGATGTGCCAAAATTACTTCAAAAAACCTCCCTTTGGGGCCTGATACCCCCTGGTTTGCATTTTTTTAATTTTATTTTCTTTTCAATTCTAATTCTTTTTAAATTGTTTTAATTGTTTTCTTTAATTCCATAAAATAATTTTTCATAATATAAAAAAACAGAAAATCAAAAAAATACGATATATTTAATTATTATTAATTCATCACTAATTTATTTTTGTAAATAAATGTTAATAATTAATTTAGTTTAATTTAGGTTTTACTTTAATCTTTTTCTTAATAAATAAAAAATATCTAGACTTAGGGTTTTTTTGACATTTTTCATCCTTTTCTTAATTAACTATTTTTCTCATTATTTATTATTATAATTACTATTTATTTTTGTAAATAAACATGTATATTAATTAATTAGTAAATTAGAGTAACTTTAATATTTCCTTTTATTAATAATTAAAATAACCTAGAATTAGGGTTTCCATTTAATTTTAATTTTCTTCATTTTCATAAATACCAAAAACATAAAAAACATTTTTTAATTAAATAATTATTATGCATTAATTTAATTTCCAGCAAAAGGGTCAAAACCCTCGGACGTCCTAACTTTTATTCTTTCGCACGTTATTCTTTTTCCTTGTCGAATATTATGTAACTGCTCAAGGCTTGTAATAGTAATGAGGTCTTTTTACTTTCCGCATTTTTATCAAACGGGTCTTTGTATTTTGGCGATGTATAGACCCGCGCCTTGTAATAGCGTAGGATTTATCTTTCCGCATTTAAATTTCCGCACTCTTAAATTCTATATCGCATGAAAGAATGTATGTTAACTAAAAATAAGCGTAGCTCACAATGCCCTGATCAAAGATAAATATTAAACTGAAAATGACACACAAGTCCACACACCACTTCTAGGGTACGCCTCACCTGTTGCCTTCGAAACGTGGTCGTCAAGTATGGGATATCTTAGTAAGTCCTTATGTCCATGATCCGGTTGCCTCGAAACAGTTGCCTCAGAACAATTGCCTCGAAACGGTTGCCTCGAATTAAAAAAAGGATCAAGGATATAAGGGTAGCTTCTAAGGTGTCCTAACTGTTGCTTCGGTGACCACACTGTCCCTACAATCGAATTGACCCGAACACCTCCAACGGTGGTGCTACCTACCTCTCAATGGTGGGATGGAACTACCTTAAGGACATTTACACAGCCTAATTCCTTAGGGTAGGTAGATGACTCATGGATACTTGCTCTCTAAAAAACAATCAAAAATCTTTTCACACCGACACTTTCAAAAAAGCTTTCAAAACAAATTTTTCAAACACTCTTGAGGACATATACAAGAGTTATTCAGAAATCTTTAAACGAAACTTTTTCAAACCCACTCACAATTGAAAAGCAAACACTTTGAAAACATAAGAGCAAGTATCTAAGAGCCCATGGATAACCATGGATAGAAAGGGTTCTAACACCTTCCCTTTCTATAAATCTACCTCCCGAACCGAGAGATATTCTCATAAGGAATTTTGCTGTGCTTTTATCCTATCCATGTTGGAGAAAATAAAAGACGGTGGCGACTCTTGCTTCCGCGACATTTCGTGATCCAGCGTTAAACAGTCAGTTCTAAATCCACCGATCACAGAACTGGCGACTCTGCTGGGGACTCTTTAAAGTGAGGTGTACCTTAGGACTAAGATCACTTGTGTTTTCAATTGTCTGAATTGTTTGCTTTATTATTGTGGGTATGTCTTGGGAGTTCTATAGATCCTAACCCGGATCTGGGGGATACCTTCTTAGAAAGTAGCAACAAGGTTGTGAGGGAACTGTGCGGGGTATACGGACATGGTTGAAGCAGTCTGCTACGTTGATGTGGCACTTTGGTGAGTACCGGTAACCCTTAAGTCCAGTCAAAGAGAGTACGGGGCCGCCGCGTGGGGTCGTGAAGCATCAACTGACCTTAGGAACCTTAATTGAACCATCTTGGCCTCTTTAGGGTAGTGAGATAACTGACTTTGGTGCAGTCCGAGGTTGGTTGATACTCGATACTACACTCAGTTGAGGGTTGTTTTCTTGGAATATTTCGGTCGCCAGTTTAGTGGCTAAATCGAAACGATGAACACAGAAAGCAATCTAATGATATTGGGACCCTTAGAACCCAGTTACTTCTGATAGGACAGGTTTTGAGCCCACCAACTTCAAGAGGGTAATACCTAGACCCCATGCTGGCCTAAACCCTAAGGGCTCTTTGTGTGACTTGTGTGCCTTCGAACTTGACTATGTGCATGCTTGTTATCTGACACTTGAGTTTCTTGCAGGTTTTGTTTATAGTCCTTAATCTGGACTCATAACAGGGTTTACTTACATTACCCCACGCATAGCATACCATCATACCATTGCATACATCTCGCATAAGGACTAACCCATTTCAAGGATCTCAAGGGTTTGTGATGCAGGTCAGGATGAACCAACATGTCTAGCAAGGGGCAAAGGGGATTTATTTTCCTCTAGCCAAGGTTGTCAGGGGCTATGACCCACTCGATATGGTGAGCCTTGACTCTTGAAGAAGGACTCTCAACAACATGAAGTTCCTTCAATCAAGCTACAAAATTCTAACCAATTTCTCTGTTTACCTCGTGAGATCCTTGAAAACATTGCATGCATATCATACATATCATTGCATTACAGGTACCACTGTTTACAGGTCACTTACCTTCTTTGCTGTTTATTTCAGCAGTCTCACTATGAATCCTGAATCATCTACTGAGCAATCCATCAAGGCCCTCCAGGCTCAGAACGCCCAATTCCAGGAGTTGATTAGGAGTCTAGCCCAGGGTCAACAGGATTTGAAGACTCTGCTCTCGAAGAAGAAGAAGAAGAAGAGAACGATGTTGTCCAACCCGAGACGAAAATCTGGGAATGGATCACTAAATGAAGCTGAGCTGACTACCCCATCTGTTGGGAAATACAATCCCCAAGAAAGGGAGGTTCCTAGTCCGGTGGTCTCCGACAACGAGACCGATTACAATGATGAGCAGTACCCTCCAGCTGAGGACAAGTATAAATAGTTGGAAGACCGGCTAAGTGCGATGGAGATACAAAAAGTGCCCGGCCTGGACTTCGAAGATCTAGGTCTGTCTTTTGGGGTAGTAATCCCGCATAAATTCAAGGCACCTGCCTTTGCAAAGTACGACGGGGCATCCTGTCCTAAGCTGCATCTCAGGTCATACATAAGGAGGATCCAGCCCTACACGGCTGACAAGAATTTATGGATTCACTTCTTTCAGGATAGTCTGTCAGGAACTCAACTGCACTGGTTTTATCAACTGAATGGAGCCAACATCCGCATCTGGGAAGACTTGGCCACTGCATTCTACAAGCAGTACCAGTACAATGCCGACCTTGCTCCCACGCGCACTCAGCTTCAGGGGATGTCCATGGGTGCAGGCGAAGGCTTTAAAGAATATGCCCAAAAATGGAGGGACCTTGTTGGAAGGGTACAACCACCTCTGACTGATCGGGAACTTGTCGACATGTTCTTGGGGACCCTGTCTGGGCCTTTCTTCAACCATCTGATTGGGAATTCTTCTGCTGGGTTTACAGATTTGATCTTGACCGCGGAAAGAATCGAGGCTGGTATCAAGGCTGGGAAGATTCAAGAGGCCGCACCTTCTGATACTTACAAAAAGCCTTACATGGGGACGAAAGAGTCTAATGCTGCATACAGTCAAAAGAGTCGTCGTGACCAACATGCAGGGGCAGTCATGATCTATGGTTCTACACCACGCCGACAACCACAAAAGGGAAATCAGCAAAGGCCGGACGAGACTAAAAGACAATTCACTAACATCAACATGCCATTGTCACAAGCATTGCAGCACATGTTGAAAATGAATCTGATTGCGGTGATCAACCCTTCTGCAAATCCCAAGACCTCCTCTCCAAACTACAACCCAGAAGTGAGGTGTGCTTATCATTCTGATAGCCCGGGGCACGATACTGAGGATTGTTGGGCTCTAAAATACAAGATCCAGAATATGATCGACGCTAAGGAGATCGAATTCGAGCCTGCTGAGACTCCTAATGTGATCACTGCTCCCTTGCCAAAACATGGCTAGGGTTGAAAATTTTTTGTTCATTCGAATGTTCAACTTGTAATTTTCTTTGATTGTTCAAACATTTTATTTCATGTCAAACTCTATTATTTCATTAATGCATTACGCGTGTCTGTTTTGAAGTAATTGTGTTCATTATATTCAAAATTGCTTTTATTCTTGATGTTCAACTCTCGATTTTAAAATTCTAAGCCTCTTGAGGGAGGATGACGAAAACGATACCACAATCTACAGTATGCTTTTGAACAGGCCCCACTGATGAGGTACAGGCATTGTTTCAAATCCTAAACAGTGGAGTTATAAGGAAGATAACCCCTAGTCAACCCCTTTGAGCCAAAGAAGTAGGAGTTTTTCTGTTCGAAAATTAAAACCCTTAATTATAACCTGGGGAAGGGTAATTTTCTCAGTTGATCAGGTGCACAATGAACGACATCAAAGAAGTCCTTCCGAAACAAAAGACAGTGATGGTTCTGAATAATCATAAAGACAGGAAGTCATTTTCTCTTAGAAATAAAAGCCCAATAAGTCAAAACCTATGAAGGAGACTTACAAAACTGGGGCATCCCGCTGACTGTAATCACAAAAAGGAACAGTTCAGGCAAAAAAAACAGGGATAACGAAATCAAAAAGGAAGAGGTCCTACAAACCCTCAATCGAAAACAAAATGACTGCCTGTTCAAAATAAACTGTCAATATCCGAACCATCACTGGAATATCAGGACAAAGACTCAAACAAGGTCTAACGCGCGATCAACTGAGTTTATGGTTTGAAGAACATCACGAAGAGCGGGTGGGTACAAATATAATTTGAGCCTTTTCCTTTGTTTCTTAAACCGTGAACCAGGCCACGCTACAACCCTTAAAAGTCCTAGCTGAAGCATGGGTTAGTTCGAAAGCATACTGTTACGAAAGGTATCCTGACTCCTTAAGGCTTGCGGTAAAATAACGAGTTGACATCACAATTTACAAAAAATTCACTTGTTTTTATGAAAAAAATGCATTTTCAAAAAACTTCAAGACAGACATAAGCTTGGCATTTTTAAAATAACACTGTTTGCATATGACTTTTTGTTCAAACAGCAGAGAAATTTGCACGATGAATATCTTATGAACAAAAGTCTTTTCAACAAAAGGAGTCATCTCAAGTGGAAGAAAACACTCCCAACCAAGGGGCAGACGTGATTATTGTCCATCATCTGGGGCAGTTAAGTCAAGATTCGGAGAATCTCTCAAAAGGCCAACCAACTTGGGGCAAGTCTCCATCTGGATCACTTGGGGCATTAGACATGAATTCCAGCAATGAGTCTTGCATGATCAGACATCTTCTGGTGGTATGGCAACGCAACACTACTGACAGTGACTACTCCCTACATCCTGAGAGCAGGGACATAGTCGAAAAAATACTGCGCATAATCAAAGACCCGCTAGGTTGACACACCTAGGCAAAAACAAGGGCTTCCCGGCGAACCAAAAGGGTTTGGGCAAAAATAAGGGATGAAATGAAAAATCTGTACACCCGGCAAGTCGAAAACCTAAAAAGGCGGCTTGGGCAAAAATGGGTATCCCGGTGGACTGAAAACCCGAAAGGGCGGTCCAGGCAAAAATTAGGGATCAAAGCGTATGACTATGTCCCGTCATCTCGTCACTTGTCTAACAGAAGAAGATTTGTCCATCGACGGTTATTAAGCACCTCATAGGCCTTCTTCTCCCGCAGAAACTGGGGCAATAAGAATTGTCCGAACTGTGCAGTTGCTCTGTCCTCCAGGTACAAGGTAGATTCAGCTGAAGAATATGACCAAGATATCTCCACTCCCTGCAGAGTAGGATAGGATTCAGCAATACTCGCCCCTAGCAGAGTTGGTCTCCCATCAGCCCTGAAAAGGCACAGTACCCCTAGCAAGTCAGCGATACTCTCCCCAAGCAGAGTTAGGCTACTGTCAGCCTTAAGGATGTTGGGTACCCCCAGAAGATCTCAACATTCCCCAGCGGAGTATGCAGATGTTCCTAAGCAATCATCCCCGGCAGTCTTAATATTCCTCAACAGAAGTATAAGATTGTTCCCCGGCGGAATACAGACATTCAGTGGAGCCACTTCCCCAGTACAGTTCAAAAGTCTCCCCAGGAGAGTGGAATCCATATCCCCAGCAGGTCTTAAAGCTTTACCCCAGTAGATTCTGGAAAGCTTATCCCCTGCAGAGCACGAACGCATCTCCCCGGCTTTATTCAAGGTTATTCCCCACCAGAGCATATAACTGGGTTATCCTTAGCTAATTACCACGGAAAGATCGTCCCCGGCGAAGTCTTCCTATCCCCAGCGAAGTTCATCAAATCTTCCAACGGAACTCAACAACGATATCCCCAGCGGAGTTATCATCAACCTCCACAAAGTACCTCTCTTTCCCCAGCAGAGTCACCATTTCGCGATCCAGCGTTAAACAGTCAGTTCTAAATCCACCGATCACATCCACCATACACCCTTCCAATCTGGCCAGCCAAGTGTCAGATGGCCAAATCTGATGGCCATCATCTGAAGGTGCATCATGAGCCACATTCAACACATAGCATCAGAACTGAAGGTCAACGTGGACCTCACTCAAATGGGCCCAGATTTCTACTTCTCACACCTCCCCAAGTTGCTATTCAGGCCCAATTTCTTTTTCTTTTCTATTTTATTTTATTTTCTTTTAATTAATTAATTAATTTATTTTACTAACCAATTAAATTATTTTATTTTTATTCAAAAATCACCAAAAATATTTCCATCAATTAGATTTAGGTATAATTTTTTTAATAAATTTATTAATTTAATTAGATTTAATTTTAGGTAAAACATTAATTATTTTTGTATATAATTAAAAATAATTAGAATAAATAGGTTTTATTACTAACTTAATTATATTTTATTTTTTCCTAAAATAACACAAAAAAACCAAAAATAGGCCATTATTTTTATTAATCAATTTAATTAACTAATTAATTTTTGTATTTAATTTAGGAAACTTATTTCTTTTATTAAAAACAACAAAAAACATTTTCTCTTTTCATTAGGATAGAAGGGTCAAAACCCTAATTTCTCGTCAATCTAATTTTCTCGCGCGCTTTATTTTTTATCCATATTAATGTAATTGCCTACAGTTTGTAATAGTTTAATTAGGATGTTCATTTATTTTCTTTTATCTCTTTATTTTCAAAGGGTTTGTTTTTGGTTATGTAAATACCCGAAGCCTTGTAATACCGTAGTTTAAATTCGGCATTTTGAATTTCGCAAATTATTAACTGTTAGATGTATGATAATAGGATGCATGACAAGAATGTATGTCTAATTTTAAAACGGTTAGATCACCCTAAACGTGTAAAGATAAATAAACTGAAATTGAATCATTTGCACATGCGCACTCCTAGGGTACACTCCCACTTGGTTGCCTTCGATAAACGGTCATTGAGTATAGGATGTTTTAGTGGTCGTCCTTTTGTCCAAAGATCAAAGTTGCCTCGGAAAGGTTGCCTGGGAATCGTTGCCTCGAATAATTGATCTAAGACATTAGGGTTATTACTAAGACGTCCTAACATTGCTTTAGTGACCGTACGTCCCTTTCGAATTGACCCTAAAAACTCCAACGGTGATGCTACCTACTCACTAATAGTGGGATAGCATTGTCTAAAGGAAAAAAATATAGAACGATTCTTTTTTCGAGTAGGTAGATTAGTTCTTAAGTACTTTCTCAATCAAAACAAAATTTTCACACTTACACTCCTTTACAAACAAAGTTTTCAAAACACTTCATTACACTCTTGAAGACAGAAGCAAGAGTTAAATCAAAGTTAAAACAAAAGCTTTTTCAAAGCACACAAACACAAAGAAAACAATTTTGAAAATGATGAGCAAGTACCTAAGAGCCTGTAGATAACTACGGATAGAAAGGGTGCTAATACCTTCCCTTTCTATAATCTACCCCGTACTCAGAAATATCTCGAAAAAGGAATTTTTCTGTGTTTTTTTCCTTTCCTAGTTGGATAAAATAAAAGACGGTGGTGACTCTTGCTTACTGCGACATTTTGCGAACACAAACGCAAAATGCAAACCAGCATATTCCTTAAACAAAATAGGGAAACCACGTCCCGGTTCGGGCCACCGTATCACAGTATACGGCATGGAAGTTGTTCTACCAATAGAAGTACAAATACCTTCTCTGAGAATCATAAAAGATGTAGGGCTGAGTGAAGATGATTGGATCCAAACCCGACTAGACCAGTTGAATTTATTTGATGAGAAAAGGCTTACGGCTGTCTGTCAGGGCCAGATGTATCAAAAACGAATGTTCAAAGCCTTTAACAAAAAGGTCAGATGTCAGGTATATCAGGTTAGTGACTTGGAAATCAAGCGTATCATATTAACACAAGGTGATCCCAGGGGAAAATGGACTCCTAGATATGAAGGACCATTTGTGATCAAAAGCATATTTTCTGGTGGAGCAATGATCTTAACCACTATGCATGGCGACGACCTGCCGCACCATGTGAATGCAGACATAGTCAAAAGATACTATGCATAAGAGACTCGCTAGGTTGACACACCTAGGAAAAACAAGGGCATCCCGGCGAACCAAAAAGGTTCTGGAAAAAATTAGGGATAAAACAAAAAAAAAATTGTACACCCGGCAAGTTGAAAACCCGAAAGGGCGACTTGGGCAAAAAAGGGTATCCCGGTGGACTGAAAACCCGAAAGGCAGGTCCAGGCAAAAGTTAGGGAATTAAAGTGTATGACTATGTCCTATTGGATCACCTTACAGACAACCGTTAACATCGACTGACAAACTCAATAGGTCTAATCAATCCAATCAACTTTGGACAAGGCAGCCAGTGGACAGGACGCTCAGAGACACGAAGGCTATAGGAGAATGGGAACCCCATGGGATTATTTCACATAGCTATCTTTTCTTTGTATCAAACTTTCATTTTTTTACGACGGCGTTCTCTTACTAGAATGTTCGTATCATTGTACAAAAATACTTATTCAAGTTAAATACAAAGGTATCCCTTTGAAAGTGCAAAACTATCTGTTTTTCTTTATTTCTGTATTTTGTTTACAAAAACGTCCAATGATTTATTTTTGAACATATGCATTTAAACGTAACTACTGTTTACAAATGGACAAAAAAAAGGAACAGAAAAATAGAAAGACAATCACTAATGGCTTTAAGAAATAGGATAATATCTTTAGACTATTCCATAAAATACCTCACAATGTGCAGCCTAATGATATCAAGCTCTCTCACATCCCCAGCCGAACAAAACCTCCAATTTATCACTCCCCAATAAAAGTTGCCCAATTTCTCAGGATTCTCCAAACAGTATTTCACAAGCAATACACCGCATTTCCTTTACACAACAGAGTTTATTTCTCTAACAAATGGAAGCTCATCAACTCATCTGCACTTCAAAACATGAATACTTGCACTCCTCATACCTAGCAACACTCTGAGATTTATTTTCCCCGACTCCAGCAACACTACGGCATAACAATTAACATGTCCATACATCGCTCCCATACGTCATAACATTGACAGCACAAATACATACGACACAATCTCATTTATTTTGAGAACATCATTGCACCGTGCATTTCATACATCATGACATTGCATGCAACTAACCTTTCATCTTTTAAGGAAAGATCCATCAACAGAAAATTATCATTAGATTTTCAACAAATCAATTACAGATCAATTCCCAAGAAAGGATTGATCAACCATCTACACAACAAATGTTTTTTACAGACTCCTGCCGGTTCAGTTTAAATATCTCAAAAATTTATTCTGATTCTTTTCCCACAGATGTCTTCTCTGGTTTAAATAATTCTCTCAATGATTTGTTCTGATTCTTCTCCAAATCCCTTCGGGTTCAGATAAGTCTCTCAATGATTTATTCTGATTCTTTCATGCAAGCACTTTCTCTAGTTCAGATAAATCACTCAAATATTTACTATGATTCTTTCAAGTTAAAGAATATTTAAGACCCCTTTTGGTTCAGTTTAAACCCCTCAACGGTTTATCCTGATACTTTCCAAAGGAACCTTTCGGGTTCAGATAAGTCTCTCAATGATTTATTCTGATTCTTTCCCGCGAGAACTTTCTCTGGTTCAGATAAATCACTAAAAGATTTACTCTGATTTCTTTCCAGTTAAAGAATGTTCAAGATTTCTTTTGGTTCAATTGAAACACCTCAACGGTTCATCCGGATACTTCCCAAAAAGAATACTTTGGGTTCAAATAAATCTCTTAATGATTTATTATGATTCTTCCCAGTCAAACAACATACAAGACTTCTCCTGGTTCAGATAAATTGCTCCAAAGATTTATTCTGATTCTTTTTCGATTGAAATCAAATTCAGACTTAGTACATTCTCTGTCAACAGTCACATTTGGATGGCATCTACAAGCCCATCTCTGACAAATCTCCATCATTCCTCCAAATGGCATATATAAGCCCATTCCCATTTCATCTTTGAGTGCAAATTTCTGGGCACTCTAGTGTTCAATCATCTTCCACCTTCAAGAGACAAATGGCGGATCTGCCAATCTAACTCTTCAGGTTTAAGAAGATTGAACAGGGGCAGCTGTTGTACCCCAAAATTTTCCCTCTCATTTATCAAGTATTTTCTCACAAGATCTCCTTTGGTTCAAGATTGCACAAGGGTTAATCAAGCTCAAGACACCTCCTTAAGCATTGATGACTGAAAATAGGGTTTGAGATTGCAGAAGCATAATTGAACTTTCAATGCCTCATATGACTTTCATGGATCATTATGGACCCCCAAGATTACTCATGTCAAGTTTCAAGCCTTGGATCACATTTTTGCTCAGTCAATTGAGCAGTTGACCTAAAAATCAGTTGTATTGGGGAAAAGTCAATTGTGGCCAATTTACAGTCAAACTTCATAATTTTTTATCCATATCAACATTATAAACTCATATGTATCATTTGATCAAGTTTGGACCATAATTCATCAAGAAATTTGATCAAATCATCAAAAAGGGCAAAATGGTCAAAATTAAAGTTTTGACTGAGAAAGGGCAATTTCCGATTTTTGACCTAGCAAATGGTTAATTGGTTTGAGGCATGATCTCAAGAGTTCAATTGCATCATTTTTACCTAATGGCGTGACTCAAAACATTGCTCAAGATCACTTGATTGATAGTTAATTTTTAGTCAACTGATCAAAAGTCAATTGTACACTAAAAAGTCAAAATTTGACTTTTTGGTCAAAATCAAGTGTCAAAAATCACAATTCATAAAAACATGTCAAAATATGAAACTTGTTCATCAAGAAATCAAAAGTCAAGATTTCATTTTGAAAATTCAAAGTTTTCAAACTTAGAAATTTTTCTAAGTGTTGAAAACTTCATGTTTTTTCACAACTTTGAGCCAATTTTTCACCATGATGCAAGATGATTCAAAGGAAACTTTCAACATGAAAGTTGTATATTTCTATGATATCTACAACATTGCTTTACACAACTTCTCCTAGAAATGCATGGATTTCAAGTTATGATTTTGTGAATACATGTTCATGAAACTAAACACTTAGTGAAAATTTTGCCCTAGTTTAGGCAGGATTTTGACCTAACTTCATGGCAATTTTTTCACATAGTTCAAAGGGGAATTTTCAAAAGTGATTCAAAGAGGGGTTGTAGAGCACATTACAAGATTTCAAAAATGTCCAAGAACTCCTTGAGATCATTCTTGAGCAAAGAGAATCGAAGAGAGGAAGTTAGGGTTTCAAATTGGAATTATAGGTCATTTTGTGATGAACAAAATTCAAATCTCAAACCTATGCTGCATAATATTTGCTTTGAAGGCCTCAAACTTGTTAGGCACTCCATAATTAAATGCCTACACAGCTGTTAGAGGCTTCAACTCAAGCATTCAATGCAATGCCCATGCTTTTGTTCTCATAGAAGACCAATGGCGGCATAGGAAAACCAATGATGGCATAAGAGGTGTTTTACCCATTTCCTGATCAGCAGCCTCCAAAATACCTAGACACATTAACCACCATTCCTAGTAACTCAGAAAACATGACACAATTATGTCTGTAACTCAGATCACATGTCACAAAGCAAAACAAACATGACATGACATCTTATTCGACATATGTGTGCAACATCAGCATTTGTAAGAACAAACTTCTGTGGTATCACCACCTGAGCTAAACTTTTCTCCCCGTTTTTTGCCAAAACTTGGAAAATGAGGCCTTCACAAAACCATATCCATGCACAACTTACCTAGACCCGAACAAACCTCATAGTGATGATGAAAACTATCAAACATTCACATGGAGATAGAGGATATGAGAAACCTTTATAAATAGTTGAGCAAATTAGGAATTAACAATCTTTGAAAAAATAAACCTTTGGTAAAAGAGAATCATTAACTGAGGGAAAAACTACCACCTAAATCAATGTGCATTGTCATAAATAGCTTTAAACACCTTTAATTACATTGGATCGTTTCTGCTGAAAAAGAACCAGTCCCTTACTTGCACATTCATAGTCAAACACTCCTTCTGACACGTGTTTGATCAAAGTGTCGTGGCACTTCCTTATTGGTCCCACATGAGACATGTCCTACATAATGTCCTGATATTTAATCAGACATTCATCTTCATGTAAAATATTGACCAGCATATCTTCATCCAATATTGTCTTCCACTTGATACTAAGTGTTCATCTTTCACTTAGTCTTAGTAATACATACCAAGATATAAAAATATCACATTTATTACATCTCTCAATAATATAGACCCGGAGAGTCCTTTTAAATATCTGAAGAAAAAAATAAATTCTCATATACATACCAATAAACACCTTAGAGATATGTGAACTTCTGATCCACCAGCTTCACATGGCTAAAATCAGTCATGCCTTGTCAAGATCACCAATAATGCAAAATGTCACAACATGTTATTTGACATCATAACCTCATAAGAGGAATAAGATCTTCATAAGCTTATACAACTCTTTAATACATGTACCATTGCAGCAACAATCAACGGATAAACTCATGACTCTCCCTGTCATGGTTAAAAAATGCTCCAGTTGAAGATTTTTAGATTGTAGGATGGATCTAGAAGGGGATTTGAATAGATCCTTTGTTTGAAAAAAATTTCTTTTAAAATTGTTTTCAAAAAGATGCGAAATCTTCCCGAATCAAAATCATCTAAAGATTCGTTATTGAAAATACAGGATATGCGAGACCAATTGGAATTCTTATAATGAGAAATGAATCAATACAATTACTAATTAATCAATCACTTAAACAATATCAATGAGTACTAACTACTTCCAATGAATTGTTTAAGATAAAACTTGATAATATCACAAATTTGCGTGTTAGTCAAGTTATCAAACACTTGGTGTGCACAAACATAACAAGTTCTATTTTACTTAATTGTAGTGATGGATTTTCCTAAATAACAATGAAAGTGATTGCTATACTAATTGTAAAGTAAGTTTGAATCTCTACAATCACATTGAAATTAATTGAACAATTGATATCACATAAATTATAACAAATGAAAGTAAAAGGATAGGGAAAGAACAACAACACATTATTTGTTAAGGCAGTTCCCCTTGTCTTCCTTGCATAGGGTATGTCTGCCCCAAATTCTAAAATCTAGACTTGAGATATATGATATTAAGTTGCAAAGTGATACGAGAGAAGCATTAGTCTTCACAATACACAAAGCAATAGTTAATGAGGAAACTATTCCCTTCTATACCCTTGGTTCAAACCAAACCAAGTATGCCAAACTCTTCGAACAAACCTCTGATTACTGCTACTTGATTGCATGAACTCTTTGTTATATAAATATTTCACTCGGCTTATTTCGATTGCAAGAAATTTGACCCCAAATCCTCCTTCATAATCCTCTAGTTACCGCTACTTGATTGAGCAAACCCATCATTTCTCAACCCTTTCACTCGGCTGAATTCAATGAAGCAAAGACTTGTGCAAAACCCCCCGCACCAAATAGAATCTTGGAGGACAAAACCCTAAGGGTTTTATTCAAGAAAAAACCCACTCAATTCTCAACCCAAATATGAAATCAATCATCAATTTGAACGTAATCACCACAATTCTTCACTTTAATCAACAAAAACGGTTATGTGTAATTATTGATGAATACAATCAGAGGATGAAGATGATGAGAAGTTGGTGTATATCTTTCACTTTTTATTGTTAACCCCACAATGATGAATGCTAACCAATTATATATATATATATATATATGTGTGTGTGTGTGTGTGTGTGTGTGTTTGTGTGTGTGTGTATGTGTGTGTGTGTGTGTATGTGTGTGTGTGTGTGTGTGTTACCAAATAGTCAAGTCCAAAAATGTAGTAGAAAATAGAATGTAAGTAGCAAGCGCTCGACTCATGCAGAAGTCCCACTTGACGCGAGCACACCCGAGCATTATAGGAAGACCTTTGAGGAAGCAATGTGTCAACCAAAATAGGACATGAGTCGATGCAAACATAATAATTTTTTATCCCAATATGAGTCAACCAGAAGGGTCGACGCGAGCAGTCCTGAGCTTGAGGAGATGACCTTCTTCAATCTATGAGTCGACCTAACTTACTCGCGAGTCGATGCAAAAAGAGAATATTTTTCTCCCAATGTGAGTCGGCCGGAAGGATCGATGCAAGAAGTCCCGAGCTTAATGTAATTCCTTTCTTCAATCTATGAGTCGATCTAACATTTGCGTGAGTCGACGCAACCAGTAGAAACACCCAAAAATTCTTATTTTTCAAAGATTTTTATTCCGACCACTCTATTTAGCAAGTTTGATCATAAAGCTAACCCAGATTAAGAGCATACATGTAGAATACATTGAATGTTTTGACATCATTAAAATAAGGATAGAGTAACCTTGCCCTCACATACTCCCATTTTTAGATGATGGAAAAACCCAAGAAAGTGTTCTGCTTAATTGATCGAGTACCTTGCCAGAATATCCCCCCCCTGAATTTGTGCATTCCATAGAGCACCAATCTGAAACGTCTAGCTTATTATATTCCTTCAAGGTTCTCTTTTCCCCCTTTGACAACATCAAAAAGATAAAAACAAAAGGTCAAGAGTAACAAGGATATATTAAATCGCATAACCGTCATCTACTTTGCAACCTAAAACACCAACAACCATTCGCATAAAATGAAGCTAGGCAAAACATATAATAGTGAAATAATTAATTAAACACATGAGGATCATAGTGTAGCAGTAGAAATGTTGAGAATAAGCCATTGGATTGACTTAACTCGCACAAATCAAATAAAAATCGCCACCGTGCTTTATTGTTTCCAAAGGAAATGGAAAAGAGCGAATAACCCAAAAAGAGGGGTGTGATACGGTGGCAGAACCGACTGTTTTTACTGGTTTGTGTTTTTTGTTCGCAAATGTCGCGGTAAGAAAGAGTCGCCATCGACTTTTATTTCATCCAACAAAGGAAAAGGAAAAAAGAACAAAAAAAAAACCTTTTCGAGATGTTTCTGAGTACGGGGGTAGATTATAGAAAGGGAAGGTGTTAGCACCCTTTCTATCCTTGGTTTTCCATGGGCTCTCAGGTATTTGCTCATTTTTAAATTTCTTTTGTGTGTTTGTATGTTTTTGAAAAAAAGTTTTGAAATTTGCCTTAGTGTGGCGCTTCACTTTATGGTAACCCTTGTATCAGTCCTCAAGGGTGTGATAAAATGTTTTTGAAAACTTTGTTTGAAAAGCTGGTTTGAAAGTGTATGTGTAAAAAGTTTATTTGATCAAGTACCTAAAAGCTTCTACCTACTCGAAAAAAGTTTTTTCATTTTCTTATTTCCTTTAGACAGCACTATCCTACTATTTAGGAGTAGGTAGCTAAATCTTTGAAGTTTAAGGAAATATCGAAAGGGACGAAAGGGACAAATACGATCACTAAAGAAATGGTTTGGAAACCTTAGTAATTACCCCAGAGTCCTAAAGATCTTCCCGACGCAACATTCGAATGGGTCATTTTGATCTTTTGGGACTAGAGGATAACCACTAAGACTCCCTATACTTCATGATCGTTTACCGAAGGCAACCGAAGTGGGGAAAACCCTAGGAGTGAACATGTGCAAGTGTTTGTTTTTTCAGTTATTTATCTTTGCATATTTAGGGTTTTCTATGTTCATTTAGTCGTTATCTTTCCAAAAAATCCTATTAGCCATTCATCTAAGCAGTTTATCATGCAGAAAATAAATTGCAGAAAAAATAAAGGTTCCTAAACTATTACAAGGCCTTGGGGAAGTTACATAATTAGATGCATAAATTTAAACCTAATTAAATTATTACAAACCAGGAACAATTACATAATGAAAAAAAATAATACAGCATAAATAATAAATGTGCGAAGGATAACGAAGCGTCTAAACCCTAAAACGCGCCTAGGTTAAGAGAAAAGTATTTTTTTTTGTTTTTATTTGGAAGAAGTTAAAAAAAGAGTAATTAGTTAATTGAAAAAAAATGATTAATTAAAAATTAATTCTAAATAAAAACTAATATTTTTGATATTTTTAAAGAAAAAGATTTGAAGTCCAAT
Source organism: Vicia faba (assembly GCA_948472305.1). Taxonomy (NCBI): domain Eukaryota; kingdom Viridiplantae; phylum Streptophyta; class Magnoliopsida; order Fabales; family Fabaceae; genus Vicia; species Vicia faba. Next base: position 827,852,662 of record OX451740.1, on the reverse strand, counting down.
CCTAGATTCTAATTGATTTTATTTTTAAAGAAAACAAGTCAAGATAATTAAATCAAATTAATTTACAAAATTAATTTTAATAAAAAACCTAAATTCTATTTTTTTTTTGTGATTTCATTGATTTTATGATTTAATTATAAAAAAATTGTAAAAAAATTCACACAAATAATTAAAACAAATAAAAGAAATTAAAAAAAAAAGAATTAAATTGGGTCTGGTCAAATAGTAGTTCAGGAGGTGTGAAAAAGAACTGGACAGGCCCAGATTGATGCAAGCCCATATCCTGCGCTGGATCTAGTGTGGTGGCTTCTGGGGAGGTCCACCGTGTGACTGCTTCTTGGAGGCGTGAGATCTGGCCAGGACATGATCTGATGGTGGTGAATATTAGGCGTATGGTGTAAGTATGGGGTGTGTGACGCAATGGATTTGCAAAGAAATACCAAGAAAACATAAAAGCACACACCTGGGATCGAACCAAAGACGTTTGCTTTACATCTCCCTTCCTTGACCATCTGCGTTGCTACTCATTCATTAATATAATAACACAAAATAAAGATAAAGTAAATAAAGTGTTATGCCCAGCTTGTCACACACGCGCTTCCTGGTGGGTCCCCTCTATTTGAATGAACCAATCCCTGAACACCATGCCATCACCTTCTTCGCTGATCCATCGTTTTAGGTGATGGACTTTTACCTACAGTCGTTTCCGTCACTATAGGCTATAGTGACATATTTTGTTCATAGCTGTAAACCTGTAACATTCTAAAACATGATTCAAGCATAATAAATTCCCTCCAAATACATGGATTGACTGCAAACCATCCCCTGAACACCAAGGGGCCCTTTATTTTATCCAATTTTGCCTCTAGCTAGAGTTCCCCAATTTGGAGCTTCGGAACCCTAACAATGGCAAAGGATTATACCTGCACTCAAACTTAAATTGGACTATCCAGAAACATTCATGTGATGATTATGAACACAAAAATACAGTCAAGTCATATTTATAATGTATGAATGAGCGAAATCGAGATTGAAGAAAACATGAACAAACCGTGAGTGTCAAGGTGTGATTCTGGGTGTTTGGAACTGGGAAACGATTAGAAAAGCCTCAGGGAATACCAAGGGATGTATTGCGACCTTCAAATCCTCTTGAGGAGGGATGCAATAGGGAATCTGAGTTGAGCTTTTTCTTGAATTTTTGGAAGCTTGATACAAGTTTTCTTAAGGCAGGCTGCGCGTGAATGTTCTCCTTTAGGGTTTACCAAGCTTTGTTATAAGTACTGAATCCATTTAGGGCAATGAATTTGGAAAGAATCAAAAGATTGATTGTCTTGAAGTTTTGATTCCAATCTTTCCAAAATTAGAGATTTCTTCTAGTTTTTGGCTTGGCATGATTTTCTGGAGGTTATACAGCTTGCATGATCTATAATTCAATACAGAACAAATCTCATTCCATAAGTTTGATTTATTTTGATTTTATTTGATTTTATTTGAATTTAAATGAATAAAAATCAAAATAAATTAAATAAACAAGAATAAAAAATCATGTAGGGTCCCATAGGTCGTGGACCATTCTAGGACTGAGATTCAATCTTGAAAAAATGGGCCCATGTGGAAAAATGCAATTTTGAGCATTGTTGACTTTGGGAAAATTTTCCAAAAATGGCTAACTTTGACAATGCATATCTCCTTCAATTTTTACCATAAAGAGGGTGTTCTTGGACTTTTTAGGAAGCTTAGGATGTCCTCTAAACAACCCATTTGGTTTTATCTCAATTGGGTCTTCCATGTTTATGTAAGAAGTTTTGACCAAAAGGTGTTTTTGTTGACTTTTTGAAATGACCTATAATGTCTGAATTTATATCTTTTCATGGGTGTATTTTTTGAACTTTAGGGCTGAAGATGCATTGTGGGGAATTGGATTCTGTTCAAAATGAGCCATGGATGAGAAAGTTATGATAAAGTATGAGAAAGTTATGTCTGGTCAAAGTTTGGTTGACTTTTCCTATAGAAACCATAATTTAACAACTTTTGAGTTTTGATGAATTAGGAACATTCCTTGAGGAATCATGATAAACCCTTGATAAAATGATGGATATCACTTTAAAATGTTGATGTTGACCGAAAATCTTGAAGTTTGACTGTATGTGGGTCATAGTTGACTTTTGACCTAGTACAATTAATTTTCAGACATTTGAGCAGTTGACTAAGCAAACTTCTTGTGCAAGGCATGAAACTTGACATGGATGATCTTGAGGACATATTAGGGTAATGGAAATCACTTAGGACCCTTGGAACTCAAACATATTATTGAGGAGTGAAACCCTAGTTTGAGGCTCATTGTCTTAGGAGGAGCATTTGTCTGATCAGTCCTTAGTCAACTTGAGCAATTGAGGACCTCTAGGAGTATGTTTTGAGTGAAGATGGGAGGCAAATTTTGGGGTACAACAAGGGGGATAGAATCTAAGTTCATGGTTTGGTTATGAAAAAGGAAGGTATTAGCACCCTAAACATCTATGGTACTCCGCAGGAGCCTCTTTGAAAATTTGTGTATTTTGGCTATAACTGTTGTATAAAAAATAGATGGTGGAGAAGGGAAAAGAAGTATTTTTTACAATTTTTGCACCCTCTGCGGTTGTTAACCTTTAGTGCATATGTATCACCTTCTGTGTAATAGGGGATCAGGGTACTCTAAGTTCACCTTTAAAAATTTTAAAACATAAGTGTGTTGGTTAATTTTAAGAGACGAGACATCATCGTTTTATCCGAGTGGAAGACCATACTTACTACCCACGGCTATGAGAAAGGAGAATTTGCATCATCTCAAAGTGATGGATATGGCTTGGATTTGAAAATAAAAAAAGACTCGCTCAACAGAAAAGTGGAAAATATCTCACTTCACTATATATCATAGAAGTATAACAGCTCGCATCACTACAAGGTGCCACAAGAGTCTAATCTTTTGAGAAAAGTTTAAGGTGAAAAAGCCAAAATGGAAAAAATGGTTTAAATGAGATTGATTGACTTTTAGTCTTATCAAAAAAATGTCAAAGTATGATTAAGTTGATTAAAGTTAGATTAAGAAAATGTTTTTTGAAAACGCATGGACCTAAGTCCAAGTTTATTATGAAAGTGGTTCAAGTTTAGAAAACAAGAAGAGTTTTCAAAAGGAGGGAGAAGATTTTTGAAATTAAAGAAGATGGGAGGAGATGAAGGGACTATCCAAAAGCATAAGCAAAAGCTAGGGAAAAGAACCATCTAACTAACAAGAAGCCAACACTTGAAACAATGAGTCAATGTAGAATTGTCATCCTTTGGATTGAAACCAAGAAAGAAAAGATATAAACCTCTTAAGAATACCAAACTTTAAATGCATTAAGTCTTCATAAAAATTGGGCGGAGTAACGGTTGTATACAGATGAATTCCCAATCATCGACAAAACATGTAATTATAATAACCTGCACACAAAGAAACAAACAACCCAATGTCTTGGGGTAAGCCCCAAGAACTCCAGATAAAATAACAATAGAAGTCACAAGGTCCCAAGGTAGGTCAAGCTCTCTACTCCTATGTTCAATAAGTCCATAACCCCAATGCCAAGGATAGTAACCAAATAGTCCAGGTAACATTAAAGCTTTCTATAGTTCAAGTTGGTTATTTGGTATCTTCAAAAAGAAAATAAAAGCTCAAATGAGAAAAGATGCAAATACAATGAAAGGTAAATGCTAAGATAAATGGTTCTTAAAGTAAAAAGTATAAAGTAAAAGCATAGGAAAAAAAAGTCAGTTGTTAATGAGTTAGAAATTAGAGGTTAGTTTAATGACCATCTTGAAACTTGCATTTGAAAACTCATTAGAAAATTAATAAAATCCAAGCCTCTCAACAACAAGTTTCATTTGCTTTTTATCAAGTATATTATTCATTTCAAATTCTCAAGGCAACAACAAATGATTAACGATGTTTAAATGATTCACTTAGTCAAAAATTTATGAAATTCCATTAGAGTATTGATATGACCAAAGCCTCCTAAAAATGAACCTCAAGGTTATTGGATCAATGGTTTCAAATTAAACATACTTGGGCTTGCAAACATAGGTTTGGGCCACGAATGATCATTTCTCGAGTCGGTACAAAATTTAGCGCTATGTTAAGCAATCCTAAGTGAACTTATATAGAAGTCGCAGCTATTTTGAGGCTGATCAATAGAAATCTATGTACCATATGTTTAGAGAGATGATGTGTAGATGATCCTCTAACAACATGTAGCACAATGAGAAAGGGATAAGATGAAGAGGGTGGGGATGTAACAAATCGATAATATATAACCAAATCAAAATTAATTAAGTAACTAATTAAACTAAATAATTTTTAGTTAATAAAATTAATTAACCAAAAAAATTAATAATAATATTTTTTAAGTTTAATTATTTATTTAAGATAAAAAAATATTTTTTTATTTGATATAGAAAATTATTTAACAAAATAATACAAAAGAAAATATAAATAATAAAGAAAAAATGTGAATGGGCCTGGAATCAGCAATTTGGAGGGGTGTTGGAAGCAAAATTGTCCAAGGCCCAATGAGGAGTCTGTGAGATCTGGTGCAGTTTGTCCAGGGCAGTGTATTGTGGACGCTTGCTTCTGGAGCATTGATGTTGATGATGATAAGATCCAGTGGCCATGAAGAACAAGGGTTCATGGTAAATACCGAGCGGTGCGCATGGAATCTGGCATCTTCCACCTAAACGATGACAAGTGTCTCGTGGTGACGACACTTGTCACCATCGCATCTGCCATAGTGACACACAATAATTAATGGCATCTCAAAGTAATAACAACCAAAACTTGTTATCAGATAATAAAACTAAATAACTCTATTATATTATCTCGTTATCATCTAACCTCTCTCTCTCTCTCTCTCTCTCTCTCTCTCTCTCTCTCTCTCTCTCTCTCTCTTCTTATTCAACAATAAACTCATTGAGACTAAAAAAATGAAATAAAACAGATCTAGCACGGTGGGACTTGATGAATATGCAGTAGCTGCTATGAGTCTCCACGGCAGCGCCGCCGCAAACTTCTCTGATCTCTGATTTTTTTACATTTTCTGAATTATCTTCTTCTTCTATTTATTAATCCATGCTTCGATTTTGCAGAAACTTGATGATTGGGAATAGATCTTGAAGGGGGTGTCAGAAACCTTAACGCTTAGATTTGCAATTTCCGACCTCTTTCGGGTGAGATCGCTCTGATTCTCTCTTCGTCTCTTTCGTTTCCTTTGGAACTTGTGATTTCTTTTTATTTTTGAAGGGTTTGTGATGAGGAAAGTGATGATATAAACTTTTAGGGTTTGGTATTTATGTTGCTGTAAGAACGATGATGATGGCTTTGAGGGAAGAGATGAATGATTTTGGGGTTTTCTATGATTGTGAGATGCGCAGTTTTTCTGATATTTTTGAATTGTCCTCCAATTTCAGTGCCAATTGAATGTTCTTATACCTGTAGGGAAATACAGTTTTGCTGTGCGTTTTAGACTCTGAGGTGATCTTTTTTTTACAGGCTTGCTTCCGTTTTCTGTTCGTTATCAGGCCCTTGAACAAATTTTTTTCAGTGGGCTTTGATTTTGTGATTCTCTTTTATTATTTTTTCTGATGTGTTTGTACTTGTTACTCCACTGACCGTGATTTTGTACTTCTTTGGGCTGAGCTGTGATTTTCTGTACTGTGCTGTTTTTCTACAGCTTATACTTCTTTACTCTGTACCTCCTTTTCAGAACCAAAAACTAATGTTTTTTTGTGATTTTCAATAGGAGTTGTGGGCCTATGATTTGTAATTCTGATTTTGAAATGAACAAGTATGAGGATTTGAATATTGGGTTGGGCTGTTACGATTCTAACTTTGTTTTTAATTATGATACCATGATACTTGTTCCTGAACTTGTAGAAAATTTCCTTTTAAACCTCTATTGTGAATCAAATCTCGGATTTGTGATTTGTAATAGAGGTCACAGGCCAATGATTGGACCACAATTCTGATTATTTGTCAAGAAAAAATATTAGGCCTTTTTGTTGGTTTTATGAACATGATTGGATAACCCTTGATTATGTTTCCCTTCACAACCCTAATGATGATATTGCAAAACTCTTTGTTTTAGAAATTTTTGTTTATGTTCAAGTGTTGTTTCTTATTCTAACCATTTCTTATTTCTTTGTTTCATGTGTGGGAACAATGATGAGGGCGGCAAGGCAAGAAGAAGAGGAATTTGTGGCTTAATATGAAGTTTGAAAGGATATGACAACTTGATGTTTGAAGAAACTCTTTTGTAGTTTAGTAAAATTTTTGCATCTATTAGGCCATAGAACAATGGATATTCATGTAACCTTGTGAAATTGTTTAGGAATTTTATAAATGTAAAGTCCTATGATTTGCACATCATTTGTTCTTGACTTGTAAAAGAACTTCTTCGTAATATTATGAACAAGACAAATCTTGGAACAATTCAAAATTACTCTTGAGTTTATGACTTACATTGTTCTTGTAACATAACTTGAAAGTATAGGTTAGCTTCTTGCAATTGTCCTTGTGAGTCAATGATAGAAATGAATTCTTGGATGAACCATGTAACTTGAATAATCCACTTGAATGACTTTGATAGAATTTTGAACTTGGCCTAAATGACATTTTGAATGAATGAAGAGACCTTGTAACTCTTAAATTTGGAAAAGAAATTTGAAATTTGAAACAACTTGAATCTTTCTTTAACTTGAAACTTCCAAACTTGTGAAAGTAAGAAATCCTCTCCGATTTTTATTTCCAAATTGAAGCTTTTGAATAAATTTGAATTCATGGATTTTAAATCTTAAAACCTAGATAGAAAAGGCCTTGAAATGGATATATTTACAAATAAACATGGCTCTTAATTTGAGCGATCACGAGAAAGATATATGAAGAATTAGAAATTAAGAACATTATAAGCCCGAAAAAGGACCCATAATGTTTCATTAAATCTCATGGCTTTCTAAGAAATATTCATTCTCTCTCTTTGAAGCAAACTTGTAGATCACATCTTGAAGAGTATCGTGCAAAAAGAATCATCCCAAAATGATTAAACTTGAAAGAATTATGATCCTCAGAAGTTGGACGAAATTCATTTAGATTTAGGTCAAAGTCACGAAACGCCCTCTAACGTACTCAAACTTTTGATGGCCTTCTACACATAATTAACTCTCGACTTGAAAAGAGAAATTGGAGATAACGTCAAGGAGATTCATATGCTCGAAGAATCGAACAAAAATAATGAATAGTGAATAATTTATGTTTATTTGAACTTGAACTTGCAAACATTGACTTTCAGTCCGACAACTTTAAATCAACTCGCGAACTTGATCGTTTTCCACAACCCGAGGCCTTCTTAATCACATATGAACTTGAGGTGGTGAAATATTGATTAAACCATGTTCACACTTGTCATAATTTGAGATTACCCATTGAAGAAGGCATGGAAATAAACACATGAACCTATCTCGAAGAGTCTTGAGAATTAAGCCACCAAACTTGTTTTAATCATGTTGACTAAAGCTTGAGGATAGCGTGCCCTAAGATCACCACTTTAAAACATAGGCTTTTGGGAACTATTTATGTCCTGAACAAACCACAACCCTAAGAAGAGAACCATCACCTGGATTTCTTGATCGCAACCCTGTCTTACAAGAAACAAAATAAACAAAACGGATTTTTGGATTTTGGTTAGAGGTCAGTAGAATATAAAACACATATATACAAGACGTAAAACCAGGGTGATTGGTGATCCCCCAGAGATAAACTTAAAGATAGGAAACAATAGAAAAATATCCAAACCCTAATGCACGATCTTGTGTATTGATGGTATGAAATGATATAGGGATCTTAGGGGCAAAAATTAGGGTATAACAGCAGCCCTTATTTAAGTGTCTTCTATCCAGAGATACGAAGGTTAAAATCTTCGTATTGACGTGATTGAAGATACTTAAATATAAAACAAGCCCTATTTTTGGCCCTAAGATGCCATGAAATGCTTATGATCATGCATGCAAACAAACAAGTTCAAAGGTTACACGGGACACCACTGGGGAAGCAGGAAATAAAACAAAGGATCAAAAGAAAGTTCCACCAGGAAAATATATCATTGGGGAACATAAGACTCAACTCTACTAGGGTAAATCCGAAGGAGGAGATAAGGCATCATCAACTCAAATAATGAGGAAAAACTAATGGATGACAACGGTCGACATATAACTGTGAACTACCAACTCAATAGATGGAGGTAGAAAAAATAGAGTAGTACCAAATCAACAAACAACGGTAAGCTACCAGCTCAATGATTGTGGGTAGAAAAGCAACAAGAAATACCGACTCACAGATGACGGTAAACTACCAACTCAACGGTTGAAGTTAGAAAATCAACATGATAATGAATCATAGATGACGGTAACTACCAACTCAATGGTTGAAGGTAGAAAAAACATATAACAATACCAACTTTTATTGATGGTAAAGAAATAGAAGATACACTGACGTTTACTGAAGGTGAACTACCAACTTTCCCTGAAGGTAGAGATCAAAGATGCACAAACTTTTACTGAAGGTGAACTACCAACTTTCACTAAAGGTAGGAAAAAATTATTAATAATAACAAGTTTCCCAAAATTCTGGCGTTTCACCTAGAACAGGTCTTAACTTCTTCTTTAACCAAGGAATTCCGCCTGGAAAGGGTAAAATACAAGTTGCCTCAAATAAAGAGACTGCCACTTGCAAAGATTTCACAACGAACTGCTTTATCATATTGAAAAGACTTGCCATCCATTGGAGTAATTTGACAACGAACTGCAAACTATCCACTCATAGAGAAGATAGTAAAAAAAAGTAACGTCGACTTTTACTGAATAAAAATGGTAAGATAATACCGATAAATACCAATATTAGGGGTGGTAACAAATGATTGGCATCAGTACTTATGACTGGAAACAAATGAACTTCTCTAGAGCAAAGTGAATCTCAAACAAAGAACTATCTCCCATAATGACAAGACTACCATCCATCGGAGTAACATCTCAACAACGACCTATCTCCCATAATGACGAGACTACCATTCATCGGAGTAACAAAATCTCAACAAAAAACTATCTCCCATAATGACGAGACTACCATCCATTGGAGTAATAAATCTCAACAACAAACTATCTCCCATAATGACGAGACTACCATTCATTGGAGTACAAATCTCAACAACAAACTATCTCCCATAATGACGATACTACCATTCATCGTAGTAACAAAATCTCAATGACAAACTATCTCTCATAATGACGATGCTACCATCCATTGGAGTAATAAATATCAACAACAACTATCTCTCATAATGAAGAGACTACCATTCATCGGAGTACAAATATCAACAACGAACTATCTCCCATAATGACGAGACTGCCATCCATCGGAGTAAACAAATCTCAACAACAAACTATTTCCCATAATGACAAGACTACCATCCATTGGAGTAAACAAAAATCTCAACAACGAACTATCTTCCATATTGACAAGACTATCATTCATCAGAGTAAACAAATCTCAACAATGAACTATCTCTCATAATGACGAGACTACCATCCATTGGAGTAAACAAATCATGAATCTTCTCTGGGAACTAACAGATTTACTGGGGAAGTACATGTTGCTCACATAAAGAAACCTGCCACAAGAAACTTGATTTCTCTAGGGAAATGCCAATACATTCCTGCTGAGGAGATAAAGTCTTCTCGTGCAAAATAAATGCACATTCTCAATCCAAGGCTCAAAGACTGCAAAAATCAGAATAATAATATTGTCGGGGACCACATATTCAAACCGAAAATAAACCAGAATGAAACAGTCAACCAAGATAGCGCCTAATGAGAAACAAACTCAAATGGGGATCAATGTCTGAGCAGATAATGAGTTGGATAGGAAAGCCAAAGCAAAATTCTTCCACGAGGGATAACTCAGGGGTAAATTGAAAGAATATACATTTTCTGCTTAAGGTTAACACTCTATTGGAGAGAGGGTAACATAACTTTGCGAAATAGGGTAATATGCCAACAAAATGTTAATGAATGCAGATGAGCAGTGAATTTTAAATTCAGCTATGCATGATGTATTTATGAATGTACGAATGTCATCATGTATATGCTGATAAAACAGACATACAACATTGGAGGTAACAAGACATAACCAGTTTGGGGTAAAGTCAACACTCGGCTAAATTACATCCAGCGAGAAAATTTCTCAAGAAAGTAAACACCAACTCAGGAAATAAATTCCCATTTCACGGCTTAACTTCATTGGGAAGAAGCATAATCTGAAAACAATCAAATCAAAACAGTATAGATAGAGGGATATAACATCCTCCTCCAGGCTTCACAGGGGAATATCACACAGACTTCAATGGGGAAAACAAATGCTTCAACATTTGTACTTCTACTAGGAATTACGACAGTGGCTTCATTAGGGAAAATGAAAACCACATCGTCAAGATATCAACTGGGGATCTCGTGTTGACTTCAATTTGGAGGACAATACCACATCGTTGAGGGGAGCCCAAAACACATTCTTCAATACCCAGAGTGATGATTACAAAAATTCCTGGGGAGAAAGTATGAAGCCACATGGGGATAACAACTTTTAATGAGAAGCATTATCTCAACTTTACTTGGAGATTTAAGAAATCAAACAATACAACAAGGAATCAAAATTATGGGGATTTTAAATCAAACCCAGCACTGGGAGGGAGAAAACCCAAAGAGTTGACAACTGTTTCAACATTTCTTAAAAGATATTGCCCTTGTCTAGTTTCCAAACAACAACAATAATACCAACACTACAAAAGGGCGATGTTTTACAAATGATTCCACCTTATCACACAAAGGGAGAAGGAACTTTTGTCGTATGAGCAAAAGGCCTCACTGGGGAATCTGAGATAGAGGTTTCAAACCATGCAAACCCGAAACCAAAATAATCAATCAAGAGAAAAGTCTGACCCAATATTTGACTAGGGAAAATGGGATTACATGCCCAATACCGTGCCATACATCAATTGGTATCATCTCCAACTATATGAGGTAAGAAACACAAGAGGATCATACGCATATCAACAAGAGTGATCCCGAGACATATTTTGGGGAATCAAGAAGTTAACATTACAACAAGAAGTCAAAATTAAGGGGATTTTAAATCAGACTCAACACTTGGTGAGAGAAAACCCAAAAATTTTACAGTTGTCTCAAAACTTCTTAGAAGATATACTGCCCTTGTCTAGCTACTTGGGAAGCACATAACAACAATAATGTCGTAACTAGAGGGAGCAATTCTTTACAAAAGATTCCATATCAATTCTAAATACACAAAAGGAGAAAGAACTCCGTCAAATGAGCAAAGGCTTCATAGTTTTTTTTCAATTTCTGCCTGATCACCATCTGGATGGGGAAAGAATCACACTCAGCTGGAGAAGTTTACAACTAGACCTGACTGGGGAATATGGGATAAAGGTATCAAACCATACAAACCCAACACTATATAACAATCTGGAGAAAATATAAACCAAGACTTGATTGGGGAAAATGGGATTACAAACCCAACACCACATAACTTAGAGAAAATCTAAACCAAGACTTGACTGGGGAAAATGGGATTACAAACCCAACACCAGACCACAACTTGGAGGAAAATCACTAACTGATCAACAACTATAGTGGAAGCCAGGCATGCATCTACAAAGCAGATCATAAGAAACAATCCTGTTTGAGGAAGATTCTCGGCTTGGGGTAGATATAAAAACTATCTTGATAAAATCAGGATATGCCCTTGGAAATAAATATGGTGTCCCAAGTTTACCGTGCTGATCAAAATAACTTTCACAACTTTCCCTTGGCTGTATGCTTTTAAGATAATCTACCTGACCAAAAGGCTTCTAGAGATTTGTCGAATCTCGACGTAACTGCCTATAATTGGCTGAATATTGCATACTCTTTGCTCAACAAACTCTTCTCAACAATATGCCCTTTAATGATACTCAAATGTAAGCTTCCATAATATCAAGCATTTGTTTACAAGCAAAAAAAATTTTATTCTAAGAATGATATTTCTAATGCAACGGTTATGTAAGTCTTGAAGATTTTATTTGAAAAGATGTCATAAAACCTTGTGAACAAATCACTTGCCAGGATGTGACATTGATTTTTTTGTATGAAAGATAACAAAAGCATATGATACCAATCACAGAAAATTTAGCAAAACTCATGGGAGTCAGGAAACACTATCTCATTGGAGTATGCTTTCGAAATAAACCCTGTTTCAATTAGGACTTTTGAGGGTTGTAATGTGGCCTGGTTCACAGTTTTAGAAGAAAAATATTTAAGGCTCAAAATATTTGGTTCCCACCCCATTCATGATGTTCTCCAGTCTTAAGTTCAGTTAAACCAAAATGAGCACTCATTACCCAAGAGGAATTTTATGATGGTTGAGGAACCACTGAGGTTCTTTGGACACGACGGTCATTCACTTTTTCTTCCTTTAGGTTTCTTGTCACACGATTTTTTATTTGTTAAGGATTTTATGTTCTAATCCTTTCTCACCTTTCAGGATTTCCATTTATTCATTGCTTTCCCTAGCTTTTTCCTGGACAAATTCCTTTTGAATTTGACTCGGAAATCTAGCTGGATGCCATGACTTTTTCCTAAGCGACTTGTTTTTTCAAGTTTCGACTTAGCGAGACTTTTTCTCTCTTTCTTTTTCATCATTTTTTTATTCATATTACCTTTTTTATTTTTATTTTTGATCATGTCGTGTGACTTCGAGTCATTTTTGACTTGTTGGAAGAATTATGACTACCCTATTTCTGGGTAGATAAAGGATAATCATTGTCGTATCCTCCTCTATTGATCTCCTGATGTGTGAGAGATACTAACTGGGATAACATCTTCTTTTGATGCACACTACTGATATGCGAAGATTAAACATTGTGGTTTTGAATTTCCTCAACCTCTTGACGGATAACCATTATTGTATCCTTAGATGCACACTTTTGATGAGTTCTGAATGCTCAATCTGATTAATTGAACACTACCACGCCCTGGGTTTAAAAATAAGGGTTTTTTCTGAACAAAAAAGAAACTCCTACTTCTAGGCTCAAAAGGGTTAACGAGGGTTTCACTCCCTTATATCTCCGGTGTTTGAGGATTTGAAACAATTCATGTACATCGTCAATAGGGTTTTATCCAAAAGCATACAACCAGAAAATTTGCGTTTTAATATCATCCTCCTCCTTCCAATCTATACCTAGGCAAGAGAATGGGTAACAAGTTGGTATCATAATGCAAAAAGAAATTTAAAAATGAAACAAATACGAGTGAAACGAATGGGTTTCTTCAAGACAAACATATTCATTATATTAATATAGTCATTCAAATGTAAACAAGTTCTTACATGCAAACAATGCAATGATAAAAAAGAAAAATTACAAATGAGAAAGAAGTAAAAATGCTAATAAACTAAGAAGTCTAATCATCCTTAAACTCTAGGGTATTCCTCAATCACGTCTATTCTTCAGCAAATATTTGACTTGAACCTCAAGACCAATATCCTTAAATGACAAGATACCACTTCTGAACAATTTCTGGACTTCGGCTTTCAATGGATAAAAATTTTCGATACTATGCTCAGGGGATCCCTAATGAAAGGCACAAGTCATATCAACTTTGTAGTACCAAGGCATCTTCTCAGGAACCTTCGGTGGAGGTCGGGTCTGAACTAAATTCCTTTGCATCGAGACAGGAAACAACTCTACATAGGTCATTGGGATTGGATCAAACTGAGTTTTCCTTTGATTAGGAACTTGTTGATTCTGTTGACAAACTGAAGCAATATAAGGTAAGTTGAACACAGGGATGACAAGAGAAACATGCTGATTCTAACGATGATTATTTCTTCCTCTGGTTCTCTTCTTGGAAAATTTATTATCAAACTTCTTCACACCACTAGCTGAGCCACCATCTTCAAATAAACATCCCTTTCGGACATCCTCTTCTAGAAACACTCTCATATTCACTTTTTTATGGAAATCACTTGGTGCATTGACTATTACCTTCTCATTAAAGAATGATTTTAGAGTTTCTATGAAGACCTTTGCCATCTCTTCTTCCTTCCCAGAAGGATTGACTTGGACAATAACCAAAGTTTTAACCAAAACAGTCAGTTAGATACTCAATACATCCTTCAAAGTAGTTACCTCTTTGTGGAGTTCAAATATTTAATGCTTAATGTTTTCCATCTTCTCTTAGAACGAGTGTTGCACTGACACGATAACTTGACTTCTGACGGCAAAGGAAGAGGATAAGTCTCTGGGAAACTCTTGAAATCAAGACAAAAGTGAGGATGATGCATTCTATGCAATGCAAATGATTGCTTAAAATTTTTAAAACCAAGTTTTCTAAGAACTTTAGAACATTATCAACTAATTGCTAACATCAATTAAAAGACACAATTGGGATAACTGAAAAAATCACTTCATCAATAGTGGAAGGGTTCCATTTGAAGTACAAAACTTCACTAATCCTACACAGAAGAAAGAGAAAGCTAAATCACCATATCCACATGAATTGCATCCAAAGAAGGTCTAATACCGTGTTGTAACATCTTCTTGAGCTTGAATTTTGAATGCTAAAGGAAAATAAATCCTCTTGCACTCTTCTCTTCTACTTTGTTGATAATCGGGAAAATAAATCATTGATACAAATAATTGAGGAACTGGATCAAAGGCGTGGAGAAATCCATCTTAAATAAAACTCATAGAAATTGAAATCCCAATGACTAGATACCAAGGATTTAAGCTTTCTCAATTCTTCTGAATCAGGACTCTTGACACTGTACTTCTGAGTACTCATTCCAAAGTCCGTAATTACAAAATTTGTGATGTTTGCAAGCAGAAGTCATAAGTTCCTTGAAATTTGGTTAAAACAATGCTCATCGATACATGAATGCATGATGCAACAATCACACACAAGATCACAAACATGGGGGGTTCAGAGGTTCGACGTCACAAGTATGAGGTCAAAGGTACTACCCACAAGGTATGGTCTAAAAGTTTAACACCTGCTGAACAAGGTTCTAAGAGGTTCCCAGAGTCTACATCCTTACTTCGAATATTACCAACGTCCTGATTGACTCGGTAATTAGTAATATTCTTAGGAAAAACTAGTTTGAGTATAATATCGTGTGACAACCATTTCCAAATTACTACGTCATAGCTTCCGCACTACACCTAAAAGGCCAAGATGGGTTAAAGGTTTTACGGTCCTCAGTTTCAGGAGGCTCTCAGGTCGAAAGCAGCACGTCTTCCCGATTACTCGGTAAACGATACTACAGCCAAAGGGCCCTCCACTGAGTGGGGGATCTCATTCCTCCTCTTTTGGGATTACTCCCTAAAATTTAACATGACTATACCTCCCGTCCTATCTTAAGTTTGCCCAAGTCCAGGTATAGGACTTATGAGAAATCACCAAGCACCCTGAAAACCAGGAAAATCTAGACAAACATATATACAATACATAATATACAAACAACAATAGCACATACACAAACAAACAAAGATAGGCTCAATCCACTTAGGGATGGACCAACATTTGGTCTATCTTTCCAAAGTGAAGTCGCCATTTTTCTTCACCGATAGAAATGTCGAGACTAAGCTATTGGATTGACTTAACTCGCACAAATTAAATAAAAATCGCCACTCCGCTTTATTGTTTCCAAAGGAACGGGAAAAGAGAGAATAACCCAAAAAGAGGGGGAGAGAATCTAAGTTCAAGGGTTGGTTATGCAAAGGGAAAGTATTAGCACCCTAAACATCTACGGTACTCTGTAGGAACCTCTTTGAAAATTTGTGTATTTTGGCTATAACTGTTGTATAAAAAATAGATGGTGGAGATGGAAAAAGAAGTATTTTTTACAATTTTTGCACCCGCCGCGGTTGCGAACCTTTAGTGCCTATGTACCACCTTTCGTGCAATAGGAGATTAGGGTACTCGTAGTTCACCTTTAAAAATTTTAAAACACAAGTGTGTTGGTTAATTTTAAGAGACGAGACACCATCGTCTTATCCGAGTGGAAGAACATACTTACTAGCCACGATTATTAGAAAGGAGAATTTGCATCATCTCAAAGTGAAAGATATGGCTAGGATTTGAAAATAAACAAAGCCTCGCTCAACACCCAAGTGGGAAATATTTCACTTCACTATATATTGTAGAAGTATAACAACTCACATCACTACAAGGATGACAAGAGTCTAATCTTTTGAGAAAAGTTTAAGGTGAAAAAGCCAAAATGGAAAAAATGGTTTGAATGAGATTGATTGACTTTTAGTCTTCTCACAAAAAAAATATCAAAGTATGATTAAGTTGATTAAAGTTTTATTAAGAGAATTTTTTTGAAAACGCATGGACCTAAGTCCAAGTTTATTATGAAAGTGGTTCAAGTTTAGAAAACAAGAAGAGTTTTCAAAATAAGGGAGAAGATTATTGAAATTAAAGAAGATGGGAGGAGATGAAGGGACTATCCTAAAGCATAAGGTAAAAGCTAGGGAAAAGAACTGTCTAACCAACAAGAAGCCAACACTTAACACAATGGGTCAATGTAGAATTCCAATCCTTTAGATTGAAACCAAGCAAGCAAAGATATAAACCTCTTGAGAATACCAAACTTCAAATGCATTAAGTCTTCACAAAAATTGGGCAGAGTAACTGTTGTATACAGATGAATTCCAAATCACCGGCAAAACATGTAATCAGAATAACCTGCACACAAAGAAACAAATAACCCAATGTATTGGGGGGTAAACCCCAAGAAATCCAGATAAAATAACAATAGAAGTCACAAGGTCCCAAGGTAGGTCAAGGTCTCTACTCCTAAGTCCAATAAGTCCATAACCCCAATGCCAGGATAGTAACCAAATAGTCCAGGTAACATTAAAGCTTTTTATAGTTCAAGTTGGTTATTAGGCATCTTAAAAAATAAAATGAAAGCTCAAATGAGAAAAGATGAAAATAGCATGAAATGTAAATGCTAAGATATATGGTGCTTAAATTAAAAGTATAGAGTAAAAGCATAGAAATAAAAGTAAATTATTAATGAGTTAGAAATTAGAGGTTAGTTGAATGACCATATTAAAACTTGCATTTGAAAACTCATTATAAGATTGATAAAATCAAAGCCTCTCAATAACAAGTTTCATTTGCTTTTTGTCAAGTATATCATTCATTTCAAATTCTCAAGGCAACAACAAATTATCAACGATGTTTAAATGATTCACTAAATCCAAAATTTATGAAAGTCCATTAGAGGATTGATAAGACCAAAGCCTCCTAACAATGAACTTCAAGCTTATTAGATCAAACGTTTCAAATTAAACATACTTGGGCTTGCAAACATAGGTTTGGGCTACAAATGATCATTTCTCGAATCGGGACAAAATTTAGTGCTATGTTAAGCAATCACAAGTTGACTTATATAGAAGTTGCACCTATTTTAAGGCTGGTCAATGGCAATCTATGTACCATATGTTTGGAGAGATGATATATAGACCATCCTCTAACAACATGTAACACAATGAGAAAGGGATAAGATGAAGAGGGAGGGGATGTAACGAATCGGTAATATACAACCCAATCAAAATTAATTAAGTGACTAATTAAACTAAATCATTTTTAGTTAATAGAATTAATTAACCAAAATAATTAATAATAATATTTTTTCAGTTTAATTATTTATTTAAGATAAGAAAAATATATATTTTTTATTTTTTATTTGATATAGAAATCTATTTAACAAAATAATACAAAAGAAAATATAAAGAATAAAGAAAAAATGTGAATGGGCATGGAATCAATAATTTGGAGGGGTGTTGGAAGCAAAATTGTCCAAGGCCCAATGAGGAGTCCGTGAGATCCGGTGCGGTTTGTCCAGAGCAGTGTATTATGGACGCTGGCTTCTGGAGCATTGATGTTGATGATGATAAGTTCCAGTGGCCAAGAAGAACGAGGGTGCATGTTAAAGACTGAGTGGTGTGCATAGAATCTTCCATCCTCCACCTGAACGGTGACAAGTGTCCCATGGTGGCGTCACTTGTCACCACCACATCTTCCATAGTGACACACAACAATTAATGGCATCTCAAAGTAATAACAACCAACACTTGTTATCAGATAATAAAACTAAATAACTCTATTATATCATCTCATTATCATCTAACCCTATCTCTCTCTTCTTATTCAACAATAAACTTATTGAGACTAAAAAAAATTGTAAGCGTTTATTGGCAGCAATTTTGGTAAAACAATGCTTTAATAATGTTTTGCTAAATGTCTTGACATTTGAAGCAAACTATTTCGAATGATGTCAAAGCAGATGTCTTTACATCTGCCTCCTGAGTTGAACGTAACTCATATCAGTTTAAGTTTTTTGTTTCCTGTTTTCATGTGCAATATAATTCAGGATTTGTGACTCATAGCTTGTAAAATATATGGAGGAATATTTTTCTATTTGAATTATCCTGATAGATTATATCGTGTCCTATTTTCATGGAAATATTCAAAATATTGGAATATTTATTTTTCAGCCCAAGCCCACTTCTACGCCTTTATAAGGACTTGCTTCCTTGTTCATTTAACTGTAACTTTTGAAGAAGAATACTTTCTTTCTGTTTTATAAGTCTAAGTCTTTTAATTGTCATAAACTCTAATATTAATTTAATATTTGATTTGTTATTTGAGTTATTAATTGAGGATCATTCATAAGCTTTAAAGAATTGAATGATTAAAGTCTTTAAAACTTGTTATTTCAGTTGTTCTTCACTGTAAGTGATTGAAGGGGTTTGAGGAGGGCCTCGTACCTAAGTGTGTCTTAGGTAGAAGTATAACACGGGTAGTGATTAAGTGGTTAGATCGTAAACTGGTTATTTACTGAGGGTCTATGAATTGATCAAGACAAAGGTTTCAAATTAAAAAATTACAAACATGAAGGTTATAGGGGATATCTTGAGCTTTTCAAAGAGTCCAAGATCACCTTCATATGACAAATATTGTATGAGTTATGATTGGTGCAAGTTGGGAAATTTTGAGAAAATGCATGAAGTCCAATTGAGCATATTTGAATTTTTGGGCTAATGGGCCTGTCTTTTAAGGTCAAAACGTGTTCTTGACTTCATAATACACTCCTAAATCTATTCATTTATTTTTGTGGTTTTTATTTCTTTTTATCTTGATTTTATTTAATTAAAAGCAAAATAAATCAAATAAAATATCAAATAAATGATATAAGGCATGTAGATCTATTTTTGAATCAAACCATAAGTGGAAAAAGATGGTGACAACTTGAAAAAAACGTGATTGGTATGAAATTGGCCTAAAAAAAGAAAGATTTCATGCAAAACTTCAATCAAATATTTGATCATGAAGTTCAAATCTTTTGTAATTTCATCAATATTTGATCATCAAATATTTGGTCATAAAATACAAAATTCCAATCAAATATTTGGTCATAAAATACAAAAATTTGATTCACTTTTGTTGACCTAAGTCTTTCACTATAAATACATGACATCTTCAGACCAAGAGGGACACGAAAATTACCTCAAGAACATCCTCTCAAAAATCTCAAATTTTGTCAAAACTATGCCAACTTGAAAATCTTGTATCCAACCTCTTTCAATCCATTCTAAGCATTTCATTGTGTTCTTGAAGATCCAAGGAGTCCATCTCAACCATCTTTGAAGCAAATCCACATCCACAATAGCCACATCAAGTCACGCGGGTTGGATAATATTCTTGAAATTCAAACTCATAATTCAAGCATTGTTGATTAATTCTATTCATATATACATGTTTATAAAGATTTTTAGACATGTTTAGAATCATTATTTGCAAGCTTTGACGCAGGAATAAGGATCTGCCATTGGTAGGGCAATTTGAGTTATTTTCATTGAATCTCACGATACAAGTGTTTTCAGGTCAAACTAACACCCACCCCAGGCGATTGTTTTTTTTTTCTTCTTTTCTTTTTCATTAATCCTAATTTATTTTCACCATATTTTCTTAATTTCCTTTATATTTAACAATTAATTAACCTAATCTTTATTTTAATACTTTAACAAATTAGGATTAGGGTTTTTAATTAGTAATTAAATTCTCAACGTGTTTTTATTAATTAATTAATTAACCTCTTTCTTAATATTAAAAATTAATTAGAAACAATTAGGTTTTAATTGATTATTATCACTTAAATTATTTTCTGCACAAAAACTTTTTAATATTTTAACATTCTTTTTCTTATTTCTTTACTATTTAATTTTCTATTTTCTTAAATAATTTCTTCTTAATTAATCATTAACTAACCTAATCTTTTTTTAAAACTATAACAAATTAGGGTTAGGTCTTTTTAATTAGTAATTAAAATTTTTCTAATATATTTTTATTTTACTAATTTTTTAATTAATTAATTAACTTTTTATCTTAACATTAAAATTAATTAGAATTAGGTTTTTAATTACTATTATCATTTAAATTATTTTCTACAAAAATCACAAAAACAAAAACATTTTTCTGACACTTTTCCCATTTATCTTTTACTATTTAAATTCGTAGAAAATTGTATAGGTCGCACTATCGATGTAATAGCTTAGATTTACTTTCTCGCATTTATTTCATATTATGTAACTACTCACATGATGTAATAGTGTAGATTTACTTTCTCGCATTTTCTATACCAATGTATCTCTCCCAAAACCATGTAATAACGTAGGACTTTATATTCTGTACTTTATTTTTCTGTACATATTTAATTGCTAGTAACTAGGGTTTGTATGGCAAGATTAAAAACAATTGTAGAAAACCCTAATCTCAAGATAAAACAACTGAAAACAATATAGTTCACACACTTTCACCTTTATGGTAACCTCTCTTATTGCCTTACAATGCTTAGTCATGTCCCTCGAAAGTAGGGATGCTTTAGCAAAAGACCCTTTGTTGGCTCCTAAATTCGACACCCACGTTCTATTATCATATAGATCATTAATTATGAGTTAGAAGAGTTTCCTACGCAAGAAAGCTTCGACCAGCTGATCACATCGAAGGCTTATCAAAGAATGACAATATACTTAGAGAAATTTCTCTAAGTTGGAATCATGTTATTTTCAACGTCGAAGGAGCAACCTTTCGACCAAGGTCCCTGATGCCCAAGATCGAACGGTTTGAATTTCGAATTTTGGAGGGAAAGCGGTTCCTAACAGTTACCAAGCGCAACGTGGCGTGGAAGTAGGCGTCGAGGGTTGTGAACATGCCATGTGGTGTCACCTCGAAGCGATGTAACTGCCCAGCAGTTACTTAGGATTTTTAGTATAAATACTAAGTGTTCACGTAGTTATTAAGGGTGTTCATCATTGTATACAAGTCACTCATTTAGATTCAAGTACCCAGCGTGAGAGAAAGAATCATTGAGAATGTATGTGTGAAACACCATTTACCTTAATCGAAATCTTTTACATTCAAGCAATTTATCACTTTCACTTATTTATCTCAGTCGAAGTCATTTATTTAACAAACCTTTAATGCTTTTATTTACTTTATCAAGCTTTTCTCCATGCAATTTACTTAAAGTGTCTCTACTTTACTTGCGTTAATCACCATTAGGATTAGTCGAAACTCTCTATTTTAAAGCATTTAAACTCTAAAAATCAGCCATGTCTTAGGATCAATCTGATCGATCCCGCGAGTCACCAAATAAGTTACATTTTGGAAGATCAGCGGTTGTTTACCATTTTTCACGGTAAACAAATTGGCACACCTGGTGGGACCTTGTGTTGATTTTTACGAGTTTAATCGTTTTTTATAAAATATACTCCTTTTTCGAGAGTATTGCATGTTATTGAGAAGTGGTAGAATATACACCAACGAGACCAATACTAGGAGAAGAAGTAGAGAAATGGTGAATCCGCCAAACAATGGAGAAAACCCACCAACAAACGTGGGAGCGACGGTTATTCCAACCACAAGCGAAGTGGTAACCGCTGGTTCAACGCCAGTAGTAACGGTTACACAAACGGGGCCAATGCCTTCATTTACAGGCCCCAGAATACCTTTGGGAACTCCCCCACCAAGGGGAAACCAAGGAACCAGACCATATGTTCCCCCAGGTTTTTCGACAGCCTGGATAAATCGAGAACCACCCTACGGCATGCCAACTTCTGAATTGACTAGCCTGAAAAACGCTGCGTCCACCTTTTCAGAACCTTTAGTGAGCGCCTCTTCGCCACTCCAAGGATCTGGAATTGGTATGGCGAACATGGGTAGGAACCAACTCTTAGGAGGAATGTCCCACGTAATACCTGGCCTTACGAATGCCTCGCCAGCAGTCTTGAGGCAGCAAATAGACGAAAGCAACCACGACATGGTTCAAATGTTGGCACAAACTTTAAGTACAATGCTAAATCCTCTAATACAGAATACCACCCAGTCGAATCAGCAAATGACAATGCAAATGTCGCGTCTGGCTGACTTTTTTGGGGTACCCCAACCCATTCGACAGCCCTAAAGGGCACAAATAAGGGGAAACCAAGGCATACTTCTAGAGGAAGAAACCACTATTAACCAAGTCCAGCAGCCTGTCAAAGAGAACCTTAGGATACAAATGGAATAACCCGGGGTCGAAGAGCCGAGAGTCGTAGCCCCGGAAATAAGGATGGTTAATAGAAACCAAAACGCTGACGAAGTAGTTCAGCAAATCCAATACCAGAATGTTGGTTTGGAGAATAACTTGACAGCCATGATTGAAAGAATCATGACGCAAAACGGGATGAATACGGGCTTCCGTAGGCCCAACTTCACATCCCCGCTGTCGGAATATGTGTTACAAACGGACTTGCCTCCTAGATGCAAAGTCCCTAAGTTCACTAATTTTTCAGGGGACACGACAGAATCCACTGTCGAACATGTGGCAAGATATTTAATCGAAGCGGGAGAAATCTCAAACAATGAGAACCTAAGGATTAAGTATTTCCCAAGTTCCCTAACAAAGAATGCGTTTACTTGGTTCACAACTCTCCGCCCCAATTCGATCCACCATTGGACCCAGTTGGAGAGATTGTTCCATGAGCAATTCTACATGGGACAAACCAAGATAAGCTTGAAAGAGTTGGCTAGTGTAAAGAGGAGATTCACTGAGCCTATAGACGAATACCTAAATAGGTTTAGATTGCTCAAGGCAAGATGCTTTACGCAAGTGCCAGAGCACGAGTTAGTCGAAATAGCCGCTGGAGGTCTAGATTACTCCATTAGGAAGAAATTAGACACTCAGTACCTGAGGGACATGGCCCAATTGGCCGATAGGGTTCGACAGGTAGAACGCCTTAAAGCTGAAAAAGCTAGGGCGACGAAAACTCATAAAAGAGAAAAGATAGCATATGTCGAAATGGACGATGAAGATCCAGAAACATTCGAAAAACTTATAGCCGTCGAGGAGAGTGAGGTCGATTTAGCTGAGTTAAAACAAGGGCCACCATACTCTTGCAAATTACTAGTCCCCTCAAGTGGAAAAAACCCCACTGAGTCTGAAAAGGCCAATGATAGGTTCCCTAAAAAGACTTACAGTTTCGATATTACGAAATGCGATGAAATTTTTGATGTACTTGTAAAAGATGGCCAAATGATAATACCCCCAGGGGGAAAAGTGCCTCCTCTTGATCAAAGAAAGAAAAGAGGCTATTGTAAATATCATAACTTTTTGGGCCATAAAACATCTCAATGTTTTCTTTTCAGGGATCTCGTGCAAAATGCTATCAAAGATGGGAGGCTGAAGTTCGCTGACAAGGCCCCCGTGAATGTGGATTCGAGCCTGTTGCATGCGCAAGCCCACTATGTTGAAACTTCAGGGGTAAATATGATCGAAGCTTCCAGGAGTCAGGTGAAAAGGCCAGGGATAACTATGGTCGAAGTCACCAAAGATCATATCAATATGCCAATATTTGGCTGTTTTTCTAGGAACCTTTCTAGAAAAACAATCGAAGCAGTCCAAAAGGCCGCTGAAGGCCCAAAACTGGAAACAGGTGAAGTCTCAAAACGTGGAACTAAACCCACTTCCTACTTGGTTGCGGTGCAAGGAAAAACAAAATACCTGGAGGCTCAAATGAAGCAAATGACTCTTGCTACTAAAGACAACATGAATGTCAACATGGTCGAAATCTCTGAATCAAAAGTTTCAGAGGAAGCCATCAGGCAAGAGCAAGCAAACAGAACAACGTTCCCCCGAGAGAACGAAAATCTGGCAGAATTCTTGCAACGGTGCCAGAAGAAAAAATCAGAAGTAATGTTGTGTCCTCGATGCAGCTCTATTTTTGACAAGAAAGCTTCTGAACACGTCGAAGGTGTGAGAGTAGCAAACAAAAAATGGAGCAGAAATGCCCAAACAAGTGCAGGCTCTGATGTTCAACACGATCCTAGAGGAACCTGTCAAAAGGGGTCAAGTCAGGAAAAGAGGCCACTAACTTTCAGGCCTCCATCCAATGTGCCAGTCGATACATGGCTCAAAACATCGAGTCGAAAGAGACCCAACGAAGAAAGGTGGCATTCCTTTGAAGTTCCAAGAGGTTCATCTTTGACAACCAAGAAAAAACCTCATGTAGGTGCCACCAAAGTTGCTCAAGTATCAAGTAACTACAAGGGAAAGAACCCAATGTCTCGATCCCAGTGGAGAAGGTACCAAAGGCGGCGCAAGGCTGAGAGAGAGGCTGCCAACGAACCAAAACCAGAGTCGAGCTCAAATGTCCCCCAGCGAAAGCAAAGAAAGCCTTTGGAGAGGGAACCAGTGGCCAATAGATTGGTATGGCCTGATCAAGACGAAGCTGGTGACGAAGATAGCTCTGAGTCCGACGACACATTAGACATCATGATAAATGTAGTTTCGATCTTGCCAAGAGAATTCGACCGCCAAATGGAAGTCGAAGCAAACGACTGGGAAGTCGAACAAGAGATGGCCAAGCATAAGCCAGTATGCTACTTTGTCATGGGTAAGGGCTGCACTGAAGAGCAAAATGGTTTCTTCGAACCACCAACTGAGGCGATGAAAAGTCACCTCAAGCCTTTATTCATAAGGGCAAAGCTCGAAGAGGCCACTGTAAACAAAATCTTGGTGGACTGTGGGGCGACTATCAACATAATTCCCCACTTCATGCTAAGAAAAGTAGGCAAGAATGATAAAGACATTAAGCCTCATAATATGGTCCTATCGAACTACGAAGGCGGAATAGGGACCACCATGGGTGTGATTCAACTAGACCTCAAAGTGGGATCCATCCTTTGACCAACCATATCCATGGTCATATCGGCTAAACCAAATTACAACCTACTGTTAGGCCGAGAATGGATACATAGTGTCAGAGCAGTACCATCGTTGATGCACCAAAGGGTGATATTATGGCGTCCCGATGGGATTGTCGATAATATAGAAGCAGATTAGAGCTACTACTTAGGCGAAGTTAATCACCTAGGGAGAGCTGATTTCGACAAAAATTTGGCTCACATTGGGCCATGTCTAGCACCTGACTTCGACATGGCGCCAGCGCCAAATGCCTTTTGTTCCTTGTACCTGCATCTTGATCATGGGTTTCAATGGGATAAAGAAGACTTGTCTCACATTGATTTAAGTGGGCTAACTGACATCCAGCCAACTGGTTGGGGAAGCAAATTCAGTGATAATGACTGAGTCGCAAGCGTTACATCGAATTTCGGCTTACGTAGCCGAAACAAGAATGATAGCGGCTCTCGAAGCCAAAGTAAAATATATGGCCACCAAGGCCAAGGACCAAGTACTACCTTCTGCAGGTCCTGGAAAATATTTCGACCCAGAGCCACCTGATATAGGTCCTGGAAAAGATTTCAACCCAGAATCTCCTGATATCTCGACAGAAGGAATGCAGGAACAGAGGCTCGACGCCATCTACGACGATGAGCCTTTGGGTTTCGAAAAGGACCCCCTAGCGAACAACATCAAAATGTTAGCACAGGATCCTTTAGAAGAAATCAACTTGGGCGAAGGGTTAGATAAAAGACCCACTTACATCAGTGCCAAAATAGACCCAGAGCTCAGAGTCGAAGTGATCCAATTACTGAAGGAGTTCAAGGACTGCTTTGCATGGGATTACAAAGAGATGCCTGGTCTCGACAGAAGATTGGCAGAACTTCAGTTGCCAATCAAACCTGGGAAAAAGCCTGTCAAACAAACTCCAAGACGCTTCGCTCCAGAAATATTGTCGAAGATCAAAACGGAAGTCGAAAGACTGCTGAAGTACAAATTCATACGAACTACGAGGTACGTCGAATGGATTGCAAACATTGTGCCAGTTATTAAGAAAAATGGTACATTAAGGGTGTGCATAGATTTCAGAGATCTGAATGATGCAACACCCAAAGATGAATATCCTATGCCTGTGGCGGAAATGCTTGTCGACTCTGCCGCTGGCCACGATTACCTGAGCATGCTCGACAGTTACTCAGGATACAATCAAATTTTCATTGCTGAAGAAGATGTGTCGAAAACAGCATTTCGATGCCCTGGGGCCTTAGGCACTTACGAATGGGTAGTAATGCCTTTTGGCCTAAAAAACGTTGGGGCAACATATCAGCAAGCAATGAAATCTATCTTCCATGATTTTATTAACACTTTCATGCAAGTATATATTGACGATATTGTTGTAAAATCTATTTCCAGGAAGAACCATATAGACCACCTTCGACAATCATTCGAAAGAATGAGAAAGCATGGTCTGAAGATGAACCCTTTGAAGTGTGCGTTCTGTGTGAA
Source organism: Vicia faba (assembly GCA_948472305.1). Classification (NCBI taxonomy): domain Eukaryota; kingdom Viridiplantae; phylum Streptophyta; class Magnoliopsida; order Fabales; family Fabaceae; genus Vicia; species Vicia faba. Next base: position 827,825,754 of record OX451740.1, on the reverse strand, counting down.
AGCTGGAGATTTATTGGGCTTCGTTGTCCACGACAAAGGAATCGAAATCAACCAGAACAAGACAAAGGCAATCTTGGAAGCGAAAGCGCCAACGAACAAGAAGGAACTGCAATCTCTGCTGGGCAAGATAAACTTCTTAAGGAGATTTATATCTAACATAAGTGGAAAAGTGCAAGCCTTCTCACCCTTACTTCGATTGAATAAGGAAGGGTTCGAGTGGGGGCAAGAGCAACAAGAAGCCTTCGACAAGACCAAAGGGTACCTCACCAAGCCACCTATTTTGGTGCCTCCTTGTAGAAATATGAGTATGAGATTGTACATAGTTGCATCCGACAAAACTTTGGGAAGCATGTTAGCCCAAGAGGATGAAAATGGAGTCGAAAGACCCATTTACTACCTTAGCAGAGTTTTGAACGATGCAGAAACTAGATATAGCGAAGTTGAAAAATTATGTCTATGTCTTTATTTCTCTTGTACAAAGCTCAAACAATATATAAAACCAGTTGATGTGTATGTTTCTTCCCATTCTGATGTTTTCAAATACATGTTGTCGAAACCCATCTTGCACAGTCGAATTGGCAAGTGGGCGCTAGCATTAACTGAGTATTCGTTAACCTTTATGCCTCTCAAGGCAGTAAAAGGACAAGTGGTAGCAGACTTTATAGTCGACCACTCAATTCAGGTACAAAATATAAATTACTTGGAGATATAACCCTGGAAATTTTACTTCGATGGTTCCAGCCATAAAGATGGAACGGGAGTAGAGGTCTTAATTATTTCTCTAGAAAAAATTCCAACAACATTCAAGTACAAGATAGAAGGTACTTGTTCGAACAATGAGGCTGAATATGAAGCTCTAATTACTGGCCTTGAAATATTGTTGGAATTGGGGGAAACAAGAGTCGAAATAATGGGAGACTCAGAGTTAGTCATTAAGCAAATCACAAAAGAGTACAAATGTATAAGAGAAAATCTCATTATGTACTTTGTGATAGCAAATCGTTTATTGAAAAAATTCGAAATGGTTAATATTCGACACATACCTAGATTGGAAAACCAAATAGCCAATGATTTGGCACAAATTGCATCTGGGTATAGGATTTCAAAAACGAGATTACAAAGAGCAACCGAAGTCCGAGAAAAAATGACAGTAACCAGCTTGTCTCCGAATGATTCGGAATCAACAAGACTAGGATATGCCAATCAAAGGGATTTCAAAATTTCGTTCATAGACAATTTATCGGAGCAAGATTGGAGGAAACCCATTGTAGATTATCTACAAAATCCAGCAGCTTTGACAGAACGAAAAATAAAATATAGAGCGTTAAGTTACGTACTCATGGGGAATGAGTTGTTTAAAAAGACGCCTGAAGGGGTATTATTAAAATGCTTAAGTGAAACCGAAGCATACATAGCCCTTTCGACTACGCATGCTGGAGCATGTGGGGCTCACCAAGTAGGTCATAAGATGAAATGGTTGTTGTTTCGACAAGGACTATATTGGCCCACTATCTTGAAAGATTGTGTCGAGTTCGCGAAGGGTTGCCAGGAATGCCAAGTCCATACTGGTATCCAACATGTACCAGCAAGCGAGCTTTATTCAATAGTGAAACCTTGGCCTTTTAGAGGATGGGCGTTGGATCTTATTGGAGAGATTCCACCAGCATCATCAAAGAGCCAGAAGTATATACTGGTAGGCATTGATTATTTCACTAAATGGATTGAAGCTATCCCTTTAGTCAACGCAGACCAAGAAAATGTCATTGAATTTATTCAAAAGAACATTATCTACAGATTTGGAATCCCTGAGACTATAACAACTGATCAAGGGTCAGTGTTCACTGGTCGAAAGATGCAGGAATTCGCGCAAGAAACAGGCTTCAGACTCCTAACATCAACGCCTTATTACGCGCAGGCAAATGGTCAAGTCGAAGCAGCGAATAAAATAGTGATTGGCCTGATAAAAAAGCATGTAGGAAAGTATCCAAAAAATTGGCATAAAACGTTAGACCAGATCTTGTGGGCTTGTCGAACGTCCCCAAAGGAAGCCACAGGTACAACACCATATCGGCTAACTTACGGTCATGATGCAGTACTGCCAGCAGAAATTTGTCTTCAATCAGCAAGGGTTCAAAGACATCAGGATATTCCCCCTGAGGTTTATTGGGATATGATGTTAGACGAATTGGTAGATTTGGACGAAGAAAGACTACGAGCTCTCGACCTACTGAGAATTCAGAAGAAAAGAGTGGAAGACTCTTACAATAAGAAAGTAAAACCTAAGGCATTCTCGCCTGAAGAACTAGTTTGGAAGGTAATTCTTCCCATGGATCGAAAAGATCGAAGCATGGGAAAATGGTCACCCAAATGGGAAGGACCCTCCAAAATTATTCAAACTTTTTCTGGTGGAGCATATGAGGTCGAAGAGTTAAGCGAAGATAAAAGACTCTTGAGAGTAAACGGAAAATATTTGAAAAAATATAAACCTATGCTCCAAGAGATCAAAATAAATAACAATTAATGATTAAGTTAACAATAAAGCCAAAATGGAAAATAACATTGATAAGCCAAAATGGCTACAAAAATTACAGAATGTTCGAGTACATGGTCAATGAAGTACAGAGAAAATTAAAAAGGGAAGGAAGCTTTGAGACGAAGATATTTTGCTCGCTGTAACTCCATTCGTTTGTTGCACAAGGCATTCGCCTGAGAGATTTTGGCAATCTGGTCATCTAGAGCCTGGGCCCTTTCAGCGAACTCTAGGCCTCGAGAAACTTCATCTTGGCTCTCCGCATCTGAAACAGTCGAAAGAAGTTCTTCCTTGCGCTTAGTATTAGCGTTTAACCTGGCTTCCAACTCCTCGATCTGCGCCCGTATATAGGCATTATCCTAATCGATGGCTTCGATTTCCTGTTGCTTGGACGTTCTCTGTTTCGACAACACTTTAATTAGAGAGGTTGATTCAGCTACTTCAGTCCAAGCAGCAGAACTCTTGCCATGCAGCGTTTCGAGTTGGTTGTTGAACCCCCTTCGACGATTGTAATCCGCAGAGGCTTGGTCAATAATGGAGTATAACTCCAAGATGAAGCTGGAAATCTCTGGAGAAATAGCAAGCAAATTGACTGCACCCAAGACAGCCCCCAAACAAGATTGGGCAGTAGGATCCCCCTCCAAAGCCTTCATTAGGTCCCTCTTGAAGAATTGAGTCTTAACTTTCTTCAAGACCTCATCGAGAGGAGAGGTCGAAGTAGACTTCCCTGATGCAGTAGAAGCATCATGACTAGGGTCAGATGAATTTTCCCTGCTCTCGACGATGGCATTCAGATAGCCAATTGGATCATTTTGCTTCAAGAGAGACAAGTCCTCTTTAGACCTGGGCTTTGTCGAGGTAACCTTTTCTGTTTCGACAGTGTTGGCTTGGGGCTGAATATTTTCAGCAGCATCAGCGTCAACATGACCCTCTTCATCATGTTGCTCTTCTGTCTCGTTGACCACTTGAACCTCCTCCTGGTGGTGCTCCTCAGGGGCACCCCCTGTCTCAGCAGGTAACTCATCATCCACCAGTTCCTCTTCGCGTTGTCTGTTATGGTTAGCAGAGTCCTGCGACTCCGAAGTTTGATTCACTTTGTTAGCAGAACTGACGAAAGAAGAAGGATTGTAGGTGGGTTCCCCTACGCTGTTTACGAAGGTACCGGAACCTTCGACAGGATGCCCAGCTGGCACTGAAGTGCCAGCCGTTTCCTGAAAGTAGAAAAAAACTCTGATTAGAGAGATGCACAATCAAAGGTGATCATCGGCACTTAAGTTAAAAGTGGTCGGAGACATTACCTGTAAAGGAACCTTATCCCCAGGGCTAGAATTGTCGCTCTCAACGGGATTAATGAGCAAGACATTTAGCTCCTCCTTCGTGGGTTCTTCGATAATCACAGGGGGCGGCCTGGGTTTATTCCCTGTGACTTTAGTTCTTATCACAGGTCGAGGTTCAGGAGCAGGAGCAGCCCGTTTTCATCTTTCTCCGTTTGAGGGGAACAGGAGGAGATTCCTCCTCTTCGCCACTCGAAGTTTCGACCGTTAATATGGGTCGCTTCTTAGGCGCAGGTTTCTGAAAATCCCAAACGGAGTCGATTTAAAACACAACATCTAAAACTAGGATGTTTAAAACCAAAGAGGGAAACAAGGAAAAATTGTTACCCGTACTGGAGGTTTTGCAGAGGGACCTCCACCCTGATTGTTGTCTGTGGCCTTCTTAGCCATAGCTTTTCGAACAACTGAAAGAGAAACGTTCCCAAGTTATAATTGACAGATATAAGTCGAAATGAAAAGACAAATATAATTTGAAGAGGGAACGTACATTTCTTTATTTTATCGAGGACCATGACGAAGGACTTATTGAGTTCGTCTGCAAAGTCCTTCTCGTTGAAGAACTCTTCGACGTAATATCTCTTCCACCAGTCTTCAAAGGCTGGTGAATAGAGGAAGTTGAGTTGGTAGTCGAACAATGATAGTACGGTCCGACCAACGTACCTACTAATATGCCTAGTAGCGGCGTCTTCAGAGTAGTCATTAGAAAAGAACAACAATGATTTCTCCCGAGGATAAATCGGAGAAGGAAGCGATTAGATAATGCCAAATTGTCGAGAGACAAGATTCGGTTGGTAGGCAATCAGGCTCAGCTGATTTTTCGAATTCTTGAAATGCAACGGCATTATCCTTGGGGTGAGAAATGCTTCCCACATTGTTGTATGCTCTTCGAAGTGAGGATCCTCTGGTGATTTAGGATGGGGTCTGGTAAACTATCCTGGACCATACTTTCGACCGGCAAAAGGGGCCATGGTCGAAGTGAATTCCTTCCTCCCCGCAAACATCTGAACGAAGTTTGCGAAGGTCTTTTGTAGTTCTAGCCCATCCTCAGTTGGAGTCAATAAGGCGAGCCTGGTGCCTTCAACGCGCCTTCTGGCTATCTCAGGAGCCTTTTCATTTATTTGAGTCTTATGGGGTAGAAAAGACTCGAAAGTGGCATTCAGCCAGAGTTGAAGTAGCCAGAAGGGACCAGCAAGCAGCAGGCTGGCTCTATTTTCGATTACTTTTAATTGAGCCGCTCCATTGCTTATCAACTCGTACAAGTTCGCCAATATTAATTCGGCCAAACAGATGTTTTAGCCGTGATGAAGCTGAGTAGCAAGGGTGACCATCTTCTTCGTCACCTGCAGGGATTTCGTGCAGAACACGAAGCGCGACAGCCAAAGGGCTAGAAACGCGATGTGCTCCACATCAGTCACTGCAGCCGTTGATTTGTCGTGGTAATGACTGGTGTAAGTGGTGTAGGTGGGTTTGGTAGCAGAAAACCAAATCTGGTCTTCAGACATTTCCTCTGGGTCGAAGTAGTCCCCAGTTGGTCGAAGACCAGCAATTGCGACCACATCAAAGAGAGTGGGCGTAACCATTCCACAAGGCAAGTGGAAGGTATAGTGAGTGTAGTCCCAAAACAGCAATGAAGCTACCAGCAAGTCGGGACAGTAGTTAAGACCAGTTTTGGACAACATGACAAGGTCATAAATGCCCATGCCTTTCCAAATCGAAGCCTGGCACTCCTCCATCTTGTTGAGCCAAGCGGTATATTCTGGTGTAAGGCTAGGGCTAGATCGAAAAGCCCTAACCCCCTGTTAAAAAATCGAAGATCTATTTTCTCTTTTGCAGGATCTTCAATATCATCTTTCGCCTTCTTTGAGCACCCAATGGGTTTGAGTTCCTCATGTGCGGGGAAGAAACCCTCAAATTTTGTGGGATCAGTAATGCATGTTGAAAGAGGGTCTGACATGGAAAAAACCTGGTTGGAATACCCAACGGGAATCAGCAGTTGAGAGCCATAGGTTTTGCGCTCAGCATCACCCATGGGTTCAGGAACCCTTCGCATTCCCATAGAATTAACTACCGGAGCAGTTAAGAAGGTTTCTGGTTGAGCAGTCTTGGAGAGAATGCTAGCTCTTGGGGCATTGGGAGCGCGAGTACGTGAAGCCATTTTTGGTTTAAATGAGGGTGAATGAAGAATAAAGATTACTGGGTTTGGAGAGGAAGAAGCAAAGGGCTGTTTGCAGAAGATTTCGTTCGATCGAAAGGTTTGGATGCGAGAAAGCGTAAAGAGTCCAAATGAAGCACTTAGTGCTATTTATAGTGATTGGAAAATCACAGGGCTCGAGGTCATTTAATGCCACTGACGGGAGTGGGGCACGTGGCACGCATTGGCACTGTGACCATTCTTAAAAACGGAAACGTTGCAGCATGCTTCCTCGATTTCAGAGAATGGTCATAATGACAGCGTATGAAAGGCCATCGTGCGTGTGAAGTGCCTTACTGAAGTGACATCTTGGGAAAAGTTGAAATGATGATTTTTTGAGATTATCAGATGGTTGGTAGGATACGAAAAGCGCACAAACTAATTTGTGGCTGAGAGTGAAGGACAGGTGTCGAATGGAATATCAAAGAATGCCTTTTTCTTCTAAGCGTCGAAATAAGACATTCTTGGGGGGCAATTTGTTGGCTCCTAAATTCGAAACCCACGTTCTATAATCATATAGATCATTAATTATGAGTTAGAAGAGTTTCCTACGCAAGAAAGCTTCGATCAGCTGATCACATCGAAGGCTTATCAAAGAATGACAAGATACTTAGAGAAATTTCTCTAAGTTGGAATCATGTTGTTTTCAACGTCGAAGGAGCAACCTTTCGACCAAGGTCCCTGATGCCCAAGATCGAACGGTTTGAATTTCAAATTGTTGGAGGGAAAGCGGTTCCCAACAGTTACCAAGCGCAACGTGGCGTGGAAGTAGGCGTCGAGGGTTGTGAACATGCCATGTGGTGTCACCTCAAAGCAATGTAACTGCCCAGCAGTTACTTAGGATTTTTAGTATAAATACTAAGTGTTCACGTAGTTATTAAGGGTGTTCATCATTGTATACAAGTCACTCATTTAGATTCAAGTACCCAGCGTGAGAGAAAGAATCATTGAGAATGTATGTGTGAAACACCATTTACCTTAATCGAAATCTTTTACATTCAAGCAATTTATCGCTTTCACTTATTTATCTCAGTCGAAGTCATTTATTTAACAAACCTTTAATGCTTTTATTTACTTTATCAAGCTTTTCTCCATGCAATTTACTTAAAGTGTCTCTACTTTACTTGCGTTAATCACCATTAGGATTAGTCGAAACTCTCTAATTTAAAGCATGTAAACTCTAAAAATCAGCCATGTCTTAGGATCAATCTAATCGATCCTGCGAGTCACCAAATAAGTTACCTTTTGGAAGATCAACGGTTGTTTACCATTTTTCACGGTAAACACCCTTTCGAATAAAAGATCATAGTCCCTCGATGACCCTTCAAAGTTGCCTATAAAAATGGTCTAGTCCCTCCGACACAAATTTCTAAAGCATCCTTACATGTTGCCTTCGATGACCATTCGATGACCCTACCCATGTCCCTTCACATCCAATAGATAGGGCTACCTACCAACTAATGGTATGGATGACACTATCTCTAAAGGAGAAAGAAATTAATAAGAACGGCCTATAGTGGGTAAGGAACTCTTAATCGCTTGCTCACAATATTTTCTAAAAGACATTTTTTACACATTACACTTTCAATCAAATATTTTCAAAAAAACTCTTTGTACGCATTCTTAAGGACATATACAAGATTCATTACAAAGTCAGCCATACATTGGCAATTTCAAAATATTTTCAAACAAATCACACACACACACACAAAGCAAGTTTTAAAAAGAGAGCTAAGCAGTTAAGAGCCCGTAGATAACTACGGATGAAAAGGGTGCTAACACCTTCCCTTTTCATAACTTACCCCCCGAACTCAAAATCTATCAAGGTATTTCCTATTCTTTTCACCTTTCCTAAATATTGGATAAAATAAAAGTCGGTGGCGACTCTAGCTATCCACTCATTTGGATAAAACCAAAAAAGTCAATTCTCCCACCGTATTACACATGGCAAAGAAAGCAGAAAACAATGCAAGATAAAAATAGACATGAGAAAGTACCAAACAGATATCAATATGTATTTGTTAAGTAAAGCAATAAGAACGTCAAAGAACTTCGCGCAAGCTAGCATTGTCAAACAAAATAATCAGAAATCTGGTGCTCGAAATAGGTGCCAAAGCATCAAAAATGTGAAAATAAATCACATGTGAAATGTGTATCAGACACATCTTCATGACAAACAATAAACCCGCACAAAGATACCAATCAAGACAATCAACAACAATATATACATCTCATGAAATGAGAAACACAATCAAGCACGCCATAAGCAAACTCGAATCCACAAAGAAGTGGAATAAAATTCTTTTCAATCGAATAACAAAGAATTAAATAAACAATTGAAATATCTCTTGAACCTCCTTGCACAAGTCAACAAATGAGTTAGAAATAATAAGCAGGTATAACCAAAGTTAGGCATTCAAATTACAACCCAAATTGATATTAAATCATGAAGAAATAAGCTCCAAACATGCATTGGAGCATTAAAATCAAACACCGGGCAGCATCACATTAAAACATGAAAGTGCACAAAAAGTCAGAATAAAATCAACCAAACTTGATGCCAATGTCAAACAAATATGCTAACAAGCTCAAACATGCATTAAGTTGGAATTAAATCACAATGTGCATGCAAAATCAAATTACGAACATCATTGAATTAACACATGAAATACTAAAAAAGTTGGCTTAAAATTAATCAAACTTGATACCGGTATCAACCAATTTCCAACACAAAGTTATTTATGCCTCGTGCAAGAATTAAATTGCATCTGATGCAGACTTACCAAAATTCGACTAGAAACAATGCACTTCTCAAAATACTTAAAAAGTTTGTTTACAATCAACCAACATCAACACTGATATCAATCAAATGTCAAGATAAAATCAATATGCATCGAGCAACAATTAAATCATGGTTTAATATGTATTTGTGAACTCCGGGCAGTAATGCCTCAATTCATGAAAGTGCTCGAAAAATCGAGTTAAAACCAATAAATTTCAACACCAGTATCAAGCAATAACCAAATTAACACTGATTATGTATCAAGAAACAATTAAAACACAATCTATAAGCTATTTGTGAAATCCGGGCAGCATTGTTCATGTATCGATGTTCACCAACAAATCGATTTAGAAACAAAGTTTTAACGCGCAAAATCCAAACATCAACACATGAAAACTCAAATGGAATTCACAATAAAAATGTGTGATACGGTGGCAGAACCGACTGTTATACTGGTTTGCGTTTTTTGTTTTCAAATGTTGCGGTAAACAAGAGTCTCCACCGAATTTTATTTCATCCAACAAAGGAAAAGGAAAAAGAACAGAAAAAACCTTTTTTCAAGATATTTCTGAGTACGGGGGGTAGATTATAGAAAGGAAAGGTGTTAGCACCCTTTCTATCTGTGGTTTTCCACGGGCTCTTAGGTACTTGCTCATTTTTTAAATTTCTTGTGTATGCTTATTTTGAAAAGTTTTGTTTACTTCGTGATAACCCTTGTATCGGTCCTCAAGAGTGTGACGAAGTTGTTTTGAAAACTGTTTTGGAAAAGTGTCTGTGTGAGAAGTTTTTATTTTGAGCAAGTACTTAAGATTTCTACCTACTCGAAAAAGGTCTGTTCGATTTCATTTCCTTTAGACAGTGCTATCCTACTATTAAGGAGTAGGTAGCTCCATCTTTGGATTTTTAAAGGGGCGTTCGAAGGGACGAAATGGTCTCTGAAGGCAACAAGTAAAGATACCTTAGCATTTCAAAGGGACTATCGTCATAAGATCAATTCGTAGGCAACTCGAGGGACGAGTAGGGACTATGATCTTTTGTGACGACTTTTAATCGCGGGTCATTGCTAAGGTATCCCTACATTCGAGGGACACGACCATTATTTTCGAGGCAACCAAATGGGGCAAACCCTAGGAGTGAGCATGTGCAAGTGTGTTTTTTTCCAGTTAATTATCTTTGCACAATTAAGGTTATCTACCATTTTAAATTGATTTATCTTGCCATTCAATCCTATTATCCATACATCTAGGCAGTTTATAATTGCGGGAAGTAAAGTGCGAGAAATTAAAACCCTAGCTATTACAAGGCCTTGGGGGGGATTACATAACCAAAAATCGGGGAAAAATGATAAATGCGAAATAGTAAACCTAATTAACTATTACAAACTTGGAACAGTTACAATAGTTAATAAAAATAAGGAAAAAACAATGCGTGAAAGTTAAGACGGGAACAAATTAGAAGCCTAAGAAATCTAATTAATTAAAAAATATTTTTGTATTTTTTATTGAGGAAAATAGTTGCAATTTGCAAGTTAAACCTAATTTACTAATTAATCTTATTTAACAAAATAATCAGTGTTGAAATAATTGAAATGATTAATTTTCAAAAATTAATTTTAATTATAAAAAAACCTAATTCTATTTAATTTTAATTATGGAAAGAAAAAGTATTTAAGTTAACCTAGTTTCTATTAAATTTTAATTAAAAAAATGTTTAAGTTAACCTAATTAAACTAATTAATTAAATGCAAATAAATATTTTATGAAAAAAACGAAACCTAATTTTTTTTTGTAATTTTCTGATTTTATGATTTAATAATAAAAAACTAATTTTGTAAAAAATAATTAAGACAAATAATAAGATAAAAGAAATAAAAAAGCATGGGATTTAGGCCTGATTGTGAGAAGCAATCTGGGGGTGTGCTGCCAAATTTATAATGGGCCCAGGATGATGGCCCAGAGACTAGCGTCTGATCTGGTGAGATCATCTTCTGAGGGTGCACCATAGATCTTACCAGTGAGGGACCTTGGATCTGGTTGGAGACAGATCCCAAGGGTGAGATCTGAGGGCGCATGGTTGACCGCTAAGCATGAGATACATTGAATCCTGCATTAAAAGTTAAGAAAATAACAAAATGTGCACGCCTGGGATCAAACCCATGTCTTTGGCTTCACGTACCCACGCCTTTTCCATTTGTGCTACCAAGCTTAGTTGTATAAATGAAAACACAATAATATTATATGTAAAAAAATAAGATTAATACTTGGAAATAAAAAACGCGCGCCAGATTCAAACTGGCCAGTGATAGGCTTCCACCTAGTCGTCTTCTTCAGAAAATTGTCGTTTTAGGTACAAGGCTTTTACCTACGGATAACTTCTGTAGCTATAACCCCTGCATTTTAAAAAATCCAGTACAAGCAATATAAATCTCAGATAAGGCCATGGATCTATCGCTCGTGATTTCCTGAATACTAATTGACCCTTGATTGGGCCTAATTTAACTTATAACAAGAAACCCTAAAACGAAGCTCTGAACCCTAATAATGGCAGTTACTCGTATATCTACCAAAACAAACAATTAATTATGCCAATATGTTCTAAATGACTAAACAAACATGAATGTGTAGTTAGAATTCATTTATCATGCGCATATGTTCAAAATCAAATTCAAAAACCAAAGGCAAACCGTGGTTTTGTAGGGGGCGTTTCTGGGTGCTTTAATGCGTGGGAATGATCCAATTGGCTTCATAGTACTTCCAGCAATCGATTGTAAGTCTCAAGATGCTTTGAATCTCCTTATGGACAAAAATTCGACCTCTACTTTTTTGACAAAAATTTGAGTTTTGTTTTTGCTCTAGGGAGGCAGGTTGCGCGTGTGTTCTTGTTCTCTAGGGTTGGAAAGACTTTGTATATGTAGTGAATCCCTTTAGGGCAATATTTTTGGCAAGAATCTAAAGAATAATGTAATTGCCTTAATGAAGAAATCAAATCTTGAAAAGTTGCCAAATGTGGATATTTTGTGCCTATTTGGTCTTACATGAATTTCTTGCTATTATACAGACTGTATGGATTGTGATTCAATGCAAAAATCAAATCAAAACAAATCTTCATTATTTAATTTAATTTAATTTGATTTTTAAATGATTAAAATCAAAATAAATCAAATAAATTAGAAAATAATGCATGAAGAGGTTTATGGGTCATGGATCAGGCTAGGAGCAAGATAGAAGCATAAAAAGTTAGGCCCATTTGAAGAAAAATGCCTTTTTGGGCATGGTTGACTTTGTGTGCATTTCCAAAAATGGCCAACTTTGACGATGCATATCTCTCTTAATTTTGACCCTAAGAGGGTGTTCTTTGACTTTTTAGAAAGCATGGGATGTCCCCTAAACAACCCTTTTATTTCACCTCAATTGGATCTTCCATGTTCATGTAAGAAGCCTTGACCCAAAAGGTGTTTTTGTTGACTTTTAAAAAAGACCTATAATGTCTGATTTTATATATTTTCATAAGTGCATTTCTTGAACTTGAGGGCTGGAGAGAAGTTGTAGGGAATTGGATTCTATTCAAAATGAGCCTTGGATGAGAAATTTCTGATAAAGTATGAGAAAGTTATGTCTGGTCAAAGTTTGGTTGACTTTTCCTGCAAAAACTCTAATTTAGCAACTTTTGAGTTTTAATGAATTAGGAGCATTCCTTGAGGAATCATGATCAACCCTTGATCAAATGATGGATGTCACTTCAAAATGTTGATGTTGACCAAAAATCTTGAAGTTTGATTGTATGTGGTCCACAGTTGACTTTTGACCTAATACAGTTGGTTTTCAGGCATCTGAGTAGTTGACTGAGCAAACTCCTTGTGCAAGGCATGAAACTTGGCACGGATGATCTTGAGAACATATTAGGACTATGGAGAGCATATGAGGCCTTTGGAGCTCACCCATCTTGATAAAAACGGAAACCCTAATTGGAGGTTCATTTCTTTAGGAGAGAGTTTGTCTGGTTAACTCTTGGGCACCCTTGAGCCAATTGAGGATCTCAATGAACATATGTTGAGTAAAATTGGAGGGTAAATTTTGGGGTACAAAAGCTGCCCCTTTTAAATCTTCTTAAACCTGACGATGTAGATTGGCTGATCTGTCTTTCGTGATCTGAAGGTGGAAGATGATTGAACACTAGAGTGCCCAAAAATTTGTACTCGCATGAAGTAACACTGATCGGTGATATCGGAAATGGGCTTACAGATGCCATTTGGGAGTCGTTAGAGAGTCGTCGAAGATGGGCTTAAAGATGCCATCCAGAAAAGATATCAGTCGCATGAGAGATTTCTTTGCGAGAATTCTGGTACCTGCTGTTGAGGAGGATTTTGCAGGGGGAATGTTTATTTACGTCCTGGGAAGTAGAGTCTAGGAGCTTAGGTTGTCCATTACACTACTGGGGAATTAACTTCTGATTAAGGAGGTGGGAGTACACTGCACATCATGGTTACGATCCAGGCTGCTCAGCGACTTACTAGGGAAATGTGAAAATCAACCGTATTTGGTCAGGTCCAGGTGTTATATTGTTGTAAATTGTTTTCTAGAGATAAGGGAGAAGGAACCTGGATAGTAGGGTTACTTCGAAATGAGAGGCTGGATAGTAGGGCTATGAGAAGGAACCTGGGTAGTAGGGTTACTTCGAAATGAAAGCCTGGATAGTAGGGCTATGAGAAGGAACCTGGATAGTAGGGTTACTTCGAGATGAAAGCCTGGATAGTAGGGCTATGAGAAGGAACCTGGATAGTAGGGTTACTTCGATATGAAAGCCTGGATAGTAGTGCTATGAGAAGGAACCTGGATAGTAGGCTTACTTCGTTTTGAAAGCCTGGATAGCAGGGCTATGAGAAGGAACCTATATAGTAGGGTTACTTCGAGATGAAAGCCTAAATAGTAGGGCTATGAGAAGGAACCTGGATAATAAGGTTACTTTGAGATGAAAGCCTGGATAGTAGGGCTATGAGAAGGAACCTGGATAGTAGGGTTACTTCGAGATGAAATCCTAGATAGTAGGGCTATGAGAAGGAACCTGGATAGTAGGATTACTTTAAAATGAAAGCCTGGATAGTATGGATGTGATAAGGAACCTGGATAGTAGGGTTACTTTGAAATGAAAGCCTGGATAGTAGGGCTCTGAGAAGGAACCTGGATAGTAGGGTTACTTCGAGATGAAAGCCTGGATAGTAGGGCTATGAGAAGGAACCTGGATAGTAGGGTTACTTCGTTTTGAAAGCCTGGATAGTAGGGCTATAAGAAGGAACCTGGATAGTAGGGTTACTTTGTTTGGTCACTTGGCTTAGTTGACCCGTTTGGTTTCAAGAACTGATTTTTTATTAGCTGTCTGCAGATATGACATGTATATCTGTTGGAATTGTTGGTGATAATTGTCTTTCCTGAAAGGATAACAGGGTTAATCATATGTGTGATGCATGAAATTCCTTGTGAGATGATGTTCTCAAAATAAATGAGATTATGATGTATGTGATATGTATGCGCATGTCATGATGTATGAACATGAAATTCTATTGGGACATGTCTGAGTCTGGGAAAATAAATCCCTGACTGCTGTTGGAGAGTATAGCATTCCTGATTATTGTAGAGGCATGTGGTTCTTCTACTTCTGCTGGGGATGATGAACGGAAATGATTATGCTGGAAGATTACTCCTTGTTGTTTGTGACTATTCTTCCAGGGAGAGACTCTGTTTGAGAATAGCTCTGCGGGGGAAAAGTTATGTTGGAAGGTGAATTTCTGTGGTTGAAGTAATAAGCTTTGTTGGGGATTGAGCTTCAGTATACAAAGAAATAAACTCTGCTTGAGAGACATATTTTATGACCTATTTGCGATTATGAAATTCGGCTGGGGGATATAGATGTCAGGTTTTTGAGAGACCCTGGCTGGGGAGCTTACTTCCTGCTTTGGGAAAGCCGATATCCAATGCCTTGATTGCTTTTACTCTATGGGGAGTATAGATGATACGAGGTCGTATGCACTGATGATTATATTACAAAGTTGTCTATGCCTCGGTACCTGCTGGACAGAGTGACTGTCGGGTTTGACATTACTTATTTTTGCCCCTATTTCTTAAGTTTCGAGCAATTGTCTTTTCGTTTCTTATGTAAATATTTATGAGCAGCAATTATATTCAAATGCATATGTCAATAATAAATCATTGGACGTTCTTGCAAAACAAAACGGGAAAAGAAAAACAAATGGTTTTGTAAAAAATGATTTGTATTAATTTCTTGAAGTTGGCTTGTAACAGGCATTTTTTGTACAAGGAGGTTGACGCTCTAATAAGAGAACACCGTCGTGAAAAGGAGGCTATACAATATTGTGTACAACAAAAAGAAAACGACTATGTGCAATAGTCCCGTTTAAGTTTCAATTCTGCTATTTCCGCTATGTCTTCGAGCGTCTCATCACTTTGCTGCTTGTCCGAAGTTGATTAGATTGATCGGTGTCATTCGAGCTTGACAGTTGATACTGAGGTCTAATCGCAAGGTGATCCAAAGGGACATAGTGATACGCTTTACATCCCTAACTTTTGCCTGAACTTCCCTTTTGGGTTTTCAGTCCATCGGGATACCCTTTCTTCCCCAAGCCGCCTTTTCAGGTTTTATGCTTGGCGGGTGTACAAATTTTTCATTTTCATCCCTTATTTTTGCCTGAACCCTTTTGGTTCGCCGGGAAGCCCTTATTTTTGCCTAGGCCAGTCAACCTAGCAGGTCTTTGATAAGGCGTAGTATCTTTTCACTATGTCTGCATTGACAGGGTGGGAAGGTCGTCACCGTCCATGGTGATTAGAATCATAGCTCCACCCGAGAAAATGTTTTTAACCACAAATGGCCCTTCGTATGTGGGAGTCCATTTGCCCCTGGGATCACCTTGCGGCAGTATGATGCACTTGATTACTAGATCTCCGACTTGACATGTCTGATCATGACAGATAGCAGTAAGTCTCTTATCATTGATCAGATTTAGTTGATCAAGTCGAGTCTGGATCTAATCGTCTTTATTCAAACTCGCATCTTTCATAATCCTTAAAGAAGGAATCTGGACCTCGATGGGTAGGACTGCCTCTATGCCATATACCAGAGAGTAGGGTGTTGCCCCTGTCGACGTCCGCACTAAGGTACGGTACCCATGAAGAGCGAATGGTAACATCTCATGCCAGTCTTTGTATGTCACCGTCATCTTCTGTATAATATTTTTGATGTTCTTGTTAGCCGCTTCGACAGCGCCATTCATCTTCGGCCGCTAGGGAGAAGAGTTATGATGTTGTATCTTGAATTGTTTATAGAGCTCAGTGATCATCGTGTTATGGAGATTTGTACCATTGTCAGTGATAATTCTTTCTGGCACACCATACCGACAGATCAGATTATGTCGGATAAACCGTGCCACAACGTTCTTGGTCATAGTAGCGAAAGAGGCCGCCTCAACCCATTTTGTGAAGTAATCAATGGCCACCAGGATGAAGCGATATCCATTGGAAGCGATAGGCCTGATTTCTCCGATCATGTCAATGCCCCACATTGCAAAGGGCCACGGAGTTGTCAAGACGTTTAAAGGAACCAGAGGCACATGCACCTTATCAGCATAAATTTGGAACTTATGACAAGTTCGGGCGTGCTGATAATAATCTGCTTCCATAGTGGACCAGTAGTATCCTGCCCGCAGGATCTTCTTAGCCATGGTATGTCCACTGGAATGGGTTCCGAAGGTACCTTTATGTAGATCTGTCGTAATTATCTCTGCTTCGCTCTTGTCTACACACAGTAGTAAGGTAGATTCATGATTGCGCTTGTAGAGGATTCCATTACTGGGGAAGAATTTTGCAGCGAACCTTCTCAGGAACTTCTTATCATTGACAGATGCCTCTTCAGGATGCTCTTGAGTCTCGAGCTACTTCTTCACTTCATGAAACCAGGGTTTGTCTGCCACCTCTTCTGTATCAATTTCACAATAGTGCGCTGGTTCATCCAACCTTTCAATGGTGATTCGTGGAGCTTCGTTGTCCCACCTGACTTTGAACATAGAAGACATGGTAGCTAGCGCGTTCGCTAACTGATTCTTCTCTCGTGGGAAATGTTCAAAGGTTACCTCCTCAAAGTGTGGGAGCAATGTCAGCACATGCTCTTTGTATGGGATGAGATTCGGATGCTTCGTATCCCATTCGCCTTTGATCTGACTTATCACTAAGGCTGAATCCCTGTAGACATTTAAGAACTTGATCCTGAGGTCACTAGCGGCTTTGAAACCCATGATGCAGGCCTCATACTCCGACATGTTGTTAGTGCAGTTGAAACATAGTCAGGCAGTGAAAGGAATATGACAGGCCTTAGGAGATATGATTACGGTGCGGATGCCATTACCAAGTGCGTTCGAAGCTCCATCAAAAACCATAGTCCATTGGGATCCTTCTTCAGGTCCTTCATCCGGTCCAGGTTCTTCATATTCAGTCACCAGCATAATTTTCTCGTCCGGGAACTCAAAATTCATGGACTGGTAGTCATCCACGGCCTGTTGAGCCAAATGATCAGCCAATACACTTCCCTTGATTGCTTTCTGGGTTGTACATTGTATATATTATTCCGTTAAGATCATCTTCCATCTCGCTTTTCTTCCGTAGAGAGTGGGCTTCTCGAAGATGTACTTGATTGGATCCATCTTAGATATCAACAGAGTAGTGTGGGTCAAAATGTAATGTCTTAGTCGGCGAACAACCCATGCCAAAGTGCAACAAGTTTTCTCGAGCAGTGAGTATCTTGTCTCATAGTCGATAAACTTTTTGCTAAGGTAGTATATTACGTGCTCTTTTTAACCAGACTCGTCATGCTTCCCCAGCACACACCCCATTGAATTGTCTAGCACTGTTAAGTATAGTATCAAAGGTCTTCCTTCAACCGAAGGCATCAAAATTGGCGGTTCTTGGAGATATTATTTGATCCTTTAGAAGGAGGTATGGAATTCGTTATTCCACTTTACCACTTGATCTTTCTTCAGAAGCTTGAAGATGGGCTCACAAGTAGCAGTCAGATGTGAAATGAACCTAGCGATATAATTCAAGCGTCCCAAGAAACCTCTAACTTCTTTCTCTATGCAGGGAGCCGGAATCTCTTGTATGGCCTTTACCTTTGCGGGGTCTACCTGAATACCTTTGTCACTGACGATGAAACCCAAAAGCTTACCAGACCTTACCCTGAAGTGCATTTGTTCAGATTCAACCTCTGCTTGTATATCTTCAATTTGTCAAACAACTTTTTTAGATGATCCAAGTGTTCCTCTTCAGTTTGAGACATGGCTATCATGTCATCAACATAAACCTCGATCTCATGGTGAATCATATCGTGGAACAAAGCGACCATGGCTCGCTGATAGGTTTCCCCAGCATTTTTCAACCCAAAAGGCATTACCTTGTAACAGAAAGTGCCCCACTATGTGACGAAGGTTGTCTTCTCCATGTCTTAAGGATCCATCTTGATCTGGTTGTAGCAAGAGAAACCAACCATGAAGGAGAAGATTTTGTGCTACGCGGTGTTGTCAACCAGAACATCAATGTGAGGAAGCGGGAAGTCATCCTTGGGGCTTGCCCTGTTCAGGTCTCTGTAATCCATACACATCCGTACCTTGCCGTCCTTCTTAGGCACCCGAATAATGTTAGCCACCCACTGCGTATAGGAGGTGACAACTAAGAACCCTGCATCGATATGCTTCATGACCTCTGCCTTGATCTTCTCTGACATTTCAGGGCGCATATGGCGGAGCTTCTGTTTAACCGGAGGACAATCTTCTTTAGTTGGCAAACGATGTACCACAATATCAGTGTCTAAACCAGGCATGTCTTCATATAACCAGGCGAAGATCTCAATGTAATCGTGCAACATCTGTATCAACCGTTGTTTGATCTGAGTCTCCAGATTTGCGCCGATCTTGACTTATTTTTTGTCCACCTTCGTGCCCAAGTTTATCGTCTCAACTGGCTCTTCATGAGGCTGTATATCCCTTTCTTCCTGCTGTAATAGTCTAGCAAGTTCTCCAGGCACCTAACAGTCGTCCTCACCTAGGTCCTCGGCTTTGTTGATCGGATTTTCGAAATCATAACTGGCAGTAGCAGAATTGTTATCAATGGGATCAAGAGTGGATATGGATCTGCAGTTTGATACGTGAGTGTGTGTAAGAGCATAGCTGTATTGATAAAATAAAGGCAAAAAGGAAAAATAGAGAGCGCAAAATTTGTATGCAAAGAACGTCCAATGTTTTATTGATGATATATGAAATGACATAATAACCCTCACAGATAGAACCAATTGTGCCTTGGGTAAGACACAAGGCCATAAAGTTTAAATTGTTTATTACAAACTTTAGAAAATAAGTAAGATAATTACTACGGAATAAAATAAACTGTTATAAAATCCTTAGCCTTCCAGTTACTCGGTCCACCCTTGGTAGTCGGGTATATCTAACTGTCAATGTCAGAGTCTTCCTCATTGTCTTCAATGGCATTAATTCCCCGATTGCTAATGTGTAGGGGAGGTCCTCCAGCTCGAGCGCGTTGAACAGCCCTTTGAGCTCCTGAAGTAAAGCCCAAACCAAACTTATCAGTTTTGTGAGTAAAATCAGGGAGTTGTCCCCAGTTGGTATACCCACCTTCTTCAACCACTGCTCTGGCGTCTTTGAGAGAATCCATCTTCAGAGGAGGTTTGGTGTCGGTAGTAGTCTCAGTCGACGCCAAAATCTGGGGAACCTCTTCAAAGTTTTGACAAGGAGTCCCTTTGAATTCCCCGTTGTAGCGGTAGAAATGTTCAAGACTAAGCCATTGGATTGACTAGACTTTATGCAAATCAAAATCAAAATCTCCCCTGTGCTTTATTGTTTCCAAAGGAATGGGAAAAGAGCGAATAACCCGAAAAAGGGGGAAAGATTCAAGGTAAGGGGGTTGGTTATGCAAAGGGAAGGTATTAGCACCCTAAACATCTACGGTACTCCGCAGAAGCCTCTTTGAAAAATCTGTATATTTTGGCTATATAAAATGTGTTGTATATAAAATGGATGGTGGAGGTGAGAAAAGAAATGTTTTTTTATGATTTTTGCACCCGCCGCAGTTGTGAACCTTTAGTGCCTACGTACCACCTTTCATGCAATAGGGGATCAGGGTACACGTAGTTCCTCTTTAAAAATCTTGAAACAAAAGTGTGTTGGTTGATTTTAAGAGATAAGACATCATTGTCATTGTCCGTGTGGAAAACATACTTACTACCCACAATCATGAGAAAGGAGAATTTGCATCATCTCAAAGTGGAGGATATGGCCTGGATTTTAAAATCAACAATGCCTCATTCAACACCCAAGTGGAAAATATCTCTCTTCACTACATATTGTAGAAGTATAGTTGTTTGCATCACTACAAGGATTGGCAAGAGTCTAACCTTTTGAGAAAAAGTTTTAAAGATAAAAACCAAAGTGGAAAAATGGTTTGAAATGAGATTGATTGACTTTTAGTCTTCTCACAAAAAAGTGTCAAAGTATTATTAAATTGATTAAAGTTTATTGATGAAAATGTTTTTTTTTTTAAAATGCATGGACCTAAGTCCAAGTTTATTATGAAAGTGTTTCAAGTTTAGAAACAAGAGGAGTTTAAAAAGGAGGGAGAAGATTTTTGAAATTAAAGAGGATGGGAGGAGTAGAAGAGGATATCCTAAAGCATAAGGTAAAAGCTAAGGATAAGGACCATCTAACCAACAAGAAGCCAAAGCTTGACATTAAGAGCCAAGATAAAATTCTAATTCTTTGGATTGAAACCAAGCAAGCAAAGATACTAGACCTCTTCAAGTGTATTAAGTCTTCACAATAATTGGTCAGAGTAACAGTTGTATACGGGTGAATTCCATATTACAAACAGAGGATGTAATCACAAAAACCTGCAAACAAAAAACAAACAAGCAACCCAATATCTTGAGGTAAACCTCAAGAGCTCCAGACAAAATAATCAGATAAGATTACAAGGTATCCAAGATAGGCCAAGGT
Organism: Vicia faba; assembly: GCA_948472305.1. Lineage (NCBI taxonomy): Eukaryota > Viridiplantae > Streptophyta > Magnoliopsida > Fabales > Fabaceae > Vicia > Vicia faba. The sequence goes on along the minus strand of OX451740.1, from coordinate 827,804,856 downwards.
TTCTAATTCTAAGTCCAAGAAAAGTCCACTGCTCCATCATGCCAAGGATAGTCACCAAATAGTCCAAGTGTCATTAAGAGTTTTTTAGGGTTTGAGTTGGTTATTAAGTATTTTGAGAAAGAAAAAGAAAAGCTCAAGTGAGCAAAGTAAAAATGATAAGAAAATAAATGCTCAAATGAGCAAAGATAAAAATGGCATGAAATGAAAAAATGCTAAAAGTAAATAGCACATAAAGCATAAAAAAAGAATGAAAGCATAAGGTAAAACAAGTCAATAATTAGTGGTTAGTTGGATGATCATCTTGAAACTTGCATTTGGAACTCATTAGAGGATTGGTAGAACCAAAGCCTCCACACAACAAGTTGCATTTGCTTTTTGTCAAGTATATCATCCATTTGGAATTCTCATAAGTACCATTTAATGATCAACGATGTTTAAGTGATCCGCGTTGACCAAAGGTGTTGTAGATCCATTAGAGGATTGGTAGAACCAAATCCTCCACACAATGAATCTCAAGGTTATTGGATCAAAGAGATCAAATTAACATACTTGGGCTTACAATCATAAGTTTGGGCCACGAATGATCATTTATTCGAATCGGGACAAAATTTAGCATTATGTTAAGCAATCGTAAGTGGAATTATATAGAAGTCGCACCTATTTTGAGGCCAGTCAATAACAATCTATGCACCATTTGTTTTGAGACATGATATAGAGATCATGCTCTAATAACATTTAGTGCAATTAGAAGGGGTAGAGATGAAGAGGAATTAGGGTAAATAGAAAAACCACATTTGAATTAATATTTAATTAAACTATTATTAAAATCATTCGTCCATTTTTATGGAGTTAAACTCAACACCATGGATCCAATGATGTTAATAAAGCTATGATCAAAAGATCAACCCAAGACAGCCAGAAAATAATCACAAAATAATATCACATTTAATACACATATTAAAAGGTTTAAAAAATATTTTTTAAAAAGGAAATAACGAGGGAAATACCAATTATATTCAAATTAATCAAGAAATGAAAAATAAGACCATAGAAAAATCAGAAAAGGGGCCAAGTAATTTTACAAAATTTTTGGTAATTTTTAAAAGTCAGAAACTATTTTTAAAAATTAAAATAAATGGGTGAAATAAACAAAAATGGTAAAAAAATAGTAAAGTCAGAAACAAAAATAAAATAAGGTCACCAATATTTGTCACAATATCATTGGATCATTCCATAATTTTTTCAGAATTTAAAAATATGTAAAAGTATTTTTAAACATTTTTAACAAATCAAATAAGTGTAAAATTGATAAAACATACCATAACACAAAAATAAATTGTGAAAAATAAAAATCAGAAAGAGAATAATCAAATATTTTTCATAATTTTTTTAGATTTTTTGGACTAAAAATGAATTTTCTATGATTTTTTGAAATTTAAAACAATTAAAATATAAAAATCAGAAAAAGAAAAAAAAATAAAAATATGTGGACCATTGGATGAGAGTCAAAGCGCGTTAGTAATCAAATCCAAAGGATCTGGCGCATTGTGCATATCATGGTCTTTACTGAATAAAGCACTGAATCAAATATAAAATCAAAAATACAAAAAATACAAATGGCACGCTTTCATTGGTTAGAAGGTGACACGTTGGTCATCTTCAACCTCCAGCGTCACGAATTGCAGGTCTCTCAAACTGTAAAATCAGAAGCTCAGACCTATGTCGTTCGCTTTGTCTCTTCAAGACGAAGACAACCATACCCTCGCACCATATTTATATAAATTGTAACTCAGGCAATTTGGAGAGAAAGTTTTGAAAGGGGATTTGAAAATTCATGGTCAAAACGTGCTTCCAGATAAAAGTAAGTGTTGCGACTAGAACCAGGGCAACGAGAGCAACACAATGATACCAAAGTTTTGAAGAATTAATGAAGGAATCTACCTATTGAAGTTGAGTTGCAGAGCTCTGAAACTGGACTTCTATGGAGCAATGTAGGGCACGATTCTTGAATGTAATTGTATGGTTAGGTTCAGGGAAGATCAAGGAAGGTGAATTGATAAAAAAAATGGATTGAAAAAGGCTTGAGAATAGGATTCGAAGTAGCTGAATTCTGAGTTGTGAAGCAAGTTTGGCAGGGTGATTCTGGCTATCTAAGCTTGGGAAATTGAATGGGGGATAACCCTCTATTTATAGGGAATCAAATGGGATTCTCAAGCATGTGGAATGATGCAAATTGGAGGGAAATCGTGTGAACCTGATACACGAGCAAAGTGTGATCTGATTTGCATCAAAACTCATTAAATCCTTGTGTTTCAAGGCTCTAATCCACTTTGGCAACTTGGTTAAACAGGTTTAGATCACAAACGCGTGCTAATTTGATGTTTAAAGGCCAAAATATGGATTTCAAATTCTGACTTATGGTGAAACTTCAGTTCCAAGTTACCAAGTTCAATCCAATGGCATTTCCACCTCAGGGGGTCTTAGGACAAAATTCTTAATCTTTGGAAAAATTAGGTAACAAGCTTTTCAATGGAAAAAGAATGGAATCAAATGGAGGCTTGAGCTGAAAATTATATGGAGTCAAAGTTGAAGAAAAAGAGTTGACTTTCAATACTTAGAAATATTTCAAATTCTTCTTTAAAAATGATCCATAATCTCTTGCATTCAAACATGGCCTTGCACTTAGAATTTACTCTTGGTAAAAAAAGATGGAATGAATTAGACTTCTTGAATGACATTTTGCAATTTGAACCAATCAAAATCTACAAAAATTGAGCAAGTTATGACTTGTTGAAGTTGGCCAAAAATCATGAAATGACCTATAATCTTTTGCATTCTCAAGGCAACTTCCATCCATTTTCTCACTTTGCTAATAAAAGAAGGCATGAAGTAAACATCTTTAGGATCATCATGAAAAAAGAATGGGCCCAAGGTGATAAAAATTTACCTAGTTATGATCATTTAAGGTCACATATGGAAAATTGGGGATTCATCTGGGTGACTTGTAACCTTTCTTCTTCATTAAGTTCCTTCCACATGAAAACTCTTTGGAACTTTTGAAGTGATTTGTTGGTAACTCATTGAAGAGAAGAATGTTTTTGGAACCACTCATTGAATATATGTCCCTTTGAAGTCCAAAACCCTAGCTTCTAGATCAATAGAATGCTTGGGGGAACTTTGTCAAGTTTGAAAAAACTTTTTGTGCCAATATTCTTCCTTTGTGAATAGAATTTGTTGAGGATGATGATGAGGACTCATGGCCACCAAAAATACTTCCATACCAACTTAAAAACAACTTCATTGGTGAGGTTTGAATCTCTCAAGCTTTGACTAGGGCATGGAAATAAACTCATGAACCCATGATACAACTTGCTAATCCTCATTGCCTTCACCTACATTATTAACAAGTAAGACAAACCAATATTGTATTTGTTAATTTAGAGAGAAAATCAAAGCAAAATATCCATGATCACCAAAGAAAACAAGTCAAGGTGCTTGGTAACTCCTCAAAGAGCAAAGCTAAAGATAAGGAGAAGAACCAAAAGCCCTAATGTGATTTTATGGTGATTGAAACAATATGGTATGATGAAGGGATCTTAGGGGCAAAAATTGGGTACAACACCCGTCCATCTCCACATACCTGAAGGAGTTCAGTTGGCTCACTATATACTCCTCTTTGCCATGCACAGTGAGAATCTTCCCCTTCACCGGATACTTCAGCATTTGGTGCAGTGTAGAAGTAACAACCCCAGCTTCATGGATCCAAGGACGGCCCAACAAACAAGAATATGAAAGCCTGATGTCCATCACGTAGAAGGTGGACTCAAAGGTTTGAGAGCCTACCTTTACAGGGATGTCCACCTCCCCATGCACCATTCTCTTCGACCCGTCAAAATCCCTTACCACAATATTACTAGGCTTTCAGGTCAAGCCTTTACAATTCAACTAATCGAGAGCCTTCTTAGGCAGAACATTCAGCGAAGACCCAGTATCCACTAGCACGTAAGCCATAGTGGTGCCCCTGCATTCGATTGAGACATGCAGAGCATCATTATGCTTCCTCCCTTTCGGTGTCAAGTCAGCATCTGAAAAACCCAGCCCATTGATAGCAGTCAAGCTGGCTACACAGTCTTTGAATTGATCAGCCGAGGTCTCTTGCGGCACGTGCGCAGTCTTGAGGAATGCGATCAAAGCCTTCGCATGGGCATCGGAACACAACAACAGAGACAACATGGATATCTTCGAGGGGGTCTGCCCCAACTGCTCGACCATATTGTAGTCTCTCTTTTTAATTATTTTTAATATTTCCTCTATATCTTGCTTAAAGGCTTCCATGATGATCTTTCTAGGTTCCTCCGTTCGGGCAGGCTCACCTATGGCTTCTTTTCCTCGGGTTCCAGATGACATGACGGCAGGATTAACAATTGGAGTAAGAACATAAGTAGTAGTTGAAGTATCGATAGGAATAGCAGGTGAAATAACAACAGGCTTATTGACAGTCCTCGGGGAAATCTCGGGAGAGAAAACCCTTCCACTTCTGGTAATCTTACTTGTCCCAACAATTTTACTGACATCGGGATCAGCCTCTTCATTCTTCAGATCTTGTTTAACACCATAATAGTAAACATCGGCGCCATAATGACAAGGGACATCTTTGTCTGAGGTGTAAGGGACAGGACCACGAAAGGTGATTATTAACGAAGAAACTCTCAAAGCGGGTGTAATCCTAACAGGTCTTCGAGGAGACCTTGGAAGGATTGGAGGAAATGGTTATAATAGCGACATCTTCAAACGGAACAGTTGGAATCAAAGTTTTCTCGAACAAAATTTCTCTGCTGTCCATCAGGCGCTGGACACCTGTTTTCAGCAAATAGCAACCAGAAGGCAGAGATGAACACATGTGGAAACCTTCATCACAACCCAGAAATAAACCGGCCAGTAACAAATTCTTCTTAACAGTCATAAGGGGAGTAGAAACTTCATTAACTGAGGTGACAAACAAATCGGTATCAACGGCATTGACTCCTCGGTTGTGCTTAGGCATGGGAGCAGTTATGACATTGGGCTTCTCCAGCACATCGAACTCAATCTCCTTGGCTTCAATCAGATCTTGTACCTTATTTCTCAGAGCCCATCAGTCATTTGTATCGTGGCCGTGACTCTCAGAATGGTAGGCACATCGAGCGTTTGGATTGTACCGAGGAGACGTGGTATTAGGATTCTTGGGAGCCTCTTTCAAGGTTTCCAAGTTAGATCTTAGCAGATGGGGTAGAACCTCTGTCAATGTCAAGTTAATCCGGGTAAATTGCCTTTGTGGTCTTTCTATCCTTTGCTGATTGTTGCATTGCAGAGCAGCCGTATGCCTAGGTATCATTACAAAACTTACTGTCGGATGGTGTTCAGCTCTTCTTTGACCTCTTAGGCTATAAATGGCACTGGCCTCCTTCTTACAAGTGAAAGGCTTCTTTACTGAACTAGAGGAGGTGTCTTTCTGTATTTTACCACTCCGAATCTCAGCCTCTACCCTTTCTCATGTCAATATCAACTCGGTGAAACTAGCTGATGAGCTGCCAATCAAATGATTAAAGAATGGACCAGATAGCGTCCCAAGAAACATGTCAACCAACTCCCTGTCAGATAAGGGGGGTTGGACTCTCCCATCCAAGTCTCTCCACTTTTGCGCATAGTCTTTAAATCCTTCACCTGCACCCATGGACATACTCTGGAGTTGAGTACGAGTAGGGGCGAGGTCGACGTTGTATTGATACTACTTATAAAAAGCAGCAGCCAAATCTTCCCATTTTTGGACATTGGTCCCCTCCAATTGGTAGAACCATTCAAGTTGAGTCCCTGACAGACTGTCTTGAAAGAGGTGAACCCACAAGTTTCTATCAGCGGTGTGGGGCTGGATCTTCCTTACATAGGAACGAAGATGGAGATTTGGGCAAGACACCCCCATCATACTTTGCAAAAACTGGAGCCTTAAATTTCTGTGGGATGACCACTCCTGACACCAATCCCAGTTCTTTGAAATCCAACCCAGGTATTCTCTGGACTTCCATAGCACTCAAACGATCTTCCAACTGCTTGTATCTATCCTTAGTAGGGGGATACTTCTCATCATTATAGTCTGTATCATTGTCAGAAACTTCAGGACTAGGGTCCTTCTCCCTTGTCTCCCTTTCTTGGTTCTCTCCTCCTTGGATGATGAGGTCAGATCGACTGGTTGCTTTAACGGCCCCCTGAACCTTCTGCCCATAGTCAAAATACCAGAGACCTTCTTCTTTTTCTTCTTCTCCTTCAGGATGAGGGCTTTCAGATCCTCCTGCCCTTTAGCCAGAGTTATGAACATCTGTTGAAATTGGGCATTTTGTGCCTGAAGATCTTTGAGGCTTTGTTCAGAAGACATTTTTGCTGAAATAAACAGCGAAGAAGATGAGAATCCTTTAATGGTACATGTATATGCAATGCTATAGATGGGATGCGTATGCAATGATTTCAAGTACTTTGGGAAATTTAAATTTGCGAACCAAAATGAAATAAATATTTTATTAGTAGAATTCAAAATACAATTTCCTTTTAGACGTTATAATTAAAAATTCTAAAAACTAAAAAACCAAGTTTCCCATGGATGCTTCCTCTTCGTGCCAAGATAAAAATTAAGGCTTTTTTCCTCATGAAGCTGCTTTGTGAGCTCTAAAACCTTTTTCCCCTGGGCATAGAACTGGTCCCTATAAGTATCACGCTCCTTCTTCAACTGGATCCAAGACCTCTATAGTTCTTCAAGATCAGTGGGCATATCAGGATGAAGAACCGTGTAAGGAATATCCCCTTCAGGAATGGGCTCCACAATCACTGGTAAGACGGCTATGTAGGGTATCATAAGTTTTTGAGCGCGAGATCGTACCCATTGGAGATAAGGTTCCATAGGAATGGAATTCTTCGGCCCCAAAGTCTTGGCATCAGATCTGTTTACCATTCCCCAAGCTCGTATGAACCTCTGGCGATACCCTTGAACATCATCCTCATAGTTAAACATAATGCCCTAGATAAGTAACTCATGAGGACCATCCCTTCGAGCGTAACCAAATTGTCGCAGAGCAAAACAAGGATTATAAGTTATGCCTCCCCTAATGCCAAGTAGTGGGTCATTAGGGAACTCCTCATAGCGGTCAATAATAGCAATATCTCCCACAACTCGGGAATACTAGAGAATATTTGTGTGAGAAAGTGACATTATCCTTTGCGACCAACCCAAACCTTATTCATTCTTCAGTACTGACTTAGGGAGATCAGAAATAAACCACCTTGACAACAATGGCGTGAAGCACATAAGAACCCCTCTTCTCTTCATGGTACGAGTATGGAGAGCGTGCAAGATATCTCCGAGCAAAGTAGGCACGGGGTTGCGAGAGAGGAAGATATTGATAGCATTCACATCTATGAGCAAGTCTGGATTAGGGAACAGTACTAACCCATAGATTAGAACATCCAAAACCTCCTCAAAAGCCTGAAAGTCCAAATCATTCCAAAATAGTTGGGCCTTCTCTATTAGGAACTTGGCTAGAAAATCCTTGACTTCACTTCTTATTTCCCAATTGGATACAACGTCGTCCCGTTTCAGATGCAAAGCAGAGGCGATTACTTATGGCTTAGGAACCTCTTCTAAACCTGTGAAAGGAACCTGGTCCATAATAGGTAGATTCAATAACTGAGAGAACTCTTCCATGGTAGGCACCAACTGATAGTCTAGAAAGTTGAAGTAGTAGTGCTCAGGATCAAAGAACTGAAAGAGTACACCCATCATCTTTTCATCAAAGCTCGAAGTAACCAAGTTGAGAAGTCGACCATGTCTCTTAGTGAATTCAGAAGTTTCAGGAACCCTTGATACTAGTTCCTTGAGTTGGGGAGGTATTCTCACAAAGCTGATTTGGATAGTGTTTCTACGAGCGGAAGCCATGATCTACAAAACAGAACAAAGATAAATTCCCTTGATCCTTGAAATGATTATTGTGATAAGAATGGATGCTATGTTATGATGCATGATGTTATGTTCAAACAAATTAAATCACACACAAGCAAAGCACATAATAGACCTTAGGTTCAAAGGCTTGCATGAGGTTAAAGGTAAGTACCCTCTTGAAGTTTAGTTGGTTTCAAACCTATCTTAGAAACATAACTGGGTTCTAAGGATTCTCAATATCCCTAATCATCCTTTATCGGACATTGTTTCAGCTCAGGCAATCTTTTCTTGTGACCGAAATATCCCGAAATTCTGATCTCAATGAGTGTAGCATCGAGTATCAACCAATCCTTAGCTTTATACCGAGGCCGGTTATCTCACTACTTTCTAATGCCTAATTTTGTTAAACTAAGGTTCTAAGGTCCGTTAGTGCTTCACGACACCATGCAGCGGCCCCATATTCTCCTCATTTCCACATGAAGGATACCGGTACCAACCAAAGTGTCACACCAACACAATCATCGCTTAAACCATATCGGTCTATGCCGTACAGTCTCCACGATCTATTGTTGTTTACCTAAAAAAGTATCCCCAGATCCGGGTGTAGGATATTTAGAAATGCACAAACAAAACCCTTAAAGATAAAGCAGGAAAAGCAAACAAGAAAGAAATTAAAATGACCTGGATCCTAAGGTATACCCCACATTATAATAAATCCCCAGCAAAGTCGCAAGTTCTGTGATACGGTGGTAGAACCGACTGTTATATTGGTTTTCATTTTTTGTTTTCAAATGTTGTGGTAAGCAAGAGTCGCTACCGAATTTTCTTTCATCCAACAAAGGAAAAGAAAAAAGAACAGAAAAAACCTTTTTTCAAGATATTTCTGAGTACAGGGGGGTAGATTATAGAAAGGGGAGGTGTTAGCACCCTTTCTATTCGTGGTTTTCCACGAGCTCTTAGGTACTTGCTCATTTTTTAAATTGCTTGTGTATGTTTGTTTTAAAAAGTTTTGTTTACTTCGTGATAACCCTTGTATCGGTCCTCAAGAGTGTGACGAAGTTGTTTTGAAAACTGTTTTTGAAAAGTGTTTGTGTGAAAAGTTTTTATTTTGAGCAAGTACTTAAGATTTCTACATACTCGAAAAAGGTCCGTTCGTTTTTGTTTCCTTTAGACAGTGCTATCCTACTATTAAGGAGTAGGTAGCTCCGTCATTGGATTTTTAAAGGGGCGTTCAAAGGGACGAAATGGTCTCTGAAGGCAACAAGTAAAGATACCTTAGCATTTTGAAGGGACTATCGTCATAAGATCGATTCGTAGGCAACTCGAGGGACAAGTAGGGACTATGATCTTTGTGACGACTTTTAATCGCGGTTCATTGCTAAGGTATCCCTACGTTCGAGGGACACGACCATTATTTCCAAGGCAACCAAATGGGGCAAACCCTAGGAGTGAGCATGTGCAAGTGTGTTTTTTTCCAGTTAATTATCTTTGCACAATTAGGGTTCTCTACCGTTTTAAATTGATTTATCTTGCCATTCAATCCTATTATCCATACATCTAGGCAGTTTATAATTGCGGGCAGTAAAGTGCGATAAATTAAAACTCTAGCTATTACAAGTCCTTGGGGAGGGGATTACATAACCAAAAATCGGGGGAAAATGATAAATACGAAATAGTAAACCTAATTAACTATTACAAACTTGGAACATTTACAATAATTAATAAAAATAAGGAAAAAACAATGCGCGAAAGTTAAGACGGAAACAAATTAGAAGCCTAAGAAATCTAATTAATTAAAAAATATTTTTGTATTTTTTATTGAGAAAAATAGTTGCAATTTGCAAGTTAAACCTAATTTACTAATTAATCATATTTAACAAAATAATCAATGTTGAAATACTTGAAATAATTAATTTTCAAAAATTATTTTTAATTATAAAAAAACCTAATTCTATTTAATTTTAATTATGGAAAGAAAAAGTATTTAAGTTAACCTAATTTCTATTAAATTTTAATTACAAAAAAAAAGTGTTGAAGTTAACCTAATTAAACTAATTAATTAAATGCAAATAAATATTTTATGAAAAAAACTAAACGTAATATTTTTTTGTAATTTTCTGATTTTATGATTTAATAATAAAAAAATAATTTTGTAAAAAATAATTAAGACAAATAATAAGATAAAAGAAATAAAAAAGCATGGGATTTAGGCCTGATTGTGAGAAGCAATTTGGGAGTGTGCTGCCAAATTTATACTGGGCCCAGGATGATGGCCCAGAGACTAGCGTCTGATCTGGTGAGATCATCTTCTGAGGGCGCACCATAGATCTTGCCAGTGAGGGACCTTGGATCTGGCTGGAGACAGATCCCAAGGGTGAGATCTGAGGGCGCATGGTTGACCACTAAGCATGAGATACATTGAATCCTGCATTAAAAGTTAAGAAAATAACAAAATGTGCACGCTTGGGATCAAACCCATGTCTTTGGCTTCACGTACCCACGCCTTTGCATATGTGCTACCAAGCTTAGTTGTATAAATGACAACACAATAATATTATATGTAGAAAATAAGATTAACACTTGGAAATAAAAAAACGCGCGCCAGATTCAAACTGGCCAGTGATAGGCTGCCACCTAGTCATCTTCTTCACAAAACAGCCGTTTTAGGTACAAGGCTTTTACCTATGGACAACTTATGTAGCTATAACCCCTGCGTTTTCCAAAATTCAGTACAGGCAATATAAATCTCGGATAAGGCCATGGATCGATCACTCGTGATTTCCTGAACACTAATTGACCCTTGATTGGGCCTAATTTAACCTATAACAAGAAACCCTAAAACGAAGCTCTGAACCATAATAATGGCAGTTACTCGTATATGTACCAAAAACAAACAATTAATTATGCCAATATGTTCTAAATGACTAAACAAACATGAATGTGTAGTTAGAATTCATTTATCATGCGCATATGTTCAAAATCAAATTCAAAAACCAAAGGCAAACAGTGGTTCTGTAGGGGCGTTTCTGGGTGCTTTAACGCGTGGGAATGATCTAATTGGCTTCAGAGTACCTCCAACAATCAATTGCAAGTCTCAGGATGCTTTGAATCTCCTTATGGACAAAAATCCGACCTCTACTTTTTTGACAAAAAAATGAGTTTTGTTTTTGCTCTAGGGTGGCAGGCTACGCGTGTGTTCTTGTTCTCTAGGGTTGGAAAGACTTTGTATATGTAGTGAATCCCTTTAGGGAAATATTTTTGGCAAGAATCCAAAGAATAATTTCATGGCCTTAATGAAGAAATCAAATCTTGAAAAGTTGCGAAATGTGGATATTTTGTGCCTATTTGGTCTTGCACGAATTTCTTGCTATTATACAGCCTGTATGGATTGTTATTCAATGCAAAAATCAAATCAAAACAAATCTTCATTATTTAATTTAATTTAATTTAATTTTTAAATTATTAAAATCAAAATAAATCAAATAAATAAGCAAATAATGCATGGATAGGTTTATGGGTCGTGGACCAGGCTAGGAGCAAGATGCAAGCATAAAAAGTTAGGCCCATTTGAAGAAAAATGCCCTTTTGGGCATGGTTGACTTTGTGCAAATTTCCAAAAATGGCCAACTTTGACAATGCATATCTCTCTGAATTTTGACCCTAAAAGGGTGTTATCTGACTTTTTAGAAAGCTTAGGATGTCCCCTAAACAACCCTTTTGGTTACACCTCAATTGGATCTTCCATGTTCATGTAAGAAGCCTTGACCCAAAAGGTGTTTTTGTTGACTTTTGAAAAGACCTATAATGTCTGATTTTATATCTTTTCATGAGTGCATTTCTTGAACTTGGGGGTTGAAGAGAAGTTGTAGGGAATTGGATTCTCTTCAAAATGAGCCTTGGATGAGAAATTTCTGATAAAGTATGAGAAATTTTTGCCTGGTCAAAGTTTGGTTGACTTTTCCTGCAGAAACTCTAATTTAGCAACTTTTGAGTTTTTATGAATTAGGAGCATTCCTTGAGGAATCATGATCAACCCTTGATCAAATGATGGATGCCACTTTAAAATGTTTATTTTGACCAAAAATCTTGAGGTTTGACTGTATGTGGTCGACAGTTGACTTTTGACCTAGCACTGTTGATTTTCAGGCATTTGAGCAGTTGACTGGGCAAACTCCTTGTGCAAGGCATGAAACTTGGCATGGATGATCTTGAGAACATATTAGAACTATGGAGAGCATATGAGGCCTTTGGATATCACTCATCTTGAAGAAAATGGAAACCCTAATTGGAGGTTCATTGCTTTAGGAGAGAGTTTGTCTGGTCAACTCTTGGGCACCCTTGAGCCCATTGAGGATCTCAATGAACATATGTTGAGTAAAATAGGAAGGAAAATTTTGGGGTACAATAAAATACATCCATTAAATCGGTATCGGTACCATAATTATAAAGCATTGACATGAAAATTATTTATGCATTGGCATTAAATTAAACACTTCAAAATTTTATTCCGATAAGTAAAACTCAACAATTATGCACATGTATTTATCCGGACTCAAAATCCGACCCGTAAAACTCAAAAATTATGAAAAATTATCAACAAAGACGCGTAAACTCCACAAATAATCTCAATCAATCAAGTGATTTCAATAATTCTCAACATTATCAACATGAAGAATCTATTAATTTCAACAATTTGCATAATTCAAGATCAATTCATGTTAAACAACACAAACTACAATTAATTCAAGAACAAAAATTATGCACTATAAATTAAATCATTTAATTCAAGATACTTACCGAATATCGACACGAAAAGGAGAATCAGAGA